>LPNX010047856.1:0-78262 GCA_001517045.1 Pseudotsuga menziesii
TATATATATATATATATATTGTATTTGCAAATTATAACTCTCTCCCTTTGGTTTGGATCTAGAAAAGAAAATTTTACATGGTTCTGGACCTGGTAAACGTGTAAGAAGTTGTAGTTAAGAGCACGGTGTTGGAGTTCTCTGGGTAATTCTTCATTAGGTTTATGAATTCCCAGATGCAGTCACATTTCTGTATACAGTTAAAAACTCCATCAATCTATTTGGTTTACAGCCAAAGTTATGCCCAATTGGATCTTTATTGATTTATTTCTAAATATTTGCATTTAATAGAAGCTCACTTTAATTGTTCAAGGAGTTTTATCGGCCTGTTCAGCAATCCAGGGCATTTGTTCAGGAAGTTCGATGGGTTCTTCTTTATGCCAGTCTTTTATGGGTTGGATCCTCCACAATTTGCAGCTGGTACGATTTCTGATCCAAGTTGCACACGACAGACTTGCATAATTGTTCTATAGGATTATTTTGAAAACAATATTCAATGAGTCGTACAGTAAAGATTAGGACTAAAGGAGTTCGATTCTGATTTCAACTATTAGACTTCCTTTGTTGGACAAAGATGTTTATTTTGACCACCTTAATTATTGATTTTGATGCCATTCTAATTTGCTCATGTTACACCTCTCATGGAGTACTGGGAGCTCATCTTTATTTGTGAATTATTTAAGTGCATGAAATATAAGTTATTGGAACTTGTACATTATATTGATGCTGGATGCCATTGATAGTATGATGCAAGATAATGGTAGTAATTAATGGAAGAGGTTGTATGTTTGGTTTCAGGATTGCAGTAGTACTCGCATACCCAATATCTATTCATTCAAGGATCAATGCTATATGATTAAACATTGCAAGAGTATTAATTAAATAATATAGCCTCTTTTGTGGAAATTGATTTGTTGATTTGAGAGGTTCAGTATGGCTTCCCGAATTGCTCGTACTTGAAGGAGGTTTGAATAGCTGAGCACGCCAACCATTATGATGGCACCGTAGGAAATGTCCAATAGCATTTCCAAACACCAAATTCATGGGGACAGCTCTACTGTAGAGTTTTCTTACAGCTGGTGATGTCCACAATTATCTCAGGTTTTGTTTGATTATTATCAGCAGGATGCCCATCTCGGTGGTTGAAATTATTTTAACTATGGACATTGTAGAAGGGGAAATTTAACTAAGATAGTTGTTTAATTGGTCTTATCGATTGGGATTTTCTGACCTTATTGTGGCGAGACTAATTGTAGGCAATTTACGTTGTTTAAGAATTGCTAACAGATTTTGGATGTTGGTCTTATGGTATTGACAAAGCACTTAAAGGTTCAAATGTAGTATATATAAAATTGCAGCTATGAGTGAATTTTTTTGTTGTAATAAGATGAAGTTAATGAGTAATTGCATGGTCAAAATTCTCAAGTTTTATGTGTTTTCTTGCAAGTGGTGTTAGTATAAGAAAATGAAAAGATTTTGTGGCTTCTTGTAAATGCCTTCTTGTTAATTCTGGTGATAAAAGGCTCTTATCGGATGAATGGAAAAATGAAGTAAGGCATGACTGATGCAAAAAAGTTTGATGTTCTTTGAATTTATAAAATGATAAACTAACACCCATAGAGTACTTGTAGGCATGGAAAATTATGGCCATGAGAAAAGGCTAAAGCTCCAGGACTATGATGAGTTAAATCTCATGTGTATAAAGTTATCACCAAAAGAGGGAGTGGTGATGGAGGTAGTGGTTAAAATCTACCTTTTTTTCCCCCGAGCCAGCGAGGGACCATTATGCATTCTAGGGATGCCTAGATGTAAGACATGTGGTTAAGACTCGTTTCACACACATTAGAGGACTGTCACATGAGTTGGGGGACTCTGTGAAGAGAATAACCTCTAGGCGTTGTGGAGTTGTGCGAGAACAGAGTGCCTTAGATTGGTGAAGCACCCTGAAGAGCACAAAAGGAGATATGCCTAAGAGGGGTACAAAGTATCGTCCTTGTGTTGGGTGGCTTGAATTGGCACTTGGTGTGCTGGGATGAAGGAACATCCAGAGAAAGAATAATGACAAGCACCCTGAATAGCACAGAGGAGATACACGAAGGGTTGGTATCGTCCTTGTGTTGGGTGGCTTGAATTGGTACTTGGTGTACTATTAGTACTTGGTGTGCTCGGATGAAGGGCATCCAAAGAAAGGAACAATGCCAGGAAAAGGTATGTGCAGTACAGGTAAACCGGTACCTATATGTTATTGGCAATAGAACTCATATGTTATGGAAATTGTATAATGTTGGATTTCTGAGATTTGCGTTCGATGCTAGTATGCATGCATATGTCTGATCTTAAATGCAGGATCATGACAGGAAATACAAGCAAACAAGGACAACCCAAAATGAAAGGAAAAGAACACCGAGGAAGGTGTTAATTTTAGGGGGAAAGGATGTAATGTCCCTCCTATTTACCCCTATGAGTTTTGGGATTTTAAATATTATTGTATGAGGCTTCTGGGTGAGGAGATCAAGTGGCAAGGCCCCACCCAGAGAAAAAAACATGAAAGTTAGGTGAAATTATAATAACACTAAAGGCCGATGAGCACAGGTGCGGAAAGAACTAGGGTTAAGGGATAAAAAACAAGGCTTTGACAAAAAGACATCATGATATAAATGATATCATAAGGACAAAGGAAAATTAAGAAAATGGGACAAGTATTAATAAAGTGAAGATCTATCTATGATAGATATAAGTCCTCCATAAGAAGGAAAATGACAAACTAAGCCTTCATAAAAGGTAAGGTATTTCAATTGAATGCTATAAATAAAATATATGATGAAAATACGGGTAAAAATTACCATGCAAAATATTACAAAGATATAACTATGTGGGTTATATCTTAGAGACTAGAATTATAAATATGTATGCAGCCATATATATATATTTATTTATAATGGATATACCATTACCATATTTAATGATAAGCGGGTAGTTGGGGGATTTTACTTTATACAAAAATGAGTAAAATATTAAGGGTGCGATTTCCCTGGAGGAAATCGTGGGAATTATTCCCATTAGGAGAAAATGATTCCCGTAAGTCTTAAATACTGAAGACATTTTGAGGATAGTTGTGCCACTTGGCTCTTAGTAGCTGAGAAAGAGGAAACGTAATTAATTTACCAATGTCTATCAAGCTGTTAGGAGAACAATCACCGCCTTTATAAGGGGAACTTCTGTGCTTTCCTAAGGGGGGGGGGGGGAAGAGGGGAGCTTCTAGTTATTTCCTCAGAAAACCGATTGATTGTTGGAACAAGAATGCCATATACTCCAGGTGAGAAGATTAAGATAGGGACTTGCGGGCCTCGATCTGGGGTACGTCCTAACTGCAAAAATGATATCCAGATTGGTAAGCATTCTATAACATGCCTATGCCTTGCTTTACTCTGGAAATATTTATTTATTCATAAGAAAAATTTATCATCTATTGTTTGCCATTGTTACTGCTTTGTAAGTAAAGAGGCGTGGGGCATCCAAGTGCTAGTTGTTGTGAGGATTTTAGGAGGGAATCCATCTATTGATTCGATGTGATTGTGCAGTATATGCCTGCGTTGTATGCCCATTATCCCTGCGATTGACTATCCACGATGTGCTGGCGGTGTGAATTATCCCTTTTATAGGTATGCATCTTGTTTTACCTTCCTGTGTTAGGACCCCGTATTGTGTTTTTATTGGGCGTCGTTCTTGTAACCTGTCAATAGGGAACAGGCGAAAAGATCCTTTTATTGTTATTTTACCCACATGGCAGCCAAAACCGAACCCCATGTTACTCTGCAAAACCAGGCCCTCCGATTCTCGACTCCATGTCACTTTGCAAAGTAGATCGCAGTGGCTATCTCCCTAGCTGCAAGACGATTGTAGTGATTATGGTTACAAAGCCGAGAGTGAGAAACTCCATTGAGGAGGTTTCAAACTTCAATATTCTTTGAGGTTTTGGTGTTTTCATTTATATATATATACATGTATATATTATCCTCACCGTCTGCTAGTTTTTTTATAGAAGCCGTGTCTATCAATCCTACTTGAGTGTAATATAAAGATATATATATATATTGCTGGGTCTTATGCCCTATACTGCTGGCGGCGTATGGGATTTCTGAGCTTGGTTGAAGAGATTTTTATTTTATTTTTTATGCAGTTGCATGGATCGTATCAACATGGTTTCCTTATCACTCGTTGGATATTAAGTTCTTCGTTGTTATACTTATCACATAAGAAAACCTTAACCCCTGTGTCGAGGTATGAGGATGGGGTGGCGTCAGTACAACTAAGACGCATCTCTTACCTAGAAAAAGTAACTCTATTCCAGATTTGAATTCTTTGGAAAGAAAGGGCGTCATTATGACAAGCTGTATGGGTTAGTGAGGTCTTTATTTTTAGGGTTATGTGATTTTATATCCCTCTGTCTATGCTGGTAGGTTGTATTCATGCCTTTAAAAAGAAGGGTTTAAACTGAAGCAAAATGCTTTAAACATAAAATGGGTTGAATATACTTTTACATTTACAGGGTTTCCATGGATAGAGAGAAGTATACTATGAACTGCTAATGAAACTGTTAAACATAAGTATACTCTGATTTAGAACATACCTGTGAACTAGTTATATTCATTGTACATATATGGATTTAATGTATAGGGTGGTTCATAGTATGTTAATGATAATAAAAGTATGGTTTAAGTACAAAGGAGAGTCTACGAGAATGATAGAAAGAATTTGTAGCAGCCTGGAAGTTGCGGATTTGTAGCTTCTAATGAAGGTATTTGTAAATGCTCTCAAAGGAAGAGAGTTTACGGCAATTATGATATTGCGGATTGTAACTTTTAAATGAATCTAATGTCACCAGATGTGACACCCTTTTGGTGGACGTAACCCCAAGGTTAAGGTGAACCACGTACATCTTTGTTCTTTTTTCTTTTCAAGGGTCTAAATGTTTGCTTTTACCTTTCCCACGTATGTTTATGTATCTATGATAGATGTATCGCTGAATGTGCTGATGTGAATGGCTGAATGTGCTGATGTAAATGGCTGAATGTGCTTGGATTCAATATCTTAATTATGATAACGCAAATGGCTGAATGTGTTGTTGTGAATGGCTGAATGTGCTGATATAAATGGCTGAATGTTATTGGATGATCTCTTTTGGTGATGATGAAATGGTTGGGTGATTTCCTTAAATGTTTTAAATACAAAAGGAAAATTTGATTATACAATGATTAATATGTATATATAAAAGCTAAAAGTTCTTTTTAGGGGCCCTTAGCTAGTTTATTGTGAAAATAATATCAATAGAAGGCAGGAATTAAAAGGTTGATTTCAATATGTTGGGAAGTATGCTGGTCCTGAGACAGTTATGCTTCCTGTAATGACCACCCACTCTTTTAATGTTTGATTTTCAACTGGTGTAGGTTTTTTTTATATATCGCCAAATCCATTTTGATATGTTTCATCGCAATGCCATGTAACTTTGAACCTAACATCATTGACTCTTTGGTAGTGAAAGCGTAACAAAAATATTACCCCCTCCTCACACACATAATGGCATGGAGGTACAAGGGGTATGCTACAAGATTATTATGATTGAGTTGTGAATGTTAAATTTTGAATATTTATCCCATGCTCCTCATGAATTATTTTGTTGTATATGTTTTTTTTTTGTTAAGGGGTTTATGGGGTACTTTACACACATACAGAGATGGATGGCATGATTGCTCTTCCTTTTCATTATATATAAATAGACTAAAATTTTCTTTAAAACCATCACTAACATAATTTTTAACAAGCTGACCACAATCATCAGAAAAAACATCGAGAGTATAACCCTCTTCTTTCACATCACTATGCTGATCATCTTCGTGCTCATATCTTTTTTCCAATTCTAATCCAAGGGCTTATTTCTCTTTAATTGTATTTTCAGAAAATAAATATGTGGACGGATTGTAAGACTGAAAATTTGCAGAATCAGAATTCTTTATGTAATCACCCATAGAAGCATTGGAACTTAGAGGAAATTGCAGCTGCAAAAAGGAATTTTCTGATTGGGAATAAGCAGCTTCATCTTGAAACAAAACTTCAGAAGTTGAACAATATGAAGAAGGGTTTGATTGAACATCCCAACTTCCTTCTTGGTCACACAAAGAATGACAAGACTACTACAAATTGTCATCTACTTTAGGAAAAGAAATGTAGCTGGTTGAATCAGAGTTTTGGCTGATGTCTCTTTCAGTAGAGGAAGAAATTATTAACTACTGATATTTTTCTTGAATGTGAAGACAACTAATTTGTATTTCTTTTTTCTGAAATGGGTTCTCATATAAAATTTCTAAAATCTCTTCATTCATTAAATCATCATCACTATACATGTTTTCCAAATCGTTCATGAAACCTTTAATATGCGTACAACAATATTGAACCAACAACAAGGAGCGGTATTGGTTTTTGTAATGTTCATGAAATACTGTATGAAAATCAGTAAGGGAAAATAAACTTTTTGATGGTAACCCTTCATAACATGACCTTGCATATCCTTCTAAAGTAGCCATGAACATATTCATTAAAGAATCCTCATGCAATTTAACTCCAAGTTTATGTATATGCATATGAAATCTAACCAAATGAAGGGCAGCATCATCATTCTTTTGATCTTTAAACTTTGGAAGACCTGTTTGCCAATCCACTTTAGGCATTCGATTTGGAAAACCAGGAATGTGAGCATGATTCATAGGAGCATACCTTGCAGACAAAGAAATCATCTCGACAAATGAATATACTGAATCAACTCTTCAAACTTCACAATATTTTGATAGTGGAGTTGCCATAGGAATTCTAAAAACTGGATTCTTCGAAGATGGAGTCACCAGGTGAAAGATGCACAATCTTGTTGATATCTGATTGTTCTTCACCATCAACAATCAAATCTGAAAGTATGTTGTTTATACCCAGGGAATATTTGAAACTCCATTCTTGGGCAACGACGCCAATTTGTTAACACTCAGAATGTACCCAGGTTGGGAAAGGTAGATCCCAAGGTAACATCAAAAACAACTTTAGAATGTGTTTCTGACCTAATACAATCAGAAAGGGATCTCTCACTATTTACAAAGTTTTTTTACTCAAGATATTCAATTAGAGACAATCAGAAGGTCAGATTTTTGATGGGACAAATAGGACAAGTTTGTTGTAAAATACTTGGTAAGACAGTCATGGAGGAGACCATTGGGAAATGGAGTCAATAATGAGATTTGAAATAGATTGCAGGAGGTAGGGTTTTTAAATTTTATGAACAGAGGCAAGGTAGGCACCATTTCCCCAGACTTGAGGTATTAGCAGGTTGATTAGTAGACAAAGGGAGACATTCCATTAAACATAGCACCTCTAGGGTGAATTCTGCAAGACTTTAGAGGAAAATATTTTGAAAATGCTTAAACAATGGACCTAGAGCATGCAGGATGAATTCCATCCCATGAAATATAATGCTCAAGAATGAAATAAAATACAAAATGGAGTGGGAAACAAGATAAACAATCACATAAAGAAATTACTTACTGAAGAAAAAGATTGGACAAGAATCTCTGACATGAAAAAGATTTTACATTCCTCCTCTGCAAATTTCATTCATTTACTGAAAACGTGAAGCCATTACAATGTAGAGCCTCTCCACTTTTAAAAATCCTCTCTTTAAAACTATCAATTACATTTTAATTTATATAAGAATAACCTCTACCTAACTTTGAATTCAAAACCTAACTGAACTCTAAAAATAGAAACAGTTACAATCACTTTTCTCATGCATATCTCTAATGGTGATAGCTGTGTGAAATATAGGAGAGGTTTTTATAACAGGACATGCTCCCAACAAAACCCATGTCTTCATTTCTCCAAAATCATCTCAATAGCGTCGAATTATTCCTTTGACACTGATGACTCAACTAATAAAATTGTAGATTTCTAGAAAAATGACTTGTGAAGATATTTTAAATTCTCCCAACCTGTGATTACTGTGTAAAAAATGAAGGATGTTTTTTATTAAAGTCCTGTTAGGAATAAAAACCTCTCTCATTTTTGTAAAATTAAATTCCATTTGTCCAAAACAATTCTTTGAATTTGATGGCTGAAATAGTTTTTTGGAAAACATGAAAAATGGCATGTACAACTAACTTTGTTGCTACTAGAAAATAGCACCTGTGTAAAAACAGAAAGAGGTTATTGTGTACAGATATGTTTTGAAGAAAAGCCTCTCCCAGTTTCACAAAATTCATCTTTATTTGATGTAAAAATTTATTTTAATTTGATGACTAGAACAGTCATTTTGATAGCTGAACATTTTCCCTTTGAAGATGACTTTTCTTCTCCCAATTTGTAGCCCCTGGGTAAAAATTGAGAGAGGTTATTGTATATCATGATGTTTTGATAAAAAACCTCTTTCATTTTTTGAAAATTCTTCTTTTTGTTCTGGAAACAAGTCGTTGAATAAAATGACTAAAACAGTCATTTTCAAAAAAAAAAATATGCTATGTAAATATGGCAGACTGTCTCCTTCCTTTAGCGTGCAGCACACAAATGAAATAATTTTTCAAAAACAAGTCACATTTACCTTTACATAATGGTCTATTCTGGAGCCTTCACCGATTTGTTTCTCTTAAATGATTTTTCTCCGCGAAATTCACCAAAAGTTACCACGTGGAAAGTGGTTTAAATTCCGCTACCACCTTTCCAATTTAACCACTTCACAACTTTACTCTACGGAAACACTAATACTCGTTGATGAGTTTTCACTTTTTACATTAGCCATTGGATTAATAAGAGGCCACTTTTTGACATTGAAAAAAATATCCAAAACTATATAAGTTTGAATATAAATAAAATAATAAGTTTATAAAACCCATTTCATAAATTTCATTCAAAAGTTAATAAAACTTTTTGCCCCACTTGTGAAAAATTTATTTCTCTTTTTACCTAAAATTCCTTTAACTTCTCTTCTTTGCCAACTTGGAAACAGCTTAATGAGAAAACTTTGGAAACCAACTCAATCACCCATGAAAACTTAAAATTTTGAAGGCAATAAGACCAATTCCGACAAAAATAAATTTAGTGCTAACAGCCCCTTTTTCGGGCTTTTAGCCCCTTTTGCGATAACTTTAGCTCCTTTTAGGGTTTTAGGCTCCTTTGAGGGGTTTTAGCCCCTTTTTGGAGGCATTAGCCCCTATAAGAGTTATTTAGGCTCCTTTTTTGGGGTTTTAAGCCCTTTTACTCATTTTTAAGCATTTTTTAGGGTGTGGGGTCCTAATGGGGTGGTACGAGGGTCGTGCATGGGTGTCATTGGGTGGTGTAGGCCATGTAGAGATAAGTGAGGGATGTTTTGGGTTAACATATTACCCCTTGATGTGTGAGGGAAAAATCTCATCATATAGCTGACGGACATCATAGGATTTGCTACAGAGGGGTGCTGCTTCATGGGCTTGGGCATGGTGGGTTTTGGTTTTTGAATTAACATGGTTCCCATCAATGGGTGAGATAAAAATAATGTGTGACATGTATATGGATGAGGCGGGCATCCCCATGCTTGTGACAATGTCAAAAGAATAATTTGATATATGCTCTAAAATACAAGAGTTGATCATATACAACTGATGATACATAGTGGCTACCTCAATGTGAGGTTGAATAAAATACTGATATGGAGAAATGCTACATTGGACCCATGGCATTCCCATGGAATACTATATCTTCGTGACTAATGGCCTGCTATATCTAGAATGGTAGATAGCTGTATGGACTCGTTGATTGAGAGTCACAGTCTTTATGGTACATGTATGCTGTATCAATCATAAATCTATATAGAAGCACTACTGGGGCTTCTGAACACTGTATCCAATGAAACTTGAAAATCACAAGGGACATAACCTATTTAGGTCCTATTGAGGCCTAGAAATTCGCAGGCAACAACAGCAAGGGATTCTCCCCAGTCAACGTTCCCAACTAGCCTGTGACTGTTTGGTGTAGGGAATTTGTCCGGTTTGCGGTCCGGCTACCATAGGTCAAGTAACAAAAGGGTTTACCAGTTGCAGACCGGTCCATCGTGTATGTTTTTGTATTTTGAATTAAAGTATGAAATGCACGTGCCTAAATAACAATGCAGGGTGATAAGGATGTAGGGAGCAGTCACAATGTGATGCACAGGTTCATACCTCTCGTCCTAGAACTCACAAGCATCTCAATCACATATGAAACAATGAAGTAAACTAACTATCTACCTATCCCCAGGGAGCCAAATTGTAACTTACTTATGAGTAATGTATATTTTTCATGCATTATAAAGAGAAATTACAGATAGCTGATATTCCTATTCACAACACATGAATGATTAAAAATATTTAGACATTCAGATAGCCAATTGTTTATTAACAACAGTCATTACTCATGGTGGTAATTTCACAGAATAAACTAGAAATCATTCAGAGAAGAACATAGGTCCTAAGAGTTAGAACGATCTCACAGTTAATGGACAAAAGCTGAAAAATGAAATAGCACATCTTTCACCAATCCATAGCATAGCATTTGAACGTCCCACCAAACTTTCTCCGACATGCAAACAATAATTCTTTATTGCAAAAAAACAAGTAGTTCTTCTTACAATGTCTCTTTATATGTCTAAGTGGGAAAAATACCCTTCTTCCTCTAAGTCTTCTATATTTATACAAAAAGATGAGACTGTTGCGCTACCCACAAATAACCCTTGGGCTTCCCAACTTTTTGCCTTCCAAAACTTTCCTCAAATGTTTACAAGATCATTACATATCACAAAAGTGAATGATTATTCACGAGGAAGGCCTTGCTTGAGTATTTAGGAATTTCTTCCACGCCAAAGCCTCAGAGGCAATGCCTTCAAATGTGCAAGGTTCCAAAAAATGAATGTCAATCTCGAACTTTGCAACCTGGTTCTTGATGGCCTCAATTCTGGCCGCACTTAAATGAAGTTGATCCTCTAATAGCTACACACTGATGGCAGAATGATCTACTTCATTCCTTAAGATCTGGTCATCAAGGGCTTTAATGTGCTGTAATTTTGCTTCCTCCTCTTGATACCTCTTCTGCAAAATCTCCACAAATGAGTTGTGGTCTGGAAAAACATCAAGCCTCTGCTCAACTTCTACTTGGCACCGATTATAGGTAATTAGGAGCCTTCTGAATAATTCTGTGCATGCTCCTTTAGTTTTTCTCATATCCTTTTTGAATTCCTCAGCTATTTTTATTGAAAACTCTAATAAGTCATAATCCTGCTGAAGGGCCTGTCGATCTTTCGAAGGCAGCTCAGCAGGAGTTTCTTCATTAGTTTATAACCTTGCCATTCTTGCTGTCAGGACTTCCAGAATGTCCTGAGATCTGTCAACAAAATAAGAGGAAGTCTCCAGAATTTCCTCTAATCGGTCGTCTATTTGCAAAACTTTGCATCTCTCTTCTTCTATGGCGGTTTGTAGCTGAAGCATCTTGGCCTTTTTTGCCAGCACATGCTCCTTGAAGGGTTGGATATTGACCTGCTACTCTTTTGTTTCCTCTAAAGTGGTTGTTAGAGAAGAGATTTGCTCTTGAAATTTCCTCTCTTGTTCTTGAGCTTGATTCTTGTTTGCCTCCCAGGTGGTTTTTTGCGGCTCTAAGTCTTCTATCCTTCCTAGTAGCTATTCCTTCTCCACCCTTATCTCTTGATACTCTTGCTGCACTCTCTCCAGACACTCTTATATAGTTTCACTGACTTGTCTCTCTACTTGGAGGAGCTGCAGTTCATCCTTTGAAGACCTCGTCTCTTTTTTCATGTCCTCATATTTCCTCTTCAGCTTATTACTTTCCTCTCTCTCCTTTCTCAATGTGTCTTTCAGTTGAGCAGAGGACTTCTTGGATTGCTCCAGGTCTGTCATGATTTTGTCCACATTATCTTCCGAAGCGTGAATCAGTGCTTCGGCTCTAATGGTGAATCTTGGATCTCGGTCTGTTCCAAATACCACGGGCGTATCCGTTATCATTTTCCTAGACAAACCTCCTATTTCAACCTTCCTTTCCATGCTCTTCAATATCCTCTTTGTCTCCTTGTCATAGAAAATAGTGTTAAAATCGGGTATTTCTTCCCCTTTCTTCTGTTCAAAGAAGACCAGTTTCAGTGTAGGGACCAAAGACTGTCTAGGTGTGCTAGCAGTTGGTACTTCTGGGTCCTGAACCGCGGGGTTCTCCATGTCCTGGTTCTGACCTCCAGCTGTGTGAGAGGATGACTGTTCTGTCTCTGTCTGCACCAGCTTTAGCCTCTCTGCTTCTTGTTTATGAATCTCTTCATCAAGCTTCCTTTTCCTTTCTTCTTCTTCATTTCTCGTATCTTCCTCTTCTTTTCTAGCTGCCTCTTGCACAACGTTTCTTTTCTCTTCTTCTTCTCCCTGCAACCACCCTGTAGCTTCTTGTTCCAACCTCTGGGCTTCCTCATTTCATTTCCTTACTTCCTCATTGGCTTTAGCTTTTTCATCTTTCCGCTTTCCACCTTTGGTGGTGATCTTCTTCTTGAACCTTCTCCTCAATGTTGTTATGTTCAATGCACTGCGGAAGACAGATTCTTCTCTATCCCAATGGTGGGTGTATTCGAAATGGACGTTGTTCTCTTTGCAGTGATCAGCTACTTTGTTGTGGGAGTCATTTCTATGGAAGGGAATCTCACCAAAATGAAACCTTTCCAACTCTTCTACAAATTCATCTGCTTTTTTCACTCTGGTGAACTTATAACTGCCTAACTTGAAGGGAAAAGGGGGATAGGTATCCTTCTTATGTTCAAACAAAAAGCTTCCTATGTCATCTAGGAATACTTGCCTAACCGCCTCTTTATGAATGATGTATTCAGTGGCGTATTTGGGTAGTAGGGAGGGTGCTCTGGAACCTCCAAACATTCTGAAGTAGAGGCCATCCTCAGTCAGATAATAGTCTGCATATTCTTCACTTACTTGCAATGCCTCCTCTGACATGCAATCACACTCCTTCAGGAAAATGAGCGTATACAATGGCATGATGAAATGTTCATAGACTTCCCGGTAATGACTGTGGTACTTGTGTGCCCACGGTGGATTGTATGTAGAATAAACAAGCATTCTCTCACTGTCTGAGATGCACCTTAGTCCAGGGAAAGGTTGATTGCACAATATACAATCGACGAGTATGGAGCTCATATAAAATTCTGACCTCTTTTGGGACACTCCTCCCAAAGCTGAGGCCATGCAGGCTAAAAGACTATTTGATACTATGTTGGCCCAGTTGAAAATGGTCCCCTGGTTAGCAACATAAAAAATAATTGGCATCCACTCCAATTTAAAGGTCTTTCCATGAACCTTCCCAAAAATTATGTTGAGCATTAAGGAAATGAATCTGTATGTGGCCCTTAAGATTGTTGTGTCATATTCTTTGGTAGGCCTGGTTATGAAATCTTTTCCAAGAAATGCATTCTTTTGAGTGTCTCAACAAGGTCCATTCTAATGTTTTTTAACCAATCGTCAGACAAGAATATTTGTGCTTCTAGCAGGTGGTAGGCCAGGGCTACATATCCCGGGCTATAGGCTGCATAGCCTTGTTTGTCTACATTCGCGAGGATCATAATGGTTACATCTTCCCAGGGAAGAATCCAACCAATCACTTCAGAGCATGGGAAAATATCTGGTCTAGTGGAAATCTTCATTAGTGAATATCTCTCTATATTGGCATATATGCCTTCTTCCTCCAAGCCCATATTAGGCACCTCTCAGCGCGTGATCAACCTATATATCTCTCCCCACTGGTACTCAGGCTCTACACCAGATATGCCCTTGGTGTCCTCATAGATGTATTCAGTTTTGGTAATCACTTCCAATTCGGGATCCGCTTCAACCATAAGGGCCTTCTTCTTTTGTTGCTTCGACATTTTGAGTTCGGAATCTTCCTATTATACATGCAATTATCATCATTAGGATTTTTCCGGCTAAGTTGCAAACATTGAGACACAATGTGCATTGTTACACTTCATCTATGTTTAACATGACAAAATTAGTTAAATGAAGAAAATATGTGCAAGCTAACACTGATGTCTAATAAAATAGTTCTATCAACATATCTCGAGCGGGGAAAAAAAATCTACATCAACGTGAAGAAACCTTGGGCTCTTTGTGGACACCATGATCATCGCACTGCGCGGGAATGATAGTTGAAATTATTCAAGCTTTTTCAGCAATGTGCTTTAACAAAACACTACCCGTGCAATCTATGGTCAATAAAACTATATGCAGTGATATATCCCCCTCCACCGGCTTGGGTTCGAAACCGACCGTGAACCTGGTCGCATGGAACAGCGTGGCGAAATACGGTTGTGGTTTGAGGATGTGGGTAACATGAAAACAAAAGGGGGGGGGGGGGGGGGAACCATTCCAAGCACCACATGAAGGCCATGAAAAACCTTCCCCTACCAAAACATCATCACACAGGGTATATTGGTGTAGACAGCATAACGACCGTCTACACCAAACCCCCCATTCACTAAGCGCAGGGTCGCATAACAAAACACCGTGGGAAAAAAACTACTTTGTCGGTCAAAATGCCCTCCCACGGACAGCTATGTTACAAAATCCTCAATATATACACATGTAACCAATGGGGCCAAGAAAAATAGCCATAAAACCTAACCGTGGGAACGTCAACAGAAAGCTCGAACAGAACGAGATAATGCAATGAGGAGTCTACCTGGAAATGCTGCGTGAATGGTGGGAAGAAGGCAGTTAAGCTTCCACAATTGAGCCACCTGGAAATGCGGGTACACAGACAACGGGGGTCCTTGCGATCTTGAGAGAACGACAGCACACGAGAGCGATAGATCACAACAGTAAAAAAGCAATAGAATAATAAACCCGACCCCGTACATATATATAGTCAACCATAAGCGGTGGGGAAAAATAAAAATCAGATGGCAAAGACAAACAGATCAGATGTTAAAAGGACATTCCTTCCGCAATGTCGGGTGGCCAAAACACTAAGGTATCTGCAAAGACATTCACAACGGAACTTCACAAGACTAATCGTTGGAGCTTATGAGATTAAACATTGGAGCGGTAGCGGGAAACGGAGCCACAACAGTGGATTCATAAAGGACGAACCATTCTGCAACATGTAAGGTCTGAATCGGAAGAGAAAACAACTAAAATATCGGAAGGCTAGTTCTTTCTGCGGCCGCAATGGTGGAAACCCAAAACCCAAGGATCAATGAAACAACAAAGCGGGGCTGAAAAGTCAAAGTATTGGGGGAATTCACAATCTGTTGTCCGCAACTGTGGAGAACGAAGTAACAATTATTTCCGGCACGAAACAAAAAGTCAGCCAATTGAGACAAATACATCGGAGAAGAATAACGAAGCTAAAGCTGATTATTTCTCCGCAACGACGGGGTTGCAAGCAAAAAATATTCCAATTCAAACACTTGAAAATGCAATCAAATGCAAAAACAAAAGTGGATCATTTCAAGCATTGGAAATAGTCTTTCTGAAGAGTCATTATATCAAATGAAAGAAGAAAATCAAACCGGTATAAGCGAAAGGAGGGTCCCGAAATTTTTTTCGAATTTTGGGAAACTGTTGCAGCTGCAACAGATCTCTCGAGTAGACTCATCAATGTACTAGATTTAGGTGACATCTGGGGTCTTCAAACAAATACTGCACAGACCAAACCCTGTATGAATCACAATGGTGCAATGATGTAGTTGGATTCGAGCACATGAGAAACAACCATCCCGAGAGGCACTAAGGACTCCTCTTAAGTGGTCCAAGGAACTCATCAATGATGTTAATGAAACTAGGATACAGGGACCTCTGGGTATATCCTATGGAATATGTGTGTTGGCGTCGACAGGAGGAGACCTACCCCTAGTAAAGGCAATGGTGTTTCCTTGACCAGAAGCATGAGGGAGATAACCCAAAGATGTGAGACAATATACGGGCTAACCCACTGAATGGGGGAGGGGGGCAAGGGAAGGGAAATAGTTGAACAAGTGTAGGGGGAGTATAGTAGACTCAAACTTCCTTTGTTCAAAATATGACGATAGGGAGGACCAGGAAACAAAGGAAACTAACTCATGGGAATGGAATAATAGCTGTAATACTCGGAATGTCATTGCAGATGGGAAATACTTACGGGAGGTCGATACTTTTGATATTGATGGGATCCAAGGAAGACACATTGTAGAGTACTCTGAACAAAGGTGACCCAAAGTGGGGATGCTACCAAACTGTTTTCTGTGAGGTGGTTTCTAGAGACACCGTTGTGGTACGATCTCATGGATTTTTGGTGATCTCGAGAAGGTAAATGCTTGATGGTGCTTTCGATTTTAGAGAGTCTGAAAGCATGAAGAAGACTCCAGTGGGGGCTCTTTTTCATTGGAGTCTCCTATTCCTGAAAAGGGATAAAAGTATATATAGGAGAGCTCACCCATCCTTTGGGGGATGAGAGACTTCTTTAATATTGGTAGTCCAATCAGGCTTAAAAAGGTTCAACCTATACTGACTGGATGACCATTCAGATACTTTTACAAGGATGAATGAAACCAAATTTGCTCGGTAATATTTCCTTGATGAGAAGGCTGGAAAAGAGCTTACCAACAACCCATGGTGATATTTTTCATAAAGTGTGGCCCCTTTTCCCGAGAAAGCATAAAAGTGTGCAGAGGGGAATCGTCTTGGATTGAATACGTCAAGGTGGTCCTTTTCATTTGATGGTCTACATGGTCCACCAAAGGAGGTAAACAAGACAATGTAGACACCCTTTCCTATACTTTAGATAGCGAGAAAAGAAGCAGTTGTGCTTCACTATCTTTCCATTGTTTTAAGGAGCCAAGAAAGAGCTTAAATGAAACTCCAGTACGGTCAACTGATTGCAGTGGAATAGGCGGTGCCCCATGTCAAGATGGTGGAAAATGGTCCAAAGGTCATCCTAACAGTATGGATGGAGAAGATGGCTCTCAAACATACCAATAGATGCACAGGATAGATCGCGGCAGAGGCATGCGAATCGGTGTGGTAGAGGCACACAAACAGAGGTGGCTCTTGGAAAGAGGTCAGGAGAGCTGTGTGTGAGTTGCTATGGGTGGAATTGACTACATGTGATGTGATTGCAAGTTCAAGGGTAGTTATACACCAAATACATGCAAGAGAAATAAATCATTTCTAGACAATGGTCCAAAGATTTGCGTAAGGTGCGATGGATGTAGTAGACAACTATATGTTACAAAAAAGATAAAAATGATGTTCCTTAACGGGTGGTGTCCTGAATTCCTGCATGAGTAGTGGTAGGGAAGAGTGATACAAGTACAGGTCCACAGACACTTGCATCGCCATGCTATGGCTCGTAAATCGAGGTAGCTTCCGGGAAGAGGTCCCAAAATTTGTTTGTTAAACATGAGACGATGGTCTCATAAGAAGATGTAAATTTGAGCCTGGAGGTGTGAGAGGTGTCTCGAACCAGTTCTAGGTTACTTTGGACTAGAAGCTAATGGTTTTTCCCCTGACTTGCGGTAAAAACGTTGAAAAACAAGAAAGGGAGAAAACTACGCTATAAGGGACTCATAGTGGTGGTATTAGGCATAGGCTCTCTTGAGGTGGAGCCCATTGCGTGGCTTCTTCAAGAGTCGACCATATGAGTCAGCAAAGAGGTATGCTCCCTTGTCAAGACAAAGGTCATTGGCAAGGAAAGATGATAGAATCTAGTAGTTTATGGGAAGAACCGATTCCACACTATGGTTTAAAGGGAATGGGGTAAAACCGGAGGTGGTCTTACATATCTCCCCGTCATCGTGTAAGTGGTGCTGGGGTAGATTAGGTGGATCTTCCACGAGCGATGAGAGGAATGGGAGAATGGTGCTAGCAATCATGTAAATGGTATCAGTTGTGGGTTTTGTGGCCTTGCCCCCAATCTCTGTTGGAGGAAGAAGGGCAGGCCTCGAGACAGGATGAGTCTTGAATGGACATGAGTCAACACATCCTGGGGCCTTCGAGGTAGGGTAGGTGGTTCAAGGTACCACATAGGATCTCCTAGTGTGAAATCCTATAGATTGCAAGTGGCCAACATAGACTTACTCACAATCCCAGATGGTAGGAAAAGGAAAGGGAAAAGAGCAAGGAAAAGGATCATGCTGATCAGGAATGAACCCCATTGTTTCCCTGGTAACTGAGGCTGAGGTTGTGACTGAAGTTATGATTGCGGATGGATCTACGGTCACAGAAACAATGGAAGAAATAGGTATGATGGAACGTTGGTGGTGTTGGAGATAAGAGGGTCAGTAGAACTCGACATCATGTAAATGGACATGGTGTTTGAAGAAGGAGGTGGGGGTGAAATTCTTCGATTAGGGTGATCTCTGATTCAAGGGAATGTTGATGGAGGTCGGCTAAAGCCATTCAAAATTTGGGAAATTCATGAAAGTGGTGAGAATAGTGTCCATATAGTCTGTAGAGGGTGCAAGCATGGTTTTTTCTCAGTGACTTGTTTCTTACTATTGGTGTGCTTGGAAGCTCAACCATGGGAAGGTTTTCATTTGTATCCATGGCATCCAAATGTGTGCGAATCATTGGGATATTGGGGAAATTATGAGTTGGATTTACCTATTGCTCGTAGATGGTGCAAGGCGGGACCTGCCGAGGTTATACGGTATCTTTTGCGTTCTTTCCCCTGGCCCTTTTCAGGTGGGGCGATGCGAGTGCGGGTGCGGTGGTTGGTTTTTGTGGACCGAGTGGAGGATGGGACTCGACCGCAATGGGATGCATGGGTGTTAAGACTACCTAAGGCATTGATGGTTGAGCCAGTGGATCAAGATACCACACAGGAATATTCAATGTAAAGTTGGGTAGGTTTAGGGTGGCCATTACTGGCTTGCTCATGATGCCAGTTAGGTGAACGAGGAAGGGAATTGTATGGAATGGAGAGGATCCCAGATAACTCCCTGATGGTTTTATGTGGGGATTAGGTTGTGGTTGCAATTGTGCATAATGTTGTGGTTGCAGATGATGTTGTGGCTGCTAATGGTGTTGCAGCTGTGGACGGTGTTGTAGTTGTATTTGGGGCTATAGCTGCGCTTGTTGTTTGGAGACAGCAGTGCTGGATAAGACCATGCACAAGTTCACAGTATCTTTTTTTGTCGGTGGAGGTGACACTAAGGGGAAATGATTCATCATAATGGTATGTGAAAACAACCCTATCGAGGCTATGGACGCCTACTGGTAGCAGGGCCATGCTTGTGGTATTGAGATTTTATTCTTTAAAATTAAGCCATTTGTTGTTTTACTCTTTAAGGACTGATTTTTGTTAGAGATCTGATCATTATCAAATAAATGAATGAAACTATAATTGTCTGGTAATTTTTAGAACTGTGAAATACTTGAATCTGTTTGAGATGTTAAAATAGTGTTCTCTGTATGATGGCTCATATTAAGGATTTAATTTCTTTGCTCGCATGATTTCAGGTCAAAGAACAGAGATAACTGTTCCTCCCAGCAAGTCGCCATCTATTGTGCCCCTGCTCAACAGCCTTTAAAAAACATATTTCATCAAACAAAATCCTATTTTGTTTGATGAAATGTTCAAATTTTAAAGGGACAAATCCAATGAATTACCAGCTACTTAAAGAGTGGCTTTCCTTGAGCTACTGATTCTGTGAAATTCCATATTTTTAAACAACCTTTGTGAACTATGTTAGATTAGCGAAATCACTACTATGAAGTTATCATTTTTGGTGGATGAGTATTAATGATTCTTACATATGTTTTGGTCAGCCTAGTCTTGCATCTTATCCAAAACATTACAAATCTATTTTTTGATTGATTTCGTTATTTTAACTATTTACAAGCTCACGATATTGCAATAGTTGATCTTGGTATGGTTTCGCACATTATTATCGATTTTATTTGTGAGTTAATTAATGATTATCAATGGTCGATTCATGGTGACTTTGGTAAAAACCTAGAGCACGAAAATCCAAATGTGTTACAGGCCATATCCGACATATCCTAAGTTCACAAACCATGATTGATATTACCACAAATGTTTATGCTGATCATTGTTATATGGTAAGTATTGCAAAGTCTATTTTCGAATTGATGGTTTGTAATTATGTTCTATTATCCACCACCTTTGAAGGGTAAGTCGAATCTATGGTAGGGGGATATGTATTATGGTTTATCGTCAGATAAAAATTATGTCGTAGCCTCCATCCCGATCCACCTGCTGCGAAGTCAATATGATATCATGACACTGGTACTGAACGCTGTCCATCGGGTTTAAGTCTTAGTACTTGTCCTCCACCGTGGCTACCTGTTAATTGAACACTTGTTCTGTGTACAGCGAAGGCTCTCGTATCATTAATGCCAGTTAAATAATGATAACATGAGATATCTGGAGTCTTCGATCGTCATTCCTCATTAATCGATTACCTCTCTGAGTGATAATGCTTTCGTTCAGGCCAAACTTACAGGGGTATAGTTTGCATTCCTGCATGGCTTATTCTGCTTATCACAAGGTGAAATTTCATTACCTGTTCTTGCTCAGTCTTTACCTGGAGTGCTTGTTCTCTAATTTGTTGTCTTGTGCCGAGCTGTGGTATTTTTTTGTGTGTGGTTACATGCTCTAATGTGGCCAGTAATGCGCCAGTAGTGAGGGTTGAACCCTACGAAATGACGTTGCTAGCTTCGTACCCAGAACTGTCAACAAAGGTGCAGGCTATTGGGTGGATGTCGTTCATAAGTAAATTCTCTGATTCGAACCCCGAAGTCACAAGGGTTTTCTCTCTCTCTCTGGTTGATTTTCAAGCAGAAGTGAGTGATCTCCGCTTTCAGGTGGACGAGCGATCAGTGGCGGTAGCCACTGGTCTGTCATTGAAAAATGAGAGATGGTTTACATACAAGAAGATGGACATTACTTAGTGGTGTCAGCTGCTAAAGAAACCTAGTCAAGAATTATCATTTCACAGTGGAGTAGCTCACAAGTACTTCAAAAAGGAGTGGCACCCTGTTCTCGACCTAATCCACAGATACCTAACTTGCGAAGGCCGCTTGTCCTCAGTGTATGTCTATCATCTCAGGCTTATGTCTACGTTTACAGGTTTTCCTTTGAACTTACCTTATTATCTATTGCAAAGTCTATTTAAGATGTCTGCTGCCATTAAAAAGGGTCCTAAGAATGTTAGTCATAGTCTCTTTCACCATGGCTTAGTCTGCATGTTGATTGATAAGGATCTATTGAAATCAAATCGATCCTGGGATGGGTTTGTCGAGTCTAATGGTTTTTCCTCTTTCTGCCATTGCCAGTTTGAAAACCCTGAATATTGCAACAAGCATAAAGGACCTAGTCCAGCATCAATCCCCTCTTCACACAAACCCTTGTCAAACCCTGGCCGTACGAGTCTTGAACCTTGCAAAAATCTTGTGTCTAACCCACCAAGAAACGTTGATACTCCTCTGGTTTCTAAGCATGTGAGGAGGTCTGTATCTTTGTCACTGATTATGCCACAAAACAATATAGATAAAATTTGTAATTGTGGACGAAGCGGACCAAAAGCCAAGTTGGTAGGTAGGTTCACCAGGAGCATGGAAAAAGGTAATTCTGTCAAAACCCCCGTGACTGATAATGTTCAGGTTGAGACTGTGGTCTTAGATGATGAAGAAACCGATCTTCAACTACGTGTTAATGATAATGATGTCCATCCTGAGTTTGATTCGAACCTTGTTGATGAGAGTCCTACTGTGATTGGCAAAGACACTCCTATGTGTGAAAAATACGCCCGAGAGGACCATGTTATTGAGCATCCATTTAAAGCGAAGTCTGTAGAGACAAGCTCACCTATTCTTCGTGAAGTCGGGGATATGATGCATCTTCTGTTCATTAATTGTCTTTTAGACAAAATACGCAAGATGGAAGAAAGGATGAATGAAGTTGTAGCTAATCGTGATTCGATGGAGGCCGATAATCTGAAGTTAAAACAGAAGATGGATTTGAGTGACAAGAATCTCGTATGTCTAAAAAACCATAAGAACAAACTGATCCGAAGGGTTCTGAAATTACAAAGTGAGAATGATAAAAATGAAGAGAAGCTTCGGGAGCTTAATGCTCAAGTCGCACTCATGCAGTTTAGGGGGCAATCGTCGAGTCAGTCGAGTGGTGTGAATATCCAAGTTTTCAATGCACCTGTGAATTTGTGATGTCTTTGGGTTTATTTGCTATCAATTTCATATTTTCAAGTTTTGATGGATTGACGATCAGGTTACCTCTGTACAGGTACTGATTTGTTTTATTTCTGTTTATTATATAGCATTTGGCCTTTCGATTTCTATTTGTGTATTGATATTATTATTTGTTATCTGGTTTATTGCAGGTGATATGATTGATGTTCGTGTTCTGATGACTGTCTATTTTTGGATGATCTCCCACATAATCGAAAACAAAAACGACGATCGAACTTTCCAGGTGTTGTTTTGTTGTTGAGATTCTCGATTTTTATGGATTGAATCTTACCATTTCTTGGCGTTTTTACGTATGTGGAAAAATGACATGTCATACTTGTCATTTTTAATGGAAATTGGTTAGATGGTTTGATCTTGGCTGTCTCTAGTTTTTAGGACTGTTTGTTTTGAATATGACATGTATTTAAGGAGGGATAGCACGTGGGATAAGGGGTCGATAGTTGGGGGGAACAGAGATAACAAGACTGCGGTTTGATCTTTTGTAACTGGAGACAGCTTCCTGTTAGCATATACACTCTTAAACTGGTGATAAATTATATATATGTTTATGGTTTTATGCTTAACACATGTGTATGCTATCCTTAGTCTTGTTACTGTTTTTCTATATTTTGCATGTTTGTCATAATCTCTTTTATGAAATTGTGCAAATGTATTTTGTTTGGGCTATTGACTTGTGCTGATATTGATCTGTTAATTAATACCATGTTGTAAGTTGGTGACTGCCATCGTTGTATACATGGTTTACCTGTCTATTGATTAATCTTTGGTAATTTTTAAATTTATTTCGAACATCTTCGAGATTATTGATAGTCCTGTTAGCAGATCTGATTTTCAGTATCCATATTGCTCCTGATCAGGATAGTACGTAGATTAGGATATTTTGTTTTTATTTTTCTGTTTATTATCTTGTTAAAAAATCTATTGGAAAAAGATGTTTATAATCATGCTGGTTATTCTTTTCATTATTGATTATGTACAGATGTAAATAATGTATCTTTGTTAATAATCAATCTTGTTAACAGTTATTTATTTTTCTATATTTATAAATTGATTTGACTTAGTTGATTAAAAATGTAATTAATAACATTTATTAATTTGTACATACATAGATACATGCCTAATAAATAATGAGTAGTGTTAGATTTATCTATTAGATTTTTATGCAGTTAAACCTACAGGCTAACAGAGCCTTTAAACCTGTCGGGAAAAACCATCCCAAACAGCTTGGAACCTGCCTTAAGGATCCCGGTCTGGGTTGTCTCCCCCGTTGCATGCATAGTTATCTATGCCCGTCAACAAGAGATTATATTTTTATGTCAATGTTTGGAAGCTTCTACACTTACTGTCTGCAATTTTTATTTCTCCACACTATTTGTGTATTGGTCGTTGCATGTGATTTCTTTGACAAGACTTCACAGCTTTAGTACGAGTGTATGCGATTTTTGTTGACAGTGTTCATGGTGTTCTCTAAAATATATTTTCATGGGTTGTCTACAATTTGTCTTCATGGGATGCTAATGGATTTTCTGCACCTTCTATATGGATTCCTGCAATGTCTTTGGTATGTATGTCGGTTAACTGCAAATAAATTTATAAAAAAACAAAGGTTAATTTAGTATGGTCGCAATTGAAATGTTAACCCCATGGTCTGGAATGAGCAACTTTATAATAGTTTGGTCTATTTTATATTAGGATGGAATGAGAAATGTTAACCCCATCATGACCTCAACAATCTAATAACAACCTCATTAGGGATTTATCTAGCCCTTTATGACCTTGACTGTGCAGTGACATCACTATTTACAGCTTGTCTAATCTTAAGTGACGTCAACTATGCACCGAAATATTTGCTAAACCCTTGAACTAACCCACAATGGCTTCAACATGTGTAATGATAGCCCTGATGGACTCAACTGAGCAACATCAATCTTACATATGGTTAGATTTGACCTTCCTTGACCTCTATTTAAAGAATGTTATTGCCTGTGAAGCTTGATTTGACCTTCTCTACCCCTACAAGAGCTCTTTTTATCACAATGAATTTATCTGTTGTCTAAGAATCCATTTTCAAGGCTTAAATAAACTTATCGTTTCAAGGTATCCCTATTTAGGGCTCAGAAGAACCCTTGGTGGCCTATATTATGTACATGCATCCCTTACTAGGGCATTATCCAACCCTCAACATTCTCATTTGGTGTCACAACAGACTCTCAACAACCCTTTAAGATTCACAATAGACCTCTTTAGGGCTATGTCATGCCTCAACATCCCTAATAGGAATCTTTGCATCCCTATTTAGGGTTTTATCAGAAGTCAACATCTTTCTAGGGATCTCAACCACTCTTTTTTAGTGACTCGGCGACCTATATAGGGATTAGTAAAACTTTGGTATCCTTTCAATGAGAAAATGCTATACTGATAGGGTTTGATCGCATATTGGTGAGGTCCTTAACACTAGAATTGCACATGTATTGAGTGCATGTACTGTCCAATGGGTTCATTAATACAAATACCATGGGTCATCTAAAATATTAATGTCTATATGGGAAAGTAACATTTAGGTTCCAAGCGATTGTTGAGGAAATGCATTCATTAGCAACCAAATGTTCATAGACTCAATTCTAGTTAAGTAAAATTTTGAATATTTGGTTTAAATTCCCAAGTGTTTTCTAATGAGATTCAAATTTTGGTTTTTGGGAAGGGAGTAGCAAGGTAAGTACTTCATCTTGTGACCTATATTCTTAAAGGATGGGACTTAATTAAGCATATGTAGGTCATAATTTTTGTCCCATGGGAAATTCAATCAAATTTATAATTGTGTCAACATGGTGTCATAGGATAGTGTTTTTATGGAAAAGAGCTCATGCAAGTAAAGTAAACAGATTATTGTGATTGACATAGGAACAAAATATACACATTAGTAGGGGAATGCACCACAATCTCATGAGATCCCTAACCATTCATATGAAATAGATTTACGACCTAGAATCAATTTGTAGTAACAAATAATTTTTTCATCAATTTAAAGTAAATCACATGACATTGGTACTTGTGGGTATAGGCAAATCATGGCTTCGTCTGAGAGTTAGCAACTCTAAATATGGTGAAGGGACTAGATTTGTATTCATAAATGAAGGAGATCATCCTTGTCTTGTAGATCAAATCCCTTCACTATTATCCATTTAGACCATATCGGTTCACATACAATAATCATCAAAAGATCACTTTAAAATCAATCACATCACATTCATGCTTGGAATTAAGCAATTGTATATATAATTATTTAATAATATGGCACAATGTATATATTGGTCATCAAAAGGCATGAATGTTTCAAATTAAGATGTAAGTATCAAATGTAAATATATAATATAGTATGGCTTATAAAATAGACAAACTGAAGGTCCATCAAAGAATACAAAGAATGTCATTTTATGGAAAGTGGTAATATTTTGTTTGATGTTTCCTAAGTGTTTATATGCACATTTAAAATGTAATATAACTTTGCTTAACTAATAATATTTTTGGTTGTTTATTTTGGAACATATATATATAACCCATGGATACTTTAGCACAATATTGGATAGTGTTTATAGTGCATCCCTATCCCTTAAACATAGTTGAGTGACCCCTCAAGCGGTATTGTAATTTAGTTATATATGTGTGTGAAACAAACGAAGTTCAAGAATTTTTTTCATTTCACTTTACTAATATTTTAAAAAAATCTATTTAAAGAAAAGCAAGTTTTTAAGTGTGTTTTTACAAGCTACAAATAGCAATTAATGGTTATTCATTAATGAGTTAGAGGTTAGTAGGTTTGAAATAAAATTACAGGGTTTATTGGCTTATTGTGTTGGAAATCTATTAGTTAGTAGGTTAGTGTGCTAGTCTTCAAATGGTTAATGGGTTAGCGGGTTATCGATTTAGTAATTAGAGAGTTAGTGGTTCAATGATTAGTATTTATTTGGTTCAATGATTATTATGTTATTTGGTTATTAAGTTAGTCACTTAATATTTTTGTGGGATAATTCTTTGTGGATAACTATGTCAATGGTTAGCTTTGCTTTTTAGTGAATTTGGGTGTTATCAATTAGTGTGTTACTGATTAGTGTAGTAGTGGATGAGGTGTTTAATGGTTATAGTGGTAATATATTATTGGCTTAGTTAATTAGTGGGTTATGCATTATGGGTTGTAATTAATGAGAAAGTGCATATTGTGTCAGGATTTTGAATCCATATGACTGATATTAGGTGAAATTATGCCCAAAAGCATAACTTTACTACTATTTAGCCTACATGAATCCAAAAATTCATCTTAGGGTAATTTTCATGACTATTTATAGCTATTTAGCCTTAAAATATGCATGTGAACAAAGATTGAGGCTGTTTTCACACCCATACTTGTGCAATAGTGCCCAAAACCTTTGCAACAATCTTTCTTTCTATTCTAACTATGCACAAAATGTTGGTTCAGTCTACAAAAATGGCCCAAAATTAGTTGTTCATGACAAGGTCCGAGTTTTGGTCATTTCCTCATTGTTATGCTTCCCAAAATACACCAAAAACACCTTTGAATTCTTGTGGTGTCAAAATCTACCCCCTAGATACCCATGCAAATAGCTTTTATTTTGATATGTATTTGGTTTTCATTTTTTAGAAGTATTAGATAGGGGTTTGCATAATTTTTGTGTTGCATGGAATATAAAGAAAACATAACAAATGGTACAACACAATGGAAAAAAACACGAATTGATCCATAAGCCAATGAATATTGTGAAGCAAAATTTAGAAAACAGATACCTAGGGATAAATAACTAGAAACCTAGAATAATAGGTGGTGGCCCGAGCAAGAAAAATTAATATTCTTGGCATAATTGGGAAACAAAATTTTTATAACATAGACCTCCATAGTGCTAGGGTAAACCTTAGGGTTAGGGATTTGGGGCAGCTCCAAGGACTTAGAATAGGTTATCTTCTTTGTGTCACTAGCCTCTTCAATGTTATGATGTGATACCCTTGAGAATTTCCAATGTTTTAGCACTTCATCCCTACATGCAAATATTGGTTTCAGGAAAACTTCATCCACCCTCTTATTAAATTGAACACATAGATCTATGGACCAACACACAACTCACAAGATAAATTGGAAAATTTTACTCAGAAAGTTATGAATGATACATCGCAAAAATGGCTTGCAACTATGAATTCTTTAATTAATCAAAAGTAATTGGATAATTAATTATAATGTAATACACTGGTATTAATAACTATTCAATTTGAATGCATGATAGAGGAATTAGAATTGATTGAATCTACCTAACTACATGGATATTTGAACATGGTTAAATCATTATCGAAGCTCAACTAGTTATACCCAGTTGTCTTAATTAGTGCACTAGTTAGTTATAATCAGTTAACTAGCCTAACTGGATGTGGTAGGTGAGGCATTGTTCCTTCCCACATGTAATCAATCAATTACTAGCACTAACTTAATGCAACTGGATGTAACTTAATGTAACTGGATGTAACTGAATGTAACTAACTTCTAACTAGGCTTAACTAGTCACTAACTAAACTCAACTGAAGGAGGTTGGTTTTGACGCTCCCAGTGGATCCTAAATTGTAGGGATTGTTCTAGGAGGATCCTAAACTAATGCATGGAAGTGTATTCAGTGGCAATTATCCTCAACTAGTGTTCCCCATTCATAGGCTTAGTTCCTCCAGCAACCAATTCTTGATCTTGGAAGATCGAATGATCCCCATTTGGATCAACTTGTCATGCTCATGGGTGAGAGATTCAATGAAGGAATTAAGAGTAGGCATCTTCCAATTTGGAGTAGTGATCCTCCTTGAATGAAAGATTGATACAAATACTGAGTATTCTAAACCATGTTTTCATAGGATGGAAAGGATGAGTTGACCATCCTCCTTCTCAAACTTGCACGACTTCAACTAGAACACTAGGTGCTTGAATTTGGTGAAGAAATCATTCTAAGTTTTGAAGTTGGATCAATGAAGAGAAATAATCTCATTCTCCAGCTAGTAGATCCTTAGGTCATCCTTCTTATAAAACAAGGAATAAAGCTGATCCCAACCCTCTTTCGAATTATTTAATGCATAGATGTGTAAGAGAAGATATATAGAGATTGAGAGGCACACGCCATCCATATGCCTCATCAAGCCTATTCTAGTATTTTTCTTTGTCAACATAATGAAATGGCTTTTACTTTGTCTCCATTGTCAGTCTAAATATTCTTTTGGAGTGAAGTTTCATGCATATGTACTCCTTCCACTGGTGGTAGTTGAAAGGAGTTAGAAGCTCCATTTGAGGGGCCATTGTGTTGCTGTAGCGAATGCAATGAAGGAGACTGAGCTGTTATAACGAATGCAGTGAAGGAGACTGAAAAACCTATGAATCATACAATAAAATAGACAAAGTAAGGTATACATCCTACACTTTTCTAATTTTCCTCACACCCATATTATTTAATCAAGCTTGATCAATAATTCCTTTGCTTACGATTTATGTGATAAATTCTCTGCTTCTGGTGTAGTGCTGGAAGGAGCAATTTTGCTCATTTTTTTTTAACCAAGTATGAATCTGTAGTAGGAGAAGTTCCTTGTCTTGCCTATTCTTTGATAGCGTATTAAATTGAGCACAGATATATGTGGACCAACACACAACTCACAAGATAGATTAGACAATTTTACTCAAAAATTGAAGAATGAAACAATGCAAAAATGGCTTCCAACTATGAATGCTTCCATTAATCAAAATTAATTAGATAATTAATTACAATTTAATACACTGGTATTAATAACCAGTCAATTTGAATGAGTGAGAGAGGAATTCAAATTGATTGACTCCACCTAACTACATGGATTACTAGACATGCCTAAATTATTATCGGAGCTCAACTAGTTATCCCAAGTTGCCTCAATCACTCCACTAGTAAGTTAGAATCAGTTAATTGGCCTAACTGAATGCCGTAGGTGAGGAATTATGCCTTCCCACATGAAATCAATCAATGATGGGCACTAAATTAATGTAACTAGATGTAACTAAATGTAACTAACTCCTAATTAGGCTTAACTATTCACTAACTAAACTCAATTGAAGGAGGTTGGTTCTAGCACTCCCAATGGCTCCTAAATTGTAGGGATTGGTCTAGGAGGCTCCTAAAGTTATGCATGCAAGTGTAGTCAATGGAATTTATTCTCAACTAATGTTCCCCACACTCTATTAACTGGTACATGTGGCCCAGTTAGGCCATGTGAACCCAATGATGCTAGTGAATAAATATATACTGAAAAGACTCCTAATTAAGGCATGATTGAACAAATTGGACAAGGGAAGATTATAATCCTAAAAATCCTTTGAGTAATAAAAAAATTCCTCTTCATCCATACTAGCCTCCCAAGATTATCCTAGCATCCTCAATGAAGCAATTGTATCCTTTTAGGAAAGAAAGTGTACATATTACAAAGATATCAATGGAATGAGGTAATAATGGGCACTATCACCTCCAAAAGTTGCAAGATGAGGGTAGGTGAGAAAATAAACCAAAATGATACTTGATTAAGTGACCCCTTATTTAATATGAGAACTATATGGAACTCTATGATATAGGAAACCCATTTTAGGTGACACTATTCTAGAAACATAGATTGTGAACTAAGAGATACCAACGAATGGTAATTGTATGGAGCATAGTAAAAACATAATATTGGGATTCACACATTATTTTAATGCTTATATACATGAATTATTATAGAGGTATGTTTACATTTATATCTATTATGTTTTGGTCTCTTTTACAATATGCATGCTTTAAATAGGTCATGGTGTTGTGCTAAATGGTTTTACTGTTGAGGATGAGGATTTTATAGGCATGGGTGCAATCCTTCTTGCTCAAGTTGTGCTGGGAAAAAATGATATGGTTGTAGTTGGATCACTTGTGACACAAAATGATAGAATACCCTATGCAAATGTAACATGTTTACTTCTACATCATAGGATGAAAGATACATTGAATTGGTATAAATGATGCTATTATTGCACTAATTGTTTTATTCTAGGAGGTTACTGCAACTGTAAAAAGACTCAAATTAGCATTGTAACCTCACCTAATGTAAAATGATCCAAGGAATTCATATCCAATTTCAAATTGTGCTAATGGAAAGTTTGTGTTTAATACATTTTATTTTGTATAAAGAATGGTTGGGAACTTTACATGCGCAAAACAAGGATGATTGGGAACAAAGGTCAAATCATTTATGGATTCCATGTCATTTGACCTATTCTTCATTAATTGGCCAATATCATAATTAGTCAATAGCATAGTTTTTTGGCTCCTAATTACAAAATTAACCATGACTTATGCTTTGCATCATAAATGCATAGTTATCTTATAGAGTAGATTATGTGGTCAATACACAATAAATCGAGGGCATGATTTAAGGCTATAACAAATTACCATATATCATGAGGACATAAATCCTATTTGCATAGGATATTTGAGATTTTTTGCTAACAATAAAAGGGCTAAAGTGGATTATTAGTTAAGTTAAAGTTTCATATTAAATCCTATAAATCCTATCTACTAAGGATTTTTGATATATTTTGATCATGTTTAGTTCACATAGTAACCATTACAGTGGATAATAATCTAGATAGTATTTTGAATCAATACTATATAATATTTTCTATGATCATTCTTATTATGACATTCATGCAAATTGTTCAAACTAGCTGTAAAGTGTCACCATTTCCTTTTCTGTACTTACAATATATTATCGTTCACTATTCAACCTACTTTCTTTTGCAGAGTTTATATGTTTCATTTTCCCAATAGTGGTTGGTATAAGTTGACATGTAGTCACAACTGAAAATTAATAAAGTACAATTGTTCAAGTTTGAAAGTTTGAATATTATGTTGAAGAGAACAAATAAAAAAAACCAGTTTATTTTTATAAATTTAAATGGTGTTGTCGATTTTCTGACATTTTCAGAGTGGATTTTTTTCATCAGATATCCATCCAATCCGATGAACATGCTACACTACTCACACATTAGTCATCGATTATCCGACTGAAAAGAAGTAAGAGTGTTAGGGTATTTAGACACTTAGGGGTTAGTTAAGATCAACTTGTGTAATATATCCGTTAGGTAAAGTGTGTTTCTTTGGTATGCATTTGTAAATATTCTAATCCAACGGTCACGATATGCTCTAGACATAAAATTATCTGATGGTTCAACTTATCTTAGATCATACCTACCATTGATTCATGGCTTAACACTCGATTGGTCCATGATCTCTATTTAAAGAGCATGTAGGGTCCTTCTCTAGTTGATCAATTATGAGAAGATCATATGAAAGTTTCTTTCTTTTGCATGATAAATTGCTCCAAGTAGCTATTTGGATAGGGTTGTGGACTGTTTCCCTCTCGAGGGTTTAACCACGTGACAAGCATTGGTGTGTTTATCTATGATATATTTGTGTGAAGAGGTTTCTCAAGGTGTTTGGTATTTTGGGAGTACCCTATGTACCCGAACATGGTATCTGAGCATTTATGAAGAGCCGCTTTCGGTTTTGATCAAGATCTAGAATCGGTGTTGTCGAAAATTTTAAAGGGTTTCTAGTTCTAAAGTTTCTATGCATTTTTGGCCCATGAGAGCTCTTCCATTGCATCTGGAGCACCGTTTCTATTGGGAAATAGTTTTTTTCACCTAAAACCTTTTCCGTTTGATCAAGAAACACCCATTTCGGAAAATGTGAAGGTATAATGTTACAGTGACAGATTTGTTTAATGTTTTTAGGTCTCTCATATTTTATCAGTTTTATTATTAGATCTTTATTGTTTTAGTCTCGGATTGTTGCCTTCCCTGGCTATGTATGCTCTTTGTCATGCACCTTGTGCGATCGCAATGAATCAAAAACATAAAGGGAAAGTTTTTTTCTTTCCTTCTCGGCTATGTATGTGCTTTGTCGTGCACCTTGTGTGATCACGACAAATCAGAAACAATGAGAAAACTTGAAAACGTAGACTTTCTGGGTAAGCTAACCAAAATATAACCCCATTATGTGGAAAAAGTTTTTTTGTTTTTGTTTTTCTTTTTTTTGTGATTTGCAGGAAAAAAAGGCAAGCACGGAAAACAAGAGAGAAGAGTTAAAAAAAAAGCCCCCTTCCTCTTTCCATTCTTTTATGTACCTTTTAAACTTATCTCACTTGGTCCAAAGTTGATTTCTTCCTTAATAGGTCTTGAGTTCAAGTCTTATTAAGATACATTTTAGTGCATGCAATTTCTATTTTCAAGTTACTTATTGTAAAAGTGCATCTCACTTAAATAAAATTAAATAAAAAGTGAGTCACTTAAGTTTTTTAATTTATTGCCGCACTATTTTAAGTAAGTAACATTATTGTAAAAGTGAACATCACTTATTCTAGAAAAGTAATTCAGTTAAAAGAAACTTTATTGTAAAGTGATTGTGAAAGGTTGATCTTGGGAAGAGGGGGGTTCTTTTTTTTACTTGGTCAAGTTAATATCTGCCACGTCACTGTTGGGGACATCTTCAACATTTTCTTTGATCAAGCATAACTTCATAATCCAGAATCAGTTTTTAGTGTCATTTTTTTTAAAACCGCATATTTTTTCAAGCTCTTTGCATCCAAATAGTTAGTTTATATTATTTCAGCCATTATTTTATACTATGTCCGCCCCTTGTCATTTTATACTTACAACTTCTAACTATTTCTCATGGAAATATCATATGGAGGATGTTGTGCGAATTAGGGGACTTTTCAGGATAACCCCACGGAAAGAAACAGAACCCACTGATGATGATAAGAAAATTAAATGGGAAAATAGATGTGATGAATTTTGTTGATTTATTGGGATGTCAATATCTATTGATTTGTGATTCCACATATCTGGAATTGATGAACCTGATAAAGCTTGGGAAAAGTTGGAATCTGTGTTTGGTAAACACAATGAATTTAGGGGTCATCAAGTTGAGAATGAGTTGACTTCCTTGAATCCAAATGATTTTTCATGCATTCAAGACTATTTATCTAAGTATAAAACTCTTATACTCTTATGTGAAGAATGCAAGATTAAGAAAGAAGAAAAACAATGTATTTATCATATTCTTTTCAAACTTGGACGTGCATATTCTGTTTTTGTGTCTACATTCTACTCCATGAAAGAATCCTTGACTTTAACTAGCTATTAAGAGCCTAGTCTTGAATCCTTTTGTGATTCCTTAATTAAAGAGCAAGCTAATCTCATTAATTTCGGAATAATTAACAATGCAGATACATCTGGGAAAGCATTATTGTCCCAACAGAAAGAAAAGTCCAAGCCTCCCAAGAAACAAAATTTTCGTAATAATAAGCCAAACAACAAGGGTCACAAACCCTCTCAGTAAGCTCCTTCTTTAAAAAATGACAAAGGATCCAATCCAATACAAAAGAAGACTGAGCGTCATTGGAATTTTTATGGTAAAGATAATCATGATGAATCTAAGCATTTCAAGAAGATGGCAGCCTTGGAAGAAGCAATCAAGAAGCAACACATCAGCTTAGATTCGTCTTTAGAATCTACCTCTCATGGACATGCACTTGGTGCTTCTAGTTACTCTTATACTACATCTTGTTCTTCTACTTCAATTGAAAGGCTCATTGATTCTGGAGCATCTTATCATATGGCTAAGGATCAAGCCATCTTTTCTACTATGCATGAATGTAACACCAAACAAATATTTGTTGGTGATGATAGATCTCTAAGTGTTGTAGGATCTGAAACAGTTCCAGTATAAAATGGTCATTTCAGTGATGTACTATGTGTTCCAAAAATTTCCTACAATTTGTTATCAGTTTATCAAATTACTCATTCACGTGAAGGTAAAACTGTGACGTTTACAACTCACCAAGTTGTAATCAAGGATTTTAAAAATCCTCAAAATTTCCTTGCTACTGCAATTGTTGATGATATTACCAAGTTGTAGAAATTCAGCAACTTTGGGTCATCACCTTTTCCTTCAGTTTTTGTTACTCATAGTGATAACTTAAGCAAACTTTGGCATGAGCGATTTGGTCACTTAAATTATCGCTCATTGCAAAAACTATGTAAAGACAATATGGTGACTGGTCTTTCGATGGTATCTTTCAAGGATGGTGTTTGTTTTGGTTGTGTACTTGGAAAACATTATCAAGACAGTTTTGACAAACGTGCCTCTTGGCATGCCTCGATTCCCTTGGAGCTTGTGCATAGTGACTTGTGTGGTCCTCTTCCATCTACTTCCTTTTATGGTTTCAAATATTTCTTAACTTTCATTGATGACTACTCCACACGCACTTTCGTTTACATCCTAAAACTTAAGAGTGAAGTATTTGAATTGTTCTTGGCTTGCAAGGCCCTTGTTGAAAAACACTCTGGTCATCAAATTATTAAGTTAAGATCTGACAATGAAGGAGAATATTTTAACAAGAAGTTCACTACTTTCTGCAATGAACAAGGAATCCAACAACATCGCACTATTCCATATACACCACAGTAAAATGGTGTAGCTAAACGAAAGAACCACACTTTAAAAGAAATGGCTAATTGTATGATCCAATCTAAAGGACTAAGTATTCAAAATTGGTCTGAGGCCATAAATTGTGCAAATTACATAGTTAATCGTACACCCACTAAATTTTTGCAAGGTATAACACCAGAAGAAGCATGGAGTAAAATTAAACCAGATGTAAGTCACTTTCGTGTGTTCGGTTATTAAGCATGGGCTCACATTCCAAAGGAAAAATGGAAAGCATTGCATCTTAAAAGTGAAAAGTGCATATTTGTTGGATATTCTGAATATGTAAAAGGTTATAGACTTCTTCAACCACATTCTCATGATATAATCATTAGAAGAGATGTTAAATTTGATGAAAATCTCTTGGCCTATGAGCCTAACTTGGCGGGTGTGCCATATTTGGCCTGGGAGCCTAACATGGCGGGTCTGCCATATTTGTCTTGCAATCCTGATTTGGTGATTATTTCTTCTTCTTCTTCTTCTTCTTCCAACTTCCTCTTCTTCCAAATTCCTCGACAGATTTCCAACTCTAGTTTTTGATGATGACAGTGAGGATAAAAATCCACCTCCACCTGCTCATGTTCCTCCAATTGCACCAGCACCAATGCTTCCTTAATGGGTCCATTCAACATGTGAAGCAGCTGGTGACCTTGCTAGTGATCCTAGAGATCAACATCGAACACTTTCTTAGTTTCAATGAGCCTCTTCTCTTTTGGCTCAAGTTTCCGAGAATCATTATCAAGAAACTTTTGTAGAAGTTTCAGGAAATCCATAATGGGATGCAACTGTGGATGAAGAATATCGTTCCTTAATGGCGAACAATAATTGGGATCTTGTTCCTCTTCCAAAAGGAAGAAAATTTGTCATATGTAAATGGGTCTACAGAACTAAGTATGCATTAGATGGAAGTGTTGAAAGACTTAAGGCAAGGTTAGTTGCCAAAGGTTTTTCCCAATTTGAAGGGATTGACTACAATGAAACCTTTGCTCCTATCGCAAAAATGAATTCCATTTTCCTTGTTCTTTCGCTTGCATCCTTACATAACTGGAAATTCCATCAAATGGATGTCAAGTTTGCCTTTTTACATGATGATTTATAGGAGGAAATTTACATGGAACAACCTCTTGGATATGTTCAGGATAACTCTGGCCTTGTCTATCTCTTCAAGAAATTCTTATATGGCCTTAAGCAAGCTCCTAGAGTTTTGTATGCCAAAATGGATAGCTTTCTCCTTAACACTAGTTTTTCTAGATGCCATTCTGGCCCGAATGTCTATACCAAGAAAGTAGGAAACCATCTCATCATACTTGTTCTTTATGTTGATGTTCTTATCCTTACGGGTAGTGACCCTAAACTTATAACCCATGTGAAATCCATTCTTAAGAAAAATTTTGATGTCAAACTTAGGACATTTTCATTATTTTCTTGGTCTCCAAGTCTTACAAACCAAAGAGAGAATCTTTCTTTCCTAGTCTACGTATGATTGTGACCTTCTTTGTCACTTCCACAAGGAATATTATAAACCAGCCCCTTATCCCTTGCAGTCTCGAGTCAAACTTTTTGCCACTTCTACTTCCATTGAAGTAGATGCCACCTTGTATCATCATCTTGTTGGTAGTCTCTTACACTTGACTCATTCCCATCGTGGCCTTTCCTTTGCTGTTGGTCGTGTTTCTCATTATATGCAAACACCTCATGAAAGTCATTGGAAAGCAACAAAAAGAATACTTCGATATATTTGAGGTACAATTCAGTTTGGGATTCATTATAGTATAGGGGGGAAACCTTTGTTGGTTGGTCTCACTGATTTAGATTGGGCTAGAAATATTGATGATTGAAAGTCTACTTTAGGTTATGTTTTCAGTCTCAGATTTGGACCTATCACTTGGGCTTGTAAGAAACAACAAGATCTTTCTCTTTCTTTGGTAGAAGCAAAATATCGAGCCACAGTTAATGCCAGTCAGGAAGCTTTATGGATTTGATAGATCCTTCAGAGTTTGGATTCAAGCAGCAGCAGCCTACTCAACTTTGGTGCAACAATTAAAGGGCCATCAAGCTTGCCAATGATTTAGTTCTACATCAACGCAGCAAACACATTGAGCTACACATGCACTTCATCAGAAATATTGTTCATGATCGTGTTCTTGAAATGCTCTATTTACCTATAGATGATCAAGTTGCAGACATGAGAACAAAATCCAGTGATTGTCCCTAACTGAAGGAAGGGATCCCCAAACCCACCAACAGTTCATGGATGACAACATGTTGATGGGACCATCCTCGGTGCACGAAGCCAGGGGAATAAAATATTGTTTGAATATCTTTCTTGTAGCTAGTGGCCTCGAAATAAACAAGGAGAAATCTCAGACCTACTTCTTCAACACCCCTAGGATTACCAAGAGAAACATCCTCAGGATCTTGGAATTTCCAAAAGGTAGCCTTCCCTCTAAGTATCTCAAAGCACCTTTGGCAGAATCAACTATCAAAATAGTCTCTTGGAAAGAACTGCTGGACAAATTAACAAAAATATCAATCTCTGGACCTTCAGAGCTCTCAATTTTCTGAGCAGACTAATCCTGGTGAAATCGGTACTGCATGCCCATGTATCTTTTCTCAATTCTGGCAGCCTCAAAATCCATCATCAAACAAATCAAGAATATCCAAAGGAATTTCCTTTGGGGGGGAGTGAAAGACAATATAAAATGGCCTTTGGTTTATTGGCAAACCATTTGCATCCCAAAGGGTATGGAAGGATTGGGCCTCAGAGACCCACTCGATAATAACAAAGTCATGAGTGCAAAAATATGGTGGAGATGGGTGAACTATAAAGACAAGCCTTGGCCCAAATTGTGGCACTTGAAATATGCACCAAACTAGCCAGAACAATCCCTTATAAGGTTCAATGAAAATATACTAGGCTTCAGCATATGGAAGACTACTCAGGAAAACAGTGGTTTGGTTCAAAAACACAGTTTGTGGGAAATTCAGAATCGTCAAAATGCAAGATTTGCAAGCGAAGCTTTGAACCAGGAACCTGCTATTTCATGTGGGGAAGACACACCTCTATTATGCTCCTTCCTCCAAAATAACTCCTTGGTTAAGGTGGCGGAGTTCTAGGACAATGACAATATAGACTAGAGGTTCAGAAGATGGAAGGAAAAAAGATGGTGTCAAGACAAAGCACCAGGGGAAGACATCGAAAATTTCTTATCGGAGCTCTACAAGAAAAGGTTTTCCAAGAATGAGGATCCTGACAAAATAAGATGGGGGTATATGCGACCTCAGGAAACTTCAATATGAAAGAATCCCTAGGATTGTTAACTGAAACCCAAAACATTGCTCTAGAGTCCAAATGAATTAAAATCTTGAAGGGAGGATGGTGGCCCAAAATCTCTATTTTTTGTTGGTTGGTTATAAAACGACGCATCCTAACTTGGGATAACCTACAGGTCAGAGGTTTTCATGGTCCATCCCACTGCTGCATGCGTGAAGAGAATGATGAGTCTATTAATCACCTACTATATGAATGCAAGATTGCTAACTCCTTATGGGTGAAAGGGGCGACAATATTTAGAAAAGATCACAGACACAGGGGACGACCGGATATCACAATTGCTGACTGGCCCATAAACAGTTTCAAAAAAAAAATAGTGAATCGCCTATGGGAACTTTTCCCTGGCTTCACAATTTGGGAAATCTGGAAAACTAGAAAAAAACAAACATTTGAGAACAAAGCAAGGAAACTTGAAGAAATATGGAATTCCATAGAAACCCACATGAAAGAAACTACATCATTGCATTCTTGGTCGCAGGAAGAATTTGTAGTGAAAATAAATGAACGTAGTATTCTGCATGCTTTTGGGTTAGAAGAAATACCTCCAGACAACTCGATTGCTCATTCTCATCCTGTGCATGTCTCCAACCCATTGTTCCAGAATGCCCCACCAGCAGGGTCCTTCAAACTCAATATAGACGGTGCGGCCAAAGGAAATCCAGGACCAGCCGGATATGGAGGTGTCATCAGAAATTCAAAGGGAAGCATCCTCAGTTTGTTTTGGGGATCCATAGGGTCCGACATGAACAACATGGCCGAGGTGGAAGGTTTAATCAATGGCTTGAACTAGTAAAAGCAAACGGGTAAATTTCCTCTGGTGGTGGAGGGTGACTCCCAGATCATAATTAAAATTGCATGCAAACTTCAAGCAAGATCCTTAATGACCCAAGTGTCCAAAAACTAGAGATGGGAGAGCATGTTAAATGTCCTCAGGTAGATCCTCATAGGAGAGGAATCCTTTCTGGTAACACATGTTAAGTGGGAAGGGAACAAGGTGGATGATGCCATGGCTAACATAGGAGTGGAGATCAAGTATTCTTTCCATGCAGAGATAAAGGAGGATGGTGAAAAAACCCATCGAATTTGGAGTAGATGCTCCAAGCTGGAAGATGATGACACGAGGTAAAACACTCTATATTCTGCATGTGAATGACAAATGGCTTCGATCTAAGGGAAGGAAATAAGTCGACGTGTCAACATCTAGGGATGGCCCGCAAAGGTCTAGTCAATAAACTTGGTAGGACAAGGGAGTTTCTAATTTCCAGTTGCGGTACATTAAGGCATGTCTTAACCCACGATGATGTCTGCTTTAAAACATGGTTCTTTCTTGATTATCCTCACCTTACACGTGGCCCGGGTACAGAGCATTTGGAATCCAAGAAAGGAAGTCCCAAGCGTGGAAGGAGAGAGTGGCTTTATATGCAATGCGAGGGTTGCCTTAAAGCTGGATCCATGGGAATGACAAAGGTTGGAAGTGTAGGTACTGTACCTGCCATTGATTTGGATATATTGATATCTATGACAGAGGCTCATATCCTCTAGCCTGCTGTAAAACTTAAGGATAGGAATCATTCACAAAAGGTGAAAGATGAGCTTGATCGTGGAGAGTGGCAGGGAATTATGGAAGGATCGGGGGGAGTTAAGGAAGAAGGCAGCAGGAGGATTTTGTCAGCAGTATATGGCCCTATTTATGTGCTTCTAGAGGAGGCCATGGACCTATCCAATTCTATGTTTTCCCTTCTGCTTCTTCCCTCTGTCTTCTTGAGTGACTGCACCATGTTGAGGGTATGGAGGGCTCGGTCTAGAGCGCATGGCCCAAATCATGGTGGTAATCCCAGCGAAGCTTTTCCTAGTCCTGAGGAGGATTCCATGTCCCATTACAGGGGCATTCTAGATGCTTCTCCCTTCAACTGGGGAGACCAGTATATGGCCGAGACACCTATTCTTATCGAGGTGTTTATTGTGATCATGGAGATTGATCTCCTTCAGGAGTTCGAGATGTTAATGGGATGGCCATTGATTCCCAATCCATTTTGGTTGGCACGCATCCTATTAGTGAGAGAAATCCAAGGAAAAATTCAAACATCTCAAGGCATCCGTGATGCCATGGAAAATATCCGTAGAGGAAAACAAGAAAGTGTGGCGGGGTTTCGTCTTATAGAGCATATAGCTCAAAATGTGCTGGTCAACCTTGGTGCCCAATCTTATAACCTAGAGAATACTCCGACTAACTCTCTAGCCTCTGCCATGCAACCCCCCCAGGAGGATCAACCTCATAATCCACCCAGCGAGGCGGGAAGTTAGAGATGTCTCTTTGGAAATTTATTGGGCCTTTGTGTCTTTTTGTGAAGCGCTGTACTCTATTTGGTATGCGGAGGTTTCCTTTTCTTTGGTCTGTTTTCAGTTAAATGTATTTCTTGTTATCGGGTTGTCTATCTAATAGGTCTCATGGCCGTTTTGATTATTTTCTATTGTTCTGCTATCAGGATTTTAGAGATGTAAGACACCAGTTTTGGGTTTTCAGAAGAGATAGACATTTCCAATACTGGTCATTTTCATGGTTTCGTCAGCACAGACAGGCATTTCTAAGCCTAGTCATTTTGGGCTAAAGGTCAAGCTCTATCGACCTTTGGATCAGCATCTTTTTGGTAACTTTTTGTATCATAATAGAATCTCTTACTTATAAAAAAAAAGATTTCATATGCCATGGTCCATAAGATTGAAGATTAGGGCATGGTAAGAAAGGTTTTAAGCTTAAACCTATGGTTCACAATGAATAACATATATTCTACTTGGTGTTAACTATGGGTTGGCGCGTTATATTATAAGGACTGTCATTATACAATACCTTTCACGATACCTCCTGAACAATATTGGGGTCGCGAATTATAATATAAGGTTTGAAGATTTAAGCGATAGGGTTTAAGGCATAGCATGGAATCAAGACCAATATTAATGAATTGTTTGCAAACTATAGTAATGTGGGTTTTAGTTTGATAATGGACGCCACGCTGGTTCCATTAATGCTCCTTGGGGATTGTGGCAGACCCAACATAGGGTTTTCCTTCCATGATGGCATGCCATTTCATTTTTTTGTTTAGGGTTTGGTATCAGCTCTGTGCAAGGGAAAAATGGAGGCGACTGCTGGCTAAATGAAGGTAAGACCACGCTTTGGGTTTCTTAAGAGCGTTATGGTTTAATATTGTTTACTTGGAATCCATACTTCTGACTTCTTGTGGCTTTGGTTTTTGCAGGTGACAAGTTCGTCGAATAGCAGCGTGGCTCAAACTTGGCGACTCGTTCGTGGGTGATGCTAAGGTGTAAGATAATCCTATCAAACAAGCCTATGCTTGTTATCTCTCAGCCTAACTAGGTTTTGTCCTCGTCGTTTGGTTTGGAGTTTCTTTGTGAGGGTTTGATGTGCCCTTGGGCCTGTGTTAATAGACTTGGACTTTTATATTTATTAATGCTTTTAAGCCATGGAGCGAATCTTAGTGCCATTATAGGTTCTGTGTATATATTTATGGTATTGTAACTTGTATTTTGGATTTGGGGTTTTTATGCCTAGGAAACACCATTTTTTGCAATGGTGTCATATCCCTTGGAACAACTATGTAAAATGACTTATGATATTGGATTTAATGTGTATATATGTATATACTACGTTTAAGAGTTGGCAATGGTTATTACATTTACTTTATATTTTTTGAATTTATTTCATGCTATTTTTTTACTCTGTGGGTTAAATGTTGCATTCGCCTTCATTGATGTACTGTGTATTAAGTGTTTTCATTTAACTGTAATAGTTGATAGAGTTTAAGTTGAGGCCTTGTTGTGAGTAGCATGAGACTTTCGCAAGGTTCCGGTGATAGATCTTGATGGTTTCATTACTGTCATTATTTCATTGATTAGTATATAATGTTGATATGTGAAAGAGCCATGGGTGGAATCCCACGATGGCCTTCGTCGCTGTAGACTAAATTTTAAGGGACTATGTATTTTAATTAATTTGGTCGAGGCCGTGATTACAATGCAGGGGAAGAGCTCAAGTCTTATGACTTAGCTGTAGATTAGATGTTTGTTATTAAAAGTATTGATTTTAATAATAATGTAGCCCGCATATGTTGTATGTATATAGTGGCCTTGGTAAACAAATACCCATAGGGTTCAAATCTTGTTCGTGGTTGATGTAACCAGTTGTATTTTTATGTGGATGTGAATTGGGGCTTGGATGCCCACGGGATTCGATTCCTGTACACCCTTGTAATTACTTGGGACTGTGTAGATATTTCAATATGGTTTGTAAAATGGAAAATATTCTTGTGTATGAATTTATATTGGGGTTTTTAATATGATGGTTTCGTGGTGATGTAGTGAGTAGAAATGATAGTCTACATGATTCATTTCTAGACCTTATGAAATTACTACATGCATTTATTAATGATTATGGTATTATTCTAGTTAATTGATTTACTATGGCTGTGAGTGATATTTAAATGAGACTATTCGATTTTTATGGCACAAGTTTTGATTTTGTGTATTTTAAATAATGAAAAGACACTTAATCTTTGGACGAAAGAATGGTCACGATACTCACTCTATTCTTGTCTTATGATGATGGTAATTTTAATGGAATTTTTTAGTAATTATCTTGTATTTAAATATGTAGACCTTGGAAGGTCTTTATTGGTGTATTTATCTTAGGAATAATTATTGTTTGTACTTAAATTGATTAGATTCATAGTTCCATTATATAAGTGTTAATGTATATTTATAGATAGTATTTTGATTTGTTTACTGTTGATGTTTATATATATTTATATATAATATAGTTGTTTAGTTTGTAGATAATATGTTAGGTTATCTAGGTTGTAAGTTTATACTTATAGCTATATATATAACTTACCTTTAAACTAGTTTACGAAATTCCAAAACATGCCTCTGCTGACAAATGAAATATGTTAGTAAAGTATGAAGACCAAAGGAACAGATAAATAATAGATCTGAAATAAACCTAGTTTGTACTTAACCGAGTTCTATAAGTAAAACTAATATAGGAATGAAAACTAGGGTGAAAAACCCTTGATGAACATTTGTGGAGAAATTAAACTTGTAGAAGTAAACTAATAAATAAACCCTCGATAAACCTGGTATATAAAATATCTTACAACCTAGGGTTAATACTTAAAATGCAAACCCTAGAAGATTTAAATTGATTAGATTCATACTTCCATTCTATAACTGTTAATGTATATTTATAGATAGTATTTTGATTTGTTTACTGTTGATATATATATATATATATAATATAGTATTTCAGTTTGTAGATAATATATTAGGTTATCTAGGTTGTAAGTTTATACTTATAGGTATATATATAACTTACCTCTGAACTATTTTATGTAATTCTAAAACAAGCCTCTACTGACAAATGGAATATGTCAGTAGAGTATAAAGACAAAAGGAGAAGATAAATAACAAATCTGAAATAAACCTAGTTTGTACTTAACCCAGTTCTAGTAGTAAAACTAATACAAGAATAAAAACTAGGGTGCAGTGCCATTGATGAACATTTGTGGAGAAATTAAAGTTGTAGAAGTAAACTAATAAATAAACCCTCGATAAACCTAGTATAGAAAATATCTTACAGCATAGGGTTAATATTTAAAATGAAAACCCTGGCACATTTAAACAGATAAACATATACATTGGGCTAGGAAAATGTAATGTAATCATTTACCTAACATAGCTAGCATTTATTCTAGGAAAGTAGAATAGAATGTTTAGGGATTTATACCTGCAACTTCAAGCTCTGTTAATGGTTGAACCTGCAAACCCAAATAACTAGCATTAACAATTCAATGCAGATTTGACATATGTTTTTGATGACCAAAACACTTGGGAACTACCACGTTCCACCCAACCATGACCTAGAACCATTCCTGGTTTCAATCCAGATCCCCCCGAGCTGGAACCCAACATACAAATAGCTTAGAGCTCCTAAGCTAGGATTTCCTATCTGGTATATCAAGTGTGGATCAGTTCTCAATTTTCCTTTGAGGAAAATGTTCTCCAAGATTTCTCTTGAGAGTGAAACAGGTAGGAAAATGACTCCTATGAATGACAGATCAGGACCCCAATCCCTTCCTTTGCTTGAGTCTTTATAGGAAGAATTTTTCAGTCAAAGCGTCAATTAAATCAAGAAACCCTGGTTTCTTGATTTAACCATTTTCAATTGATTTTGGTAATTATTAATATTTTAACTTAGGAACTTTCAACTAGATCCTAATTAGACTTTGTAGCCTTTGGACTATTTATTATCTTTACATAATAAATAATAATGGATGGAGCTTTTCTTTCTTTCTTTCATCATTAATATTATAAATATATTTAATTCTTTATACATACCATGTATAAAGTACATAATAATATAACACTTGTTAACATTTGTCTTTGGGAATCATATACCATGATCGCTAGAATTAATGACACTTCTTCATTAAGGTAAAGTAGGTAGATGGTTTAGTTCTACTAGGCTGGGCAAGTCTAAACATCCCTGCATGTTGGATTTACATTGTATAACATGGTAGTTCTTCAGTCCTTGATGAGAATAGAGAAATTCGAAATTTCATTTAATCAGTTATAAATAAGTATGATGAAATCAATATTTTTCTTGATTCATTTTCACTTAGAAGTTTATTAAATTCTTTTTAGTAACCCCTAGCACTTACTAGATCCCATACTCAATTCTTTAACAGGGAGTTACAACCTAGTGCAATTCCAGAGCTCTTTGCTCAACACTAATGGTAGGATCTACTTGTACAATACACCTAGGGATAGAATGGCCAAGCATCCGATGCTCTAGAGCTTATGCTCAACACCAACATGGAAGGAGCAAGGGCTTATTCCCAACACTTCCAATTATATTTTCATGTTTTCTAGAGATTCCCACTCAACAAAAAGTTAAGTACTCATGTGCTCCAGAGCTTCTCGCTCAACACAAATCATCGATCACTCATGTGCGCTAGAGTTCCTCACTCAACACAAATCATCCATCACTCATGTGCCCCAGGGATCGTCGCTCAAGTCAAATCATCAATCACTCATGTGCTCCAGAGCTCCTCGCTCAACACAAATCATCAATCACTCATGAGCTCTAGAGCTTCCTGCTCAACAGAAAACATCTCATCAATCATGTGATTCAAGGTCCATGCCCAACACAAACAAGGATATATATATATCATCAATAATTAGCTTACGCCCAATATATAAAACAAGTCATCATGTTCATATGCAATGGGATCTTTGACCCAATATATAGATATATAAATAAAACATGAAGATAATAATCATAATCAATAGGAACATGCCTATAATTGTTAGGTCCAAAATTTCAAATATTACAACCCTCCCCTCTTAGAACAACACCATCCCTAGTGTTCTAGGGACTAGGAATGACATCATGAAACAAGGCGAGGTAAGTCTTTTTCATGGTGGCTTAATTCTCCCAAGTAGCCTCATCATCCTCAAAGTGCCTCCATTTCACTTTAAACTGGACTACGGTACGCTTCCAAAGCTATGCCTCTCTCTTGTCCAGTATATGAATAAGCCCAGGGGAAAACTCTGCTTCAGGTTCCACCTGTAATACAGAAAAATCAACAACATGTTTAGTATCATAAAAATATTTCTTTAACAAAGATGCATGGTAAACATTATGGACTCTTACATGCGCAGGTAATGCTAGTTCATATGCTACTGGCCACTTCTTGGCCAGTACTTCAAAAGGTCGACAAAATATAGGTGCTAACTTACCAAACCTACCCAAGATCAACAAGCTTCATTTGGGTTTTACTTTCGAGTAAAAATTATCACCTATTTGAAAGTATTTTTCTTTTATTTTTCGATCCGCGTAACTTTTCTAGCGGTCTTGTGCTTCTTTAAGGTTCACCTAGACCTTGGTAACGAACTATTCCAAGTCCATGAACAAATCAGGCCCTAACATGAGTCGATCCAATGGGCTATCCCAAGTAACCGGTGTTCTACACTTATATCCATAGAATACCTCAAAGGGACTCATCTTGGTGGAAGTCTGATAACCATTGTTATAAGCAAACTCTGCGAGATGCAAGTAATCCTCCCACTTCATGGGGTTGTTCATGACATACATCCTAAGCATGTCCTCAACAATATGGTTTACTCTTTCTGTATGACCATATGTTTGTGGGTCATGTGGAGTGCTAAAGTTCAACTATGTCTCCAATATGGATAATAAATATCTCCAAAAGTTTCCTATAAACTTAACATCTCGATCGAAGATGATTTCCTTACGTATCCCATGCAATCTAAATATCTCCTTCAAGAATATATCAGGAATGTTCACTACTTTGTAGGTCAACTTTAGAGGAATGAAGTGTGTTGCTTTAGACAACTTGTTGATGACCAAAAAAATAGAATCATTTTTCTTCGACTTTTTGGTAAACCGGTGATGAAATCCATACTAATAACCTTCCACTTCCATTCCGGAATGGGTAATGACTGCAGCAACCCGGAAGGATGTTGATGCTCAACTTTGACTAGCTGAAATTCCTAAAATTTTGCTATAAACATCGCAATGTTGGCCTTTAACTTAGGCGATAAAAAGTTCCTCTTGACAGCAAATATCATCTTTTGATATCCATGGTGCCCAGAGTAGGGTGCCCGAGGAAAATTCCGTGAGGATGTTGGACTGAATGTCCCCTCCTTCTGGAAAATACAAACGATCCTTGGACCGTAGCAATCAGGATTCATCTACCTGGTATTCTTTTTCTTTTTGAAACAGCCTATCCTCGTGGACTTTCTTGAGGATTTCCACATAGTAGGCGTCAACTCTATTGGCCGCTCTAATCTTGTCATGAAAATATGCATCGATTTGACTCAAAGCCACCTCATATATCATATGAATTTGTCGGCCCAAAGCATTGGCAATCTTATTCTCTTTTCCCTTAATGTTATTTTTCTCGAAATGGTACTCACGAAGGAAATCCAACCACCTGCCTTTCCTTGCGTTCAGATCTGGTTGATTGAATAAATAATTCAGACTGGTATTGTTTTTGTTTAGAAGGAATTTCCTTCCCATGATGGAAGCTAGCTCAATATCATGTGTAGGGTAATTTTGGTCATGCTCTTTTAACTTCCATGATTCATAACAGATCATGTGATCATTCTACAATAGGACTCCTCCAAGTCCTTCCTTTCTTGCATCCGTGCAAACAATGAGATCACCATCGAGATCTGCAATTCATAACAATGGTGTGGTCATCAAAAGATAATTAATATTTTGTAAACTTTCTTCGCACTTAGCGGTCCATAAGAACTTATTTGCTTTCTTCTACAATGAATTCATGGGGAAAGCGATCCTCTAGAAGTTCTCAATGAACATTCGACAATATCCGGCTGATCCCAAAAAGGACCTAATGTCAGTGACACTAGTAGGTCTAGGCCAATCCTTTATGGATTTAAACTTTTCTGGGTTCACAACTATCCCTGTCTCGGAGATAATGTGACCTAAGTACTGTATCTATGCTTTGTAAAAATCACATTTATTAAAGTTAGCATAAAGATGGTGTTCTCTCAACACTTGTAGTACTATGAGATGCTATTCTTCGTGTTCTCATTTATTCTTAGAATAAACCGGTATCTCATCTATAAAGACCAAGACAAAGTAATCCAGATACCGACTGAATATGTTGTTCATCATACAGATAAAGTTCATGGATGCATTGGTTAACCTATATGGCATCCCTACGAACTCGTAGTGCTCATACTTTTTATGAAAGGAATTTTTGTTAATATCCTCATCGTGAATCCATACCTGATGGTACCCAGATCGTAGCTCAATATTTGAAAAGATTATGGATCCTCCCACTTGATCGAACAAGCCATCGATCCTGGGGAGTGGATAACAGTTCTTGATAATCATTTTGTTCAACTGACGGTAATTGATGAACACCCCATCATACCATCCTTCTTATTTACAAATTATATTGGTGCCCCTAAGGAGACACACTAGGGAAAATATACCCTTTCTCTATCAATTCTTGCAGCTGCAGTTTGGGTTCCACCAGCTTAGGTGTACTCATGTGGTAAGGGGATTTGGAAGTAGGAACTGATATTGGGGTTAGTTCGATGGAAAAGTCGAGGTATCATTTCGGAGGTAATATTGGGATTTAATCAGGAACCACATCCTTGAATTATTCAATAATGGGGAAGTCTTCTATGCATTGTTTTCTTTTAGACTCTATGTCTCGGATGTTCACTAAAAACAACTTGTATCCCTTCCTTATGCATTTTTTGCTTGTAAGGTAGATATTTGCCTTGCAAAAACTTTCTTTGGAATTCCATGAACCTTCACATGGTTCCCTTGGCTATTAGTACACAAGATTGACTTGTTTAATCAATCGAGCATGACATGCTATTGTTCCAGCCAGTCTATGCCGATAAGTAAATTGTACGATCCTAAAGGTATGATGTTCAAGTTTTCTTTCATAGGAAATCCATTCAAGTTTACCTCACATTCTTTAACAATTTCTAAAACTTTTCATTTCACACCTGTGGCTACCTGAACCATCCAAGGTTTATCATGTTTTAGTTTTCCTAGTTTGCATTCATCAACAATTTTAGGAGAAACATATCTCCAACAAGCACTGGGATCAATAAGTATTGAAATAGAAGTGCTCAAGATCTTACCTTCTATCTCAACCATTGTAGCATGATTATCTTCCCGTCTTCCATCCAATGCTACATAAATATGTGGTGTTCCAGCTATGTCCTCAGAAGTTGGTTCTTCTTGTAAGTTGTGGAAGACCCCATTAGTCTTGTTCTTACAATCTCAGGCATAATGAGGCCCATTTCATTTCCAGCACTTGATCTGTAGCAGGTTAGCATTGACTCCACTTGCTGCTGGCTTGTTAACATTACAAGTTGGTGCATAAGGCTTTGTACCATATTTATTGAAGTTCTTGTTCGCTTGAAATTTTTTATTCTTCTTTCTGTATGGTTGTGGGTTAGACCTAGGTTTACGGTTATCTGAAAATTTCTTATACTTGTCTTGGTTTTTGTTCATATTCTCCTGCCTTAGTTTTCCATGATCATAACAGAGGCTAGTTTTGTGCAGGGTGGTATCCAAGTTCTTAGGCATGTATATTTCAATCCTATCCAGAAAAGTGGGAGGAAGCCATCCTAGGAGTTGCTGGATCTTTACCTCTTCTTATTTGATGTATGGCACATAATTCAATAGATCTAGAAATCTGTTAATAAATGCATTCATTGTCATGGATCGCATGTGTAGTTCATGAAACTATTTCACTTTCCTATCGAAGAACCTTTTCAACATATATTTCTCTTAGAAGAATTTTCGGAAGGTATCCTGGCGTATTTCTCTTAGCTCATATTTCTTGGTGTATTTTAAATCTCTCCACCATATTGTTGCTTTTCAATTCAAGTTATAGATGGAAAGACGATCCTTCATCATGCTTGAGTAGTTATGAACCTGAAAATATTTGTTCATGCTCAACAACCACTCTTTAGCCCTCTCCCTAGTGTTTACTTCACCTTCATAGGTCGGGGATCTTATTTTTATAAGCTCCCCCTGAACACTATAATTGCTTCTTTATTTATTTATTTGGGGAGAGGGAGAGTCATCAGTGGAAGGACTGTGATGATCTCCTTTCCATGCTTCAGGGGTACATTCCTATTTTTCTTCTTCTCTTGGGTTGCTGGCTTGTTTATGGTAAGGTTATCTTTTGGATCTATTTGTGGACTGAGTAGGCTTACCGTGCGGGCTTCCTCTCGTCATATTTCTCAGTAATGCTTCATTTATATCTTGTTATTATTTTCGTTCGTTCATATTATCTTCTCTGAGACTTCGCAATTCTGCTTGAAGACTGTGTATAGTCTTCAGAATATTAGAATTCGTCTCCACCACCAGTTCTGCTTCTGGGGTGGGGGTGTTCATCCTTCCTTGTTGGATGTTATCTTCCTCAGTGTCCATAAACTGAACTGTTCAGTAAAAGTTTCTTGAAATTTCAAAAAATTTAAATAACGGAAAATTTTTCTGTTGGTAATAAATTTAATATCATACCTTATTTTCCTTGTAGTAAACGCTTGGCACATGCATAGGTCTCTTAGTATTGAAACTAGGCTCTAATACAACTTCTAATGTCCCCAAAAATTGAAAATAAAAAAAGAATTAGTAGGCTAGTAAAAATACCTATGCAAAACATTATTTAACTTGCAGAATATAGGTACATTAAATGTAACACTATTTTGGTCATAAGTTGTTCTTACATTTTACTATATTTCTCTTAGTTAGGATTGTTACTGTATTTTACTTTCAAATTCATGGTGCTGATTACTAAATGTTTCTTATGTTCTTACTTTACTGTATAAGTGTTATTTACTTTCTTATATACTTGTTCATTTATGCGTAAGTTTACTGATTATTTGCAAAGTCCTAAATTAACTTTGTTTGTGGAAACAAAGTGGGCGGAGTGGTGGGACTCATTCTCCCATGACAGTCTGAGAGGTGAAGTGTTTACTTGACTGCAGGATTGCATAGTTTGTTTGGAACTAAGGCACCACATTTATTTTCCTTGCATTTTTACCTTGCGACGATAAATTGGTTACTTAAAACTGAATTTCGCTCATTAAAGCCCTATTGTTTATCATGAGGTATTTACTAATCAATTATTCCTATCCTATCATACTTTCCTATCGTGTTTATTTTAATCTAAGTGTTAACATATACTTTATTTCTATTTGCAGGTGATACTCTTGGTTTAAAGATCAGACCTTTGATTTTATAAATGCTAATTATTACCATGGCATATGAAATATGCCATGGTTCTTAAGCTTGAAGATTAGGGCATGGTAAGCAAGGTTTTAAGGTTAAACCTATGGTTCACGATGCATAACATATATTATTCTTGGTGTTAACTATCGGTTGGTGTGCTATATTATAAGGACTATCATTATACCATACCTTTCACGATACCTCATGAACAAGCTTGGGGTGGTGAATTATAATATAAGGTTTAAAGCTTTAAGTGATAGGGTTTGAGGCATCACAAGAAATGGAGACCAATATTAACAAATAGTTTACAAAATATAGGAATGAGGGTTTTATTTTGATAATGGACATGAGGCTGGTGTTATTAATTCTCCTTGGGGATCATGACGGACCCAACATAGGGTTTGGCTTCTGTGATGGCTTGTCATTTGGTTTTGGTTGTTTGGGGTTTGTTCTTGGCTCTGCACAAGGGAAAAATGGAGGCAAATGTTGGCTAAATGAAGGTAATCCCATGCTTTGGGTTTCTTAATAGCATTATGGTTTAATCTTTTTTACTTGGCATGCGTACTTCTCACTTCTCATGGCTTTGGTGTTTGCAGGTGACAGCGTCGTCAAAGAGCAGCGTGGCTCAAGCTTGGCGACTGGTTTGTGGGTTATGCCATGGTGTAAGTTAAGCATGTCAAACAAGCCTACACTTGTTGTCACTCATCCTGACTGAGTTTCATCCTCGTCATTTGGTTTGGAGTTTCTCTATGGGGTTTTGATGCACCTTTGGGCCTGTGTTAACAAACTTGGGTTTTTATATTTATTAAGGATTTTAAGCCGTGAAGTGAATCTTAGTGCCCTTACAGGCCCTGTGTATATATTTATCATATTGTAACTTGTATTTTGGATTTGGGGATTTTACGCTTGGGTATCACCATTTCTTGCAATGGTGTCATCGCCTTTGGCATGACTGTGTAAAATGACTTATGATATTGGATTTAATATGTATATAGGTATATATTGTGTTTAAGAGTTGGCAATGGTTATTACATTTACTATGTATGTTTTGAATGTATGCCATGCTATTTGTTCACTCTATTGGTTAAATGTGTCCTTTTCCTTCGTTGATGGACTATGTATTAAGTGATTTCATTTAACTATAATAGTTGACATCTTTTGGGTTGAGGCCTTGCTGTGAGTGCCATGAGCCTTTCTCAAGGTTGTTGTGATAGCTCTGGATGGTTGCATTACTGCCATTATTTCGTTAATTAGTATATAATGTGGATATGTGAAAGAGCCATGGGTGCAAGTCCACAATGGCCTTCGTTGTTGTAGACTAACTTTTAAGGGACTATTTGTTTTATTTAATTTGGTCGAGGCCATGATTACAGTGAAAAGGAAGATATTAAGCCTTACAACTTAGCAGCAATGTAGATGTTTGTTATGAAAAGTATTGAGGTTAATAATAATGTATCATGCATACATTGTATGTATAATGTGTCCTTGGCAAACAAATACCCACAAGGTTCAAATCTTGTTCATGGTTGATGTAATGAGTTGTATTTTTTTGTGGATGTAAAATGGGGCTTGGATTCCCATAGTATTCGATTCCTGTCCACCCTTGTAACTACTTGGGACTGTGTAGATATTTTGATATGGTTTATAAAATGGAAACAGTTCCTGTGTATGAATTTATATTGGGGTTTTTAATATCATGGTTTCATGGTTATGTAGTCAATAGAAATGATAGTCTACAGGATTCATTCTTGGGACCTTATGAAATTACTAAGTGCATTTATTAATGATTATGGTATTCTTCTGGTTAATCGTTTTACTATGGTTGTGAGTGATATTTAAATGAGACTATTTGATTTTTATGGAACAAGTTTCGATTTTGTGGATTTATGTTATAAGATTGTGGATTTTAAATAATGAAAAGTTATTTGATCTTTGGACCAAAGAATGGTCACAATACTCACTCCGTTCTTTGTTTATGATGATGCTAATTTTAATGGAATGTTTTTGTAATTATCTTGTATTTAAATATGTAGACCTTGGAAGGTCCTTACTGGTGTATTTATCTTAGGAATAATTATAGTTTGTACTTAAATTGATTAGATTCATACTTCCATCCTATAACTCTTAATGTATATGTATAGATAGTATTTTGATTTGTTTACTGTTGATGTATATATATATATATATAATATAGTATTTCAATTTGTAGATAATATCTTAGGTTATCTAGGTTGTAAGTTTATACTTGCACATATATATATATAACTTACCTCTGAACTATTTTCTGTAATTCTAAAACATGCCTCTACTGACAAATGGAATATGTCAATAGAGTATAAAGACAAAAGGGGCAGATAAACAACAGATCTGAAATAAACCTAGTTTGTACTTAACCCAGTTTTATTAGTAAAATTAATAAACGAATTAAAACTAGGGTGCAAAGCCCTTGATGAACATTTGTGGAGAAATTAAACTTGTAGAAGTAAACTAATAAATAAAGAGTAGATAAACCTGGTATATAAAATATCTTACAACCTAGGGTTAATATTTAAAATGCAAACCCTAGAAGATTTAAACACATAAACATATACATTAAGTTAGGAAAATGCAATGTAATCATTTACCTAACATAAATAGCATTTATTATAGGAATGTAGAATAGACAGTCTAGGGATTCATACTTCTAACTTGAATCTCTTTTAATGGCTAAACACACACACTCAAATAACTAGCATTAACAATTCAAGTCTGATCTGACCTCCGTTTTTTATGACCAAAACACTTAGGAACTACCATGTTCCACCAAACCATGACCCTGAACCGTTCATGGTTTCAATCCAGATCCCCCTGAGTTGGAATCCAACATGCAAGTAGGTTAGAGCTCCTAGGGTAGGATTTCCTATCTTGTATATTAGGTCTAGATCAGTTCTCCTTTTTCCTTGAGGAAAATTTTATCCAAGAACTCTCTTAGGTGCAAAACCGGCATAAAAATGACTCCCACATATGATATATCAGGACCCGAAACCTTTCATTGGCTTGAGTCTTTACAGACAGACTTTTTAGTCTAAGGGACAGTTAAATCAAGAAACCTTGGTTTCTTTATTTAACCCTTTTTAATTACTTTGGGTAATTATTAATATTTTAACTTAGGAACTTTCAACTAGTTCCTAATTAGACTTTGTAGGATTTGGACTATTTAGTATATTTAGATAATAAATAATAATGGATGGAGCTTTTATTTCTTTCTTTAATCATTAATATTATAAATATATTTAATTCTTTATACATACCATGTATAAAGTACATAGTAATATAACACTTGTTAACATTTATCTTTGGGAATGATCTGTCAGATCTCAACTTACGTGCATTAAAAAGTTTAATGAATGGGTTTAATCAGTTTACTTAATTCCTGGAACAACATTAACAGTGATTAAATTCTTAGACACATAAAATAATAGCAAACTGAAGTAGGAATGAGAAACCGAAAATGAGAACAGCAAAACTGGTAAATAAATATAAAATGAAACACAGAATCAGAGAGTCACAAACAGAAGTTGATAACGGAGTTCACCCCCTCCACTAGGCTATGTCTTCTAGTCCCTCTCCAATGGGTACCAATCCAATTAATCTCTTTAATATGGTATAAAAATGGTTTTGGAATCAACTTCAGCGACTGTAAAGAGAATGATGTACAAAGTATTTAAGACCTCTCTTTTGTAAATTAAAATTAGCCTTCACAAGGCAAAGAAAGCTAAATTATAACAAAAAATGGTCGAATTCAGAAAGAAACAGCATCTGGACATTTCACAGCAAACTCTCTAAGCTTATCATAACTGAAAAATGAAGCGCTATGCTCTAAACAATCTGAATCACCTCTCCCCTGGAAAATGTGGCCAACATCCTCTATTTAAGCGTTCAGTCGGAGGATAAGTAACGGGTTTGAATCGTCTTATCATCACAGCTGTTATATTCTTTATTATCGTTACAACCATATGCAATCCCACCAAATCGCTGTACAAGCATTATGTTACCACGATGTTCCATATCCCCGAAGCATTGCAGCTAACGCCACGCACATATGTTGACTCACAACACGTGGCAATGACTGCCACGCACATGTGCTTGCAACTCGGCTATGCCATATGTAACGTAACTGTTTGATGCCACTACTAACTCCACAAATGTCTCAGCATATGAATACTTCTCCATATACCCGATCCGTTGTCGTAACTTCACAAATGTCACAACATGTGACTAACCTCCATGAAGCATTCGATGTTCAACTTGACGGTGCGCAAACTGCATGTCCCATGCTACAACTGCGTGGCTCATGCGCAACTGCATGGCTCATGTGCAACAGTGCGGCTCATGCGCAACTGCATGGCTCATGAGAAACTGCGCGGCTCATGCTACAAAAGTTAAGGGATGGTTTCATATAATGTTCAGCATATGAGTTAGAACCATAGATTAATAACTATTGTACCATATTGGATCAGTGTAATTTTTGAAGATGAATAATCCACCGGATCATTCCTCCCCATTGGAGAGCTTTTGGACCTCCAAAAGCCTGAATCATTTGGCAAGTAAGTGAGGGTATAGCTCCCTCACTTTTCCAATCTCCATCCATCTTGCTATTCTAGGATGCATGCCTTTAAGCCCCACTCAAAGGTACTCAGCATTCCCCCTTCATGAAGTCCTTACATTTCTGTCAAGAATAACATCATCCTGCAACTCTTTCATGTATTCAAGTGCCATATCATCAACTGAAGGAGTCTATATGTTAGTTTCCTCATCCATGATCATAGGAGGTTCATACAATTTAAGATTCTCAACATTGACAACTGAATAAATTTGCATGTATGGAGGTAAATTCAAACGAAAAGCATTAGTACCGATATTTTCCAAGATCTCAAAAGGACCATACCTGATAGGCTTAAGCTTTTTACCTTCACCTTTTATTCTTTCTTTGGTGATATGTAACCAAGCTCTGTCACCAACCTGAAATTGATGATCAACTCGATGCTTGTCATGCCTGGCTCTTCTCCAATTGTTCCTAAACTGTCTACTGCACCGCTTGGATTCTCTGAATGAGTCGTAGATCTTTGTCTACATCATGATGTCCATCCACTACATATTTTCCAAAAGAGAAGTCCATCGGTGTTTTTGGAATATAACCAAAACAAGTTTCAAAAGGAGATCTTTTTGTGGAAGAATGAACTACATGATTGTAAGCATGATATATATACTGTAACTACTAATCCCAAATTTTAGGATGTTTACTACAATATCCTCTGAGAAGTTGAACCACTGTTCTATTTACTACCTTTGTTTTTCCGTCAGTCTGTGGATGAAAAGATGTACTTTTCTTAAGTTTAGTATCCATAATATCCCATAAAGTTAACCAGAATTCTCCCAAGAACCGGGAATCCCAATCATATACAATAGACATGGGTAGCCCAAAATGTACCCAAACATTCTGAAAGAATAGATGAGTGGTTTGTTCAGCAGTGATCTATTTGTTACATGGCATTAAGATACACATTTTGTTGAATCTATCCACAACAACATATAGGTAATCATGCCCTTTTCTAGACATAGGTAGCCCCCCTACAAAGTCCATAGAAATGATTTCCCAAGCACAAGAAGAAACTGGAAGAGGTGTGTACACACCCAATTTCCTATTGTTAGGCTTACTTGTTGCACACATAACACAACCTCTTATGTATTTAGCTACAGTTTCTTGCATTTGAGGCCAATAACAATGATTCTGCAATAATGACAGTGTTTTACTTACTCCAAAATGTCATGCAATCAATGAACTATGTGCTTCTTGAATCACATGCACTCTCTCTTTCTCTGGAATACAAATTTTACCAAGATGATACAAGAGTTGATTATGCACATAATAGTTCTCTTCCTGTTTACCATGTATTAGTGATGCATATACTTTCTTAAAATCTTTATCTTCTGCATACTGTTCAATATAACTTTCATGTGTTAATGAACTATTTTGAAGAATGATTGAAGCATTTGTAGGAGGCCTTGATAACATGTCTGCTACTTTATTATGAATTCCCTTTTTGTACTTAATTATGAGATGAAACTGTTGTAAGAATTCCATCCATCTCAAATGCCTACTTTCCTGTACTTTTGTTTGAGATTGTAAATATTGAAGCGGCTAATGATCAGTATGTATGACTGTTTCTTTTCCCATGATATAATGTTTCCACTTCTTCACACTCTGTACTAAATCATACAACTCTTTGTCATAAGTCGGATACTTAATTACCGTAGTAGAGAACGTTTCTGAATGGTAACATACTAGATTCCTCCCTTGCATCAAAACGACTCCGATGGAAAACCCGTCGGCATCAGTTTAGAGCTCAAATGGCTGCTGCAAATATGGCAATGTCAGAACTAGTGCTGTGCTAATATTTTCCTTCAAATTTTCAAAGGCTCTCTGATGCTTGCCTCCCCACTGGAAAATTTCTTTAATTCTTGTCAACGCATGTAATGGAGCAGCAATGGAAGAAAACCCATAAATGAATTTCCTCCAATAGTGAACCACACCTAGAAAGCTTCTGACTTCAGTAATGGTGTTAGGCCATGGCCTGTTTACAATGACAGCAACCTTGGCTGGGTCCACTCACAGGTGGCCTCCACCAATAATATGGCCAAGATATACTCAAGAAGTTTTAGCAAACTCACATTTAGTCATTTTTACATAAAGATTCTCCTTCCTCAGTACATCTAAAACTTTCTTCACATGTACAATATGCTCTTCCTAGGTTTTACTAAACACCAGGATATCATCCAGATATACAGTTACAAAATCATCAATGAATGAATGAAATACATCATTCATGACCCGCATGAAAGTAGCAGGTCTATTACAGAGCCCGAAAGGCATCACAAGCCATTCATACAAACCCTGTTTTGTTTTAAACATCGTTTTCCAAGCATCATTTTCACCAACCCTGATTTGATGATACCCACTACGCAGATCAAATTTTTTAAAATAAGTTGTATGTTTCAACTGATCAAGAAAATCATTAATGCGAGGAAGAGGATATCTATTTTTAATGGTGATTTTGTTAAGGGCCCTATAGTCGATTCACATCCTCCAAGACCCATCCTTCTTCGGAACCAAGACTATAGGAGAGCCACAAGGAGAAGTGCTAGGCCAGATGACTCCCTTCTCAATCATCTCCTAAACCTGCTTCTTGATTTCCTCATTCTGCATTACAGACATCCGGTACATAGCTATGTTCACGAGTGGCACATCTTGCTGCAAATGTATCTCATGTTGAATCTCTCTCTTTGGTGGTAACCCCTTCGGATCTTGAAACAAATCATCATACTCAGAAATGATTTCAATCAGTTCAGATTTATGCTTAGGGTCACATCCTTCAAAATATTTAGAGATCTCATCATTTTTTACCTTAACCATCATTAACACAAAATTCTTACTAGCATTTACTAGCATGTACCTCAACACACATTTTATTAATGAAAGTGGTGGTATTTCCTTAATATACTATGTACTGATTTTTTATAGTGTTTAGGAACATCTCTATTAGAAGGAAAGGGCCCACCTTCTCTCAGAGTTGTCCAATTAATTGTAGCTTATTACTTCATTTATTTTTTGTTGAGTGGAATTGCAATTAGATTTCCTTTTGAGTTGTTGAAACAATCTGAGGATTAAGTGTGGAATTATTGTATTACAACCTTTCTATTTTGTTGACGTAGTTTATTGAATAATCCGTAGTTTGTTTCTGCAAGTGTGTGATTGATTATTGTTGGTACATATGTGCTCTACTGTTGTGCGTTCTCATTAATTATTTCCTTTTAGAGCTGTTAAACTTGTAGATTGCATGTGAATTTATAGAATAGGAATTTGATTTCCTTTATGATTGACTATTGCAATTGTAGAGTGGGCATTTATTATGGCGATAATTGAGGATCTAAATTATTGCAAAAGCAATTTAACTCTTTCATTTTTAACACGGTCATTTCCAGAATTGATATAGTAGAAGGATTGAGAAGTCTTTGATCTTTTGAAAATTGAATTAGTATTTGAAGTTGGATTGAGAATTGAAGCCGAGCATGGACTTAATGATTAGGAAGATTGGGTAATTTTTAGTTGATTGATGAGTTACTGAATGTTTATGCATAGATTTTGTTAGATTACCTTTGAAATAACCAAACTTCCTTGGGTTAACAATCAATATTGAGCACTATTTTTTTTAATTAATAGTAAATTATACGGACCAACATTTTGGCATCGTTGTGAGGGAAGGTATTCGTTAGAAATAGATTGTAGCTGATTATTTTATGTTTGAGTTATTTAGTTCTCAAGCTACAATGCAATATCCCACACTATGGATGTCATGGTCACCTCATCCAAACCAATCGACTCATTGCCCCCCAAGTTGAATAAATCCTTACCTAAGGAATCAATTCACTCACACACAATTTCGAAAACCACGACTGTAACTCCCTGCTAACACTGCACCAGCTAATGTACCACTATGCCCTCAGTTTTATGCTCAACATAATACTGACCCCAACAATAATATAGTGTAACAAGTTGAAAAATTAAACGCGTTATCTTACTCTATCACTGATATCCCATGTAATGACTTACATCTATGATTTGGGAGGGAAGTAGAACCTATTGCCATTAAGGATATTCCAACCCGTGTGACCGAAGAAGGAACAAATAATCAAGTGGAAATCCCAATATGTACAACAATATCCATTCTTGAGGATGCCGAAACACCTAATGAAACACCGAGTGAGACACACATTAAGAATAACCATGTACAATTTTTTGGAAATCCACCATACTTTGAGCGATTATCCTTACAGGGAGCATAAGAGAAGCCATGTTTTGACCTTATGGATGAATTGAAAAATATTCATGTTAAGATCCCACTATTACCACCCCTGCATGATGTACCCATTTATACTAAAAATGTTAGGGACCTATGTGTGAAGAAACCAATAAGGAATCTTAGCGATCCTCTTACAGTTCACGTAGATGGGAAATTGTTTCAATTAATGATTTAGGAAAAATTCCTTTAGCCAAATATGAGGATCTAGGAAATCCCACTGTTACATTGTATATTGGGTCTACTAAGAGCCCCAATGATTTAGTTGATTTGGTTACAACAATAAATGTGAGGACTATCGAGACTGTGAAAAAATTGGGACACATTAAACTCAAACAAACCCCCATGGTATTAGAATTGGCTGATAGATCCACAATTAGACCTAAGGGGATTCTGGATGACTTGGTAGTCTCTATTGATTCATGGGAATATCTCATGGAATTTCTTGTTTTATGGCCTAAATCTTAGTTGGGGGGGAATCCACTCATTTTTTGAAGACTGTGGTTGGCCACTAAAAATGCACATATTAGTCGTAGATCATGATCTATGACCATATCCGATGGACTGAAAAGAAAAGTGTGACCCTTTACCATCCTATTAAACCAAGGTGAAATGTTGAAACTCCATTGTTGGTAGACTTGGAAGTAGAGGAAAGTACTCAGTCTCTTCTAACTATAGGAAGGGCCTTGACTTTTAAAAATGAAAACGAAGATGATACTATTATCAATTTCATTAGTGAGCCAATGGCGGCTACCCAACATCCATATCATATCCTATAATGTAACATGAGTAAACTTGAGAAAGAATAACTTACATAGGATTTCCTAGTTAAAAATGTTGAAAATGTTCCCATAATGAGAATTTGAAGAGTACCCCAATAGGGATTGAGACTGGAAGAACCTAGAATGTTAATCCCAATCTAGTACTTGATGAGTTGGAACGTTTGACTATAATTCTGAAAATACATAAGGGGGCCTTTGTGTAGGAATACATGGACATGAGAGGTATTCCCTCTAAGCTGTATACTCACCACATATACATTAAAAATGACTACAGGAACATATTTCCACCCCAGTGCAGAATGAATCCAATTCTAAGAGACATTGTGAAAGACGAAATTCAGAAACTTTAAAAGGTAGCATTTATTTATCCCATTTCACATAGTGAATGGGTTTCTCCTTTAGAAATTGTGCCTAAGAAAAATGGTAAATGGTGCATCTATGTGGATTACCGAGAGCTGAATAAAGATACAAAAAAAGACCATTTTCCTTTGCCACTAATTATCGAGTTCTAGATACCCTACCTATGAATATATTATTTTCTTTATTAGATGGATTCAGTGGGTATAATTATATTTAGATTGCCCCTGAATATCAATACAATACCACTTTCATATGTCCTTGGGGAAAATTCGCATATTGGGTGCTCCCTTTTGGATTATGTAACTAACCATCTACATTTCAACCAACTGTGATTGGAATCTTTTCTGACATGGTTAATGATTGTATGGAAAATTTCATGGATTATTTCACCCCTTAGGGTAGTAGTTTTGATGAGTATTTAGAAAATATGGAAAAAGTAATGAAATGTTGTGAACATACTCACTTGTTCTTCAACACTAAAAAGGGTCATATGATGATGAGCGAAGGTATAGTTCTTGGGAATTTTATATCTATTGTAGGAATACAAGTGGACCCTGCAAAAATAAAGGTAATTCTAAACATCCTTATTCCTCGAACACAAAAAGAGGTACATCATTTTCTTGGACATGTTGGTTATTATAGACACTTTATTGAAAAAAAATCCAAGCTATCATCCCCTATATTTACCTTACTAATGAAGGATGATGAATTCAATTGGACAAATTCATGTTAGACAACACTTGTAGAATTGAAGAAAAGGTTATCCACAATACCCATCCTACATGGGCCTAATTGGACCTTACCTTTCCACATTTTTTCAAATGCTTTAGATACTGCTATTAGGGTTTTGCTTGGACAACATGAAGACCACAATTTGTATTCTATCTACTATATCAGTAAGAATATGGTTCTTGCTGAACTCAATTACAACGTAACTGAAAAATAATTCCTTGGTGTCATTTACTCCATCAAAAAATGTAGGCACTATATTACCAGGTACCCTAGTTGTGCATATAGATCACTCGGCCATTGGATATTTAAAGAATAAAACTATTACTAATGCTCAAGTGACTATGTGGTTGATTTTAGTACAATAGTTTGATATTACTATAATTAATAGACCGGGAAAATAAAATGTTGTTATTGATTTTCTTTCTTGATTAACTAATAATGATAATAATTTACTAGTTGAGGATTATTTTCATGATGAACATCTATTTGGAGTTTTGATTCACTCACCTTGGTATGTAGACATTGCTACTTATCTTGTTATAGCAATGCTTCCATTGCATCTATCAAAAAGGGAAAGGAGAAAGATTGTACAACAGAGTGTTAGGTATTGCTAGATACAAGAATATCTCTTTACATAGAGCTAGACTTTGAAATTAGCATATGTGTAAGGGAAGATAAAATACACAGTATCATAAGGGATTTTCATGAAGAGCCTTATGGAGGGGACTTTGTTAATAAAAGAACTGGACATAAGGTGTTAACAATGGGCTACTTCTAACCAACTCTATTTCAGAATGAAAATAAGTATGTGCAAGTCTACAGTAGATGCCAAAGGATGGGTCATCTGAATAGATTGGATGAAATTCCACTTCAGCCACAGTTGGTGGTTGAACCTTTTGATAGATGGGCCCTGAACTTTGTAGGGCTTATCAACCATCCTTAAAAAAAAAAGTTTATATTCTGGTTTGTACAGACTATATGACTAAATGGGTGGAGGCCAAAGCCTTGGTGAGAGATACTGATCAAGTTGTTGTAGATTTCTTGTTTGAATAAATATTCACTCACTTTGGGGTACCTAAGGAGATAGTCATAGATGGGGGGCCAAATTTTTTATCGCATAAAGTTGAATCCCTCTTTCAAAAATATCATATGTAGCCTAAATTCACCATATCATCCAAAGGATAATGGTCAAGTAGAAAGTACACATAAAGTTATTTAGGGTATTCTCACAAAGACTCTAAAGAGTCATCGTAGGGATTGTGCTGAAATAATTCCTAAAGATTTATTGGCATATCGGACTACATGGGTTAGAACCAGAGTGTCATCTCCTTACGAATTCATATATGGAAAAAATGTTGTCTTCCCTGTTGAATTCAAAATTAAAACTTTGAGCACATCTATAGAAGAAAACCTCGATTTAACATAATCCCAAAAGGACCTCCTGAATCAGTTAAACGAACTTAATGAGAAACGTTCAGCTTTTCTACATCATAATTTTGTGATTCAGTGGAAATGCTCTAAGTGGCATGATAGATTTATTTAGATAAATATGTTCCACGAAGGAGATTGGTCCTTATTGTACAATTCACAGTTCAAGCGATATTTTAAAGGGAAGTTGCGTACCAGATGGTTGGGACGATACAAAGTGGAGACAATATTTGATAATAGGATTGTTTGATTAACCACAATTGATGAACAAAAAACATCGTTATTTACCAATGGTCATTGGCTATGACTCTACCATAAGCCAACCTTGAAGGATGCATTTTCTTCTCGTGTTTATTTCCAAAATATCATTTGGTACAAGAATAAGGGTCTCCTCTTGTTTCTAAAAATATTTAAAATTTTGTGCATTTTACACAAGAAAACTTTATATAAATAAACATTTTTTTTCTGCTTTGATTTCATAGTTTCGATATTTTGTTTAATAAATTTTTTGACAGTTCACCTTGATGGGTTAATTTAAGGAACTTTGTGTAGAGATAGATATGGAGGATCCAAGAAGAAAAGAAGCAGTTGTACTGGGAAAATCAATTGCAGAAATATGGGTGGTCCTTTGCAAGTTGCTCAAAAAGATTAGTGAATGGGAATTGTTTAGTTTCTATAAGACCATTAAAATTTATCCGGTCTCTGTTGAATTCGGTTTTATGCCTAAACTCCAACAATATTCCACTTTTTTCTTAAACTTCGCTAGCTTTTCTGCTGAAACTTCACCAATCTTTCCATATTTTACTAAAATTCCTCTAGCTTTTTCGTGGAAAATCTACTAATCTTTTTGCTTTTTTCCAAAACTCTGCCAACTTTTTCACCGATACTCCACCAATATTTCCACTTTTTGTTGAAACTCTCCCATCTTTTCCACTGAAACTATGCTAATATTTAAGCTTTTTTTCCAAAACTCTGCGAGCTTTTCCATTGAAACTTCGCTAATATTTTCATTTTTTTGTCAAAACTCCGCCATATTTTCTTCCAAAACTCTGTGAATATTTCTTATTTTTGTCGAAATCCTCCCAACGTTTTGTTGAAACTCCATTATTCTTAGCTGAAACACTATCAATCCCTCCACTATCCGCTGAACCACCACCATCTTTCCGATTGTTCATCCTGCATCATTCATGGAATTCATTGGCTTTCCTCGTAATCGATTAAAATATGTCGTGCAAGATGATCCAAGTAAAATTTTGACAGGATTGGCAATAATATCACCCTGCCAATTTTTTAGTATTTTTGCTATATTTTTTCAAAAAAAAAAAAAGCTGAAAATATGACAAAACCTCCACTCATGAGTATAAGTAACTATGACTTGGATGTATTTGATACTCTAACTAGATGGAGGATTACCAATAGTATTAATTCATGTGATAAGGGATGCCTTCATCAATCGATTTGACAATAAAAAATGGTCCACCTCCTAGTGATGACAACTTGTCATGATAAATAGAAAGATACGAATTCTAACCACGAGTACAACTAGGCATAAATTGTCAAAAGTAAATATGATTAGAGTCTATTTTCCTATTCTTATCAACAACTTTTAGCCAATATTTCCAATCAAAGAAATACATCACCACCTTTTCCCATATTTATTTACTGTCACCATATTTCCTAATCCATGCAATAATTGTTCACACAATCATATTCCATGATTACACTACCTTTACAAAAATAGCCAACAAACTCCCCGTTGTTCATTATTGTCTTTTCATACTATAGTTTCAACATCCGAATTGGGAAATTTATGTTCCTTGTTCAAATATTACCAGGGAAAGACATTATGGGGGGTTCTATAGTCTGACATGGACCTGCAATAATGTATGCTATACATCAGAATATAGAGGTATTTAGGATTTTTGAAGAAGCAGGTTGGATGACATACTTACAAAGACTAAATGGGTTTAATGGAGGAATGGCATTATAGTTTTCCCAGAATTTGGAAGGATACCATTATGAGGTTGGTGGACTAAGAGTTGAAGTCGTTGAAAATATATTAGAAAAGGTGATAGGATTTTCTAGGATCGAGAAGAGATGGTTCGATCGGAAAGCACCAAACCTAAAAGAAAAAAATATTTCCTTGTATAAGGAGAAAATGTTTGATATAAGGGACGAGGAACAACCATAAAAAATATGCCCCATGGGACCAGGTTGTGGTATTTTTGAAGAATTACGTCACCTATGAAGGCAGGTACTGAATCATTTATTCATTGAGTTAAGACACCTATAATGGGGATAATTTGTTGCTAGGACTGTGGTAGACTAGGTGGCCATGGAAGAAAATTGCAATGAAAATGAGGAGGAAGATGAACAGATCATGTTAGATATAGTCAGGGGGAGAAGGGATAGGGAATATATAGAAGTAGAAAATAATGAAGAAAGGGATTTCGAGGAATTTGTGACTTCAAAAAAACTACAAAACATTTACCCCTAGGATCATGTTGGAATATCAGTCCAACAGACATAAACTAATGTAGAAGAAATGAGGGAGGGTACTAAAAATCAGAAAAGAACAATTCGAGAGATTGAATCTCCTGCTAACATAGGGGAAGCTAGTGAGTGAAGGGTGGAATTATCACAAAAGGATGACTCCCTTTTTTGTGTGTCAGCGGATGTTGAAATAATTATAGAGGGTTTCACTCCCCATGTGCCACAAAGGAATAAGAGGGAATTGTGGACCCAAAATCAATCACCCAGTCCATGAACGAGAATGACGAGCCAAGCTTCTATTGCAGGAGAGGCAACACAAATGACCTAGGAAGATATTGAGATTCCTATCCTAAAACCGTGATAACTCATTGAAGCACAAGATCCAAGGGATAGTCCATATTTAAATCTAAGACTTATCGACCCACAAGAACCTACTACAACAAAAGGATAAATTCAAGTGGAAAATTTACTCTTGGAGAATGACCTACTGAAATAGGAGGTGCAGGTGCTTAAGGGAGAACCCCAAGGGTTCATAGATTTATCACATTAGCATAAATGACTAATCGAATGGAGTATCTACCTTTTGTTTCAAAAAATATTGAGCATGATGATTTGATGTGCCCAAAATGTGGGGACATCTTCAAAAATGCGGGATATAAGGTCGCTCTCATGGAATTTTCAGCGTAGACACTTTGACAATTAAGGAAAGAAAAGAATGGGATGACACCAGTATAATTAGTGGAAGATGATGTGTAGAATCAGAACATGGGTATATCCTTCTTGACCATGGATAATTAGGATCCACTGGGTCAAGAATCAACTACTAAAAGAAAATAACCAGTTGTTGAAACACATGAACAAGCTACTGAAACACAAGAACTAGGTCATCAAACATAGGAATCGACTATTGAAACACAAGAACCAGCTGCTGAGACATGTGAATGTTGAAACATAAAATTTGGCTGCTGAAAATATAGATCTAGTAACTCAGGACCAACCTCTACCAAGAGAAAATGACGATAAGTACATGATTGTGGAATCCGTGTAGATTATTGACTTGGATGCAGAGGATGAAAAAGTTCAGGAGGAGGAAGAAGACATTTTGTTGTTGAAATTTGAATTAAAAAAATGGAAGTATCAAGCTACCTTGTGTGAGGATGGGATGATTCCCCTTCCTTTACATAGAAAGGAAATTAAAGAGCTCAGGGAGAGATGGGTTGAGGAACTGACTTTTCAAAGGCTTCGCTAGGAAAATTTGCAAGAAGAATTGAAGGAATTAAGAAAACTTACGTCTATGAAGAAGGAAAAAAGAAAATGTATAATCTAATTCATGAATTATTAAGTTGTAGAGCCCCATCACCATATTACTCAATTTTCCTTTATGGAAAAATAACTCTATTTAAGATAAAATCTCTTATGGAAGGGATACCTTACGAGTTCATTACATATTCTCATTTTTTGGCTGGTTTTGTTCAGACTCATTTCCCTGAGCAAAATTTCCTCTGTGAATTATACTTACAGTAATTGGAATGCCGCTTGGACCATTCATCCAATCCTTTTCCTCACATAGGAGATATACATATGAGTTCATTCCCCTCCTTCGTTGCAAATTATATGAACTGGTGGAATTCGTCTTAGACTATTCGAAGGAATGAGGATACTTATACCCTCTAGATTCTAGGTGAACCAAGGTCCCCTCATGCTATAATTGTATATCTACACTCCCTATGTCAAATAATCAAATAAAAACACTTCAGTGAGATTGTATATCTACCTATGTAAAAATTATATCACAACAAGAACCCTATGGAATAGAAGGAAGCAAGTACAGGTGGGAAGCTTCTTCAAAGTCCATAAGAACAAGAGAGTCGTATTGTTTTGAAAATCTCAAATATATGATCTGTCTTGAGTTTATGAGTACGTTAATTGTATTCATAAATGTGGGTTGAGCTGGCTCGGATTAAGGTTTATATTCACACTTATATGGCTGCACAACAAGAAATACATGAGTGTATATAAGTTGACCAAGAAGGAAGAGAAGAAATGTTGGGAAAATTTAGTTGCTTTCAAGGGTATGTAAAATTGAGAGAGAATCCTGAATCTTCCTTCAAACTCATCAACTTACACAAGAAAAAATTCAATTTGGATTCAAATTCACAGCAAGTTGTTGCATGAGGGCATGCAACTTGACAGTTGGGGTGAGATGTTGGGTGCCAGAAATGCCCTTTTTTTATCACCTATTTCTTTATTCTTGTTCCATGTTTTCCCTTATTAATGTAACCAAGTTGCTATGTTTTCTAAGAAAAAATATTTTCTCAAGCAGGTCTAATCTATTATTGCTTTGTTTTATTAATGCCTAAATTTTTCCTGTGATTTTGAATTTTGCTTACTAATTAAGATGACTTTTGATGAACTTATGGAAGAAACTGAAACCACAACGAATCTCGGTGTATTGGATTTTTTGTACACATAGATCAAGTAGTCAATTGAAATATCTTACACTCTCTAGGGAGTTGGTTCAGGTATTTTTGGAAGCATCTTGAGTTATTTTTCATGCGACCAGCTGAAACTGATGTGGTGCTAGCTCAGTTCAGATCATTGAGAGCGTTAATGTTTATGAAACATATTTCATCTTAATGTAATAATGAAGGAATTTTTTTTGTTTATGGAAGTGGTGATTTGATAGCCTGAATATCTTTGATATTCATGGCTTCCTGAATTAAGATGACCTGAATTGTCATGCCCGATATTTATAGGAATACGGGATGGTTCACAAGGTTAGGCTTGTTTTCGAAGGAAAGTTGTAACATTAGTTGAAATATTATGTACTTAAGCACTCATTTTATTAAATAAGTGGCAATATTTCCTTAATCTACTGTGTACTAATTTTTTATAGTGTCTAGCAACATCTCCGTTAAAAGGAAAGGGCCCACCTTCTCTCAAAGTTCTCGAGTGAATTGTAGTTTCTTACTTCTTTTATTTTATTTTGTGTGAAACTGAAATTATATTTCCTTTTGAGTTCTTGAACTAGTGTGAGTATTAAGTGTGGGACTCTTTTATTACAACCTTTTTTGTTTGCTAAAACAGTTGATTGAATAATGCATAGTTTATTTTTGCAAGTGTGTGATTGATTATTGTTCTTACATCTATGCTTTGCTGCTGCGTTTTCTCATTAATTATTTCCTTTTAGAGCTGCTAAATTTGTAGATTGCATGTGAATTTATAGAATCAAAAGTTGATTTCCTCTATGATTGAATATTGAAATCGTAGATTGGGTCTTCTTATGGTGATAGTTCAGGATTTAAATTCTTGTAAAATCAATTAAACTTGTTTATTTTTAACACGGTCATTTCCAGAATTGACATAGTAGAAGGATTGAGAGCTCTTTGATCTTTCGGCAGTTGAATTAGTATTGAAGTTGGATTGAGCAAGGAAGCAGGGAATATACTTAACGATTAGGAAGATTAGATAAATTTTATTTGATTGATTAGTTACTAAATGTTTATGCATATATTTCACTTGATTACCTTTGAAATAACTAGACTTCCCTTTTTTGACAATCAATATTGAGCACTATGTTTATTAATTAATAAGCAACTATATTCACCAACAACATAAGTGTGTAATGACTGGTAAAACACACGCAAATTTATAAAATGGGTCATATGCCAAATTAGCTATATTTTACCATATTCCATAGCACAAGTTTGCTTAACCCGAAGCTAACTTTGAAGTAGACACATAAGAAGAGTGATGACACCCTGACACATGACAAGGTTTGAATTTAGTGCTAATAAATGTGAGCATGTTTCTTCTAATTTTAAGTTTTCCTTTCCCACATATCTGGTTTCCTTGAAAACCAAAACATATGTGTTTTTTATCTCTACAAAACATGTACACATTTTATCTCTACAAAACATGTGGATATTTTGTAGAGCTAAAGCGTGTACTCATTTTGGAAAAAATTGCATTTACCTTATGGGAAAGGGGAAGGAGGAACACATTATATAACATGACGAGAACTATATACTCACAACGAGAACTCTAACCCTCAAATTCGTTTTCTTGTGTCAAAAACACTAAAATCAAGCTTCAACTTGAAAAGTGATCCTACTAGTAGCATTCTTTTGTTTCACGCTTAAAAATATAAAAATTTCCTTAAAAAATCATATTGTTGCTAACAATAGCCTTCAAATCAACCACTGAATAGAAAACTAATGCTACTAGAAGCACATTGGTTTTTTCAAATTCAAAAGGTATAACTTGTTTGAAAGTATGGACTTAACAATAAGTTTTATGTGAAGAAAAATATTACACTCAACCTCTAAAATGAAATCTAGTGCAAACATTCCAGTGTTTTTCAAATCATGACCTTGAAAAATAAAGTGTCCCACCTTTGTGGCCATCATTCCCCCCTCCCCATTTTTTAATTTTTTTTAATAATTTTTTTAAAACTTTTATATAAAATAAAATAAAATCTAAATAATTAAACTTTATTAAAAAAATAAAAATATTAGAAATTTTTATTAACAAATGTACAATTTTATCAAAAAAAATTAAAAAGAGAAACATATTAAAAAGTCCTAAAAAAACTTATAAATCTTAAAAAAAACATTTAAAAACAATTAAAATTAAAAAAAATAAAAATAAAGAACTATTAAAAAAAAATTTAAAAAAAATATTAAAAAGATAACACAAAAATTTTAAAAAAGCATTAAAATTTAAAAAATATATTAAAAATTAAAACATTAAAAAAAACAATTAAAATTTAAAATATATATATTAAAATAAAAGAAAAAGAAAAAACCCTACCTAACGAGGCCCCTCTTCCACTCTGCTCCCCGACTACCCCACCTCCTATTACGTCCCCTCTCCTATCCTCCCCTTTCCCTACCCATCCATCCCCTTACTCCTTACCTCCCCTCCCCTCGCCAACCTCCTCCCCCTCCCCGTTTCCCCGCTTCGCCTGTCATCACCGCCCCTTCCCCCCTCCTTCCCAATCTACAGGTGGCCATCGAGCCACAACTCGATCTCAAACATCGAGTTGTTTATCGATTGGTGTAGCACGGGGCTCCCCAACGCTCCCATCGAGCAAGGACTTGATTCTGTGCATTAAGTCTTTGCTCGATGGGGGCATCTAGCCATTGCTCAATGGGCACGGTGCAAAGCCCTGTGCAACACCCATCGAGCAATGAATCGATGCCCGACATCAAGCTATGGCTCGATGGTTGCTCATGGGGTAGGGAGGAGTGGGGAAGGGTTGAAGAGAGAGAGCGAAGGGGGGCAAATCGAAGGGGGAGGAGGCGGGGGAGGGGAGGGGAGGGGAGGGAAGGGGTGAGGGAAAGGAGGGAAGGGACAAGGAAGGCCGATGGCATAGTAGGGAAATGGGTGAGGTGGAAAGGGGATAGGAGAGAGTATGCGGTGGTCAGCGAGCGAAAGGGGGTGAGCTTTGGGTGGTAAGGAGCAGAGGGGATCAGAAAGTACGAGAGGTAGGTTTTTGTTTTTGTTTTTAATTTTTAATTGTTTTTGTTTTTAAATTTTAATCATTTTTTTTTATTTTTTTTAATTGGTTTATTTTTATATTTTGTTTTTGAATAGATATTTTTTTAAATAAAGTTTTTTTTAGTGTTTTATCTAATTTTTTATAATTTTTTTTTAATATTTTTTATATGAATTTACTAATAAAATTTTATTTTTTAAAATAAATAATTATTTTTAATAAAAATTACAAAATTTTTAGTAAAACATTTATTGTAATAAAATTTTTAAATTACTATGTTATTTATATAATTTTTTTTATATCTTTTTAGTTTGTATATAGTTTCTTTTTTTATTATTTTAGTTAGTGTTGTTTTTTAATTTATTAATTTTGCATTTGAATTTTTAAAATTCTTATTCTTTTTTCAAATATTAATACAAAATTACAAAATAAAATTTATTAATTTATTTTATTTTTCAAAACGATTCTTTTATGTAATTAAAAAAAATAACTTGACCGGTTTCCAAAATTTTGGGATTTTATTCTTGAAAAAATGGTGTACTACTCGTAGCACTATTTTTCAATTTCAAGGTAAATAGCCACTAAATGGAGACTATAAAAAAAACCAGAACTATTTAGAGTTATCACCAAGTTGTATAATGTGCTGAAGGGGGTTAAGAGAGATAAACATACAGAGATTGAGGTTGGGGAGGTAGGGGTTTAATGAATATTATTGTGGTTATTGGGAAGATGGTCTATAGGATTGGGGAAAAGAAGGAGATGGGTGGGGGGTAAGTTATATGGAGAAAGCGATTATGAGAGACATATATTTAGAGGGGTAGGGGTAGGTGGACCAAGATAGAGAGAGAGAGAGGGATAGGCATAGGTGGAGTAGGAGAGAAAAAGAGAGGGGTGGAGGGGGTGGTTATGGGAAGTTAGAGTAGGAGGGTTTTTAGGGAGAAATAGGGGGTTATGAGAAGTTATAGAAAGAGAGAGAAGAAGGTGTTAAGGGGTTGGGGGAGTGACACAGGGACGGGAGTAAAGTGTAGGTGTAGTGGTAGGGGGGGAAGAGTGAGAGATGGTGCTATTAAGGTTTAGGGGGGATAGGGGGGAGAGAGATAAAGATGAGGAGGGGGGTTAAATGTTGCGGGGGCTGTAGGGGAGTTATGAAGTGAGAGAGGGGGTTAGTAATTGATATGGAGAGAGGGAAAAAGGAGGGGGTTACTTATATAGGGAGGGTTATGAGGGTGTGTGTGAGAGAGAGTGAGGTTGTTAGCGGGGCAGGAATGAGAGAGAGGGATGGTTGATATGGGTAGGTGGAGAAGTATAGGTATGGGTGAGAGAGAGAGAGAGGTGGGATGGAGGGAAGGTGTAGGTGATTACTGGTAGAGTGAGGTGTTGAATATTGTGTAACTTCATAGTATATTCTTATTGTATTATTGATGTTTCATGGTGTTCTATTATTCTACACACTTTCATGATATTATTATTGTAACAAAAATATAAATAATCCTGAAACAATTCTAAGTGAAAAGAGTGAAGTTTTACCCCTAGAAACCACTTGGTAAAAATTTCCTAGTCATTGAGAAAAACTACCCCAGCATTGGGTAAATCTACCCTAGTCAAGTCGGCTTAGTTAGTAGAAAATTAACTTGGAAAATAATTATAAATAGGGGAGGTTCCCTTCCCATTTGGACACATCAAAGAAGCTATCATATTTGTTAGAGAGTTAAAGAGCAATAAGTTTGCTTGGAAGGAAGAGTAGCTACAATTGTGAATACATCTTATGCTATGTTTTTCTATCTTATCTTGTTCTTGGGATCCTTCTATCAAAGAGAATTTATTTATTTGATTGTACAAGAAGACATTATTGAAGGGAGAGCACCGTCAAATGGAAAAAGGAGATTACTCAGTGATGTATAACGAAAAGCATCAAAGCTTAAAAAAAATGAGTCATGGGATGCAATTTCTAGCTACCAACTACCAAGGTCCAACTCCCCTAGAAATTAATTACATTAATGCTATGACACTATCCTTAACTGCATCATCTCCTCAAGTTTCAAAACATTACCAAGTCGTACCATATCATCATACGAAGTCCCATGGCCCATTCGATCAAACTCCCTCTAGTTGTATAGTCACTGTGCTAACTTGCCAAGTGATATGTTTACATGTACTGACATTTATGACGGGTGGTGTAGACGAATGAACGTTAAACTAATAGTCCCGATTTTTTCATACACAGACATTAACGTGTAGCATCTAATATTATGTGTCAAACATGCTTTATTTTTCTCAATGTTTCTTATAGAAGATCGGGTCCCGGCCCTGTATGCAAAAACTTACAACTCTGAAGTGTTAACATCTGACTAGTTATCATACCAAATTTATCATAAATCCTCACAAACACTCTTCTCAACACCTCTGCTATAAAATTATTGACATCTCTTTTTTGTTTCGATCTGTGAACTTCCAATTCATCATTGATCTTATATCATTCGACCTTCTACACTCCTCAACACTTAGACAATTTTTCATCTTTTATCCATGCTTTCCACTGGGAAACCTCATGCAACTCCTTTCAACTCAGTGGATGCAAAATTAATTATTGACATGACTCATGCAATTCCATTACTACTATCTTCCAAATTCCTTTAATGTGAGTATCAACCTCCTGACCACCTAAACATAATGATGGGTGAAACACCATGCTCCCAAATTGATATTTTCATCAATATGGATTGCGACATTAGCTACCCCATTTATCTTTGTTCCAGATGAAGAAACTTCGAGCCATGCAAGTTGAAAATAATTAATTGGGATAGATTAATTTTAACTAACTAATATTGTGTTGGAGGAATAATCATTCCCAACAAAATAAAAGGAACCCGTTAAGTTTTAGATAATCCAAAGGATTTTTTGTTTTTTCCCTTTATTGGTGTCAATGTTGTATTTGGTTTTGGATTTCAATTCATCCTTGTCCTTCCAACTAATGTTTTTTTTTGACATATTGAACTTTTATCTTTCCTCTCACACAATGTTTTAGTGAAAAATTAACCCTTCAGCAATCAATTTTTATAATACCCATCAATAATAATGTTTTTATTAAAGAACTTAATTTTTATTTAAAATATATATTTTTATTGAGGAGTTTGATTTCCAATTAAAAGATAACAATAGCCACATTGACCCATGTTTTTTTAATTGATCATGTTCTTTGAAATTTAAAGGTTGAACAAAATAACCTACTAACAGTGACATATACAACTCAAACATAACTTGTGCTAGTATTATGCATTTGAAGTACATTAAGAGCTAAAATTATTAAAAATAAAATCAAATGTGGAACCTAAAATCCTTTTTGAAGGTTAATGTCAGGTCACATGTTATGCAACCTACAAAATTTTTCAAGGTTAACATGTTGCATTAATGACCTGTAATTGAAATTGTGAGATTTTAATTTTTCAATGAAAAGATATGTTTTTATTGAGATTAATTCCAAATTAAAATATAACATTACTCATTTACCCATGTTTTTTTGTTGACCATATGCTCTGAAAAGTGAGGCTTGAATAAAAGAACATACTAACAATGACACACATAGCTCAATAGTAACATGTTCTAGCATTATGCATCTGAAGTACATTAAGTGATAAAATTAGGAAACAAACAAATGGTGGAACCTATAATAATTTCCAAAGGTTAATGTTAGGCCACATGTAATGCAACATACCAAAATTTCAAGGTTAACATGTTGCATCAATGATATTGGTGTAATTGAAATTGTGACATTTTATTCCAAAGTACTTCAGTTAAAAGCCCAGATAAATATGATATGCCCTTTGTAGAGGCGATTCTTTAAAAAAACAAATTGCAATTGAGATTGTACTATGATGTAATCTCCTTCCTTTGTCAAAAGAAGTTTAATAAGGTTGTTTTTCTAAGGTATGGACTGTTTTGGATACTTCAACTATAATTGCATGTGAACTTGCATGTAGCAAATTTTATATCCTCAACTATCTAACTAGGTTGTAGGGTATAAATCTTCTCTTTAAAAAAAAATATGTAATACCATTTCCAACCAAGATTTTCACAAGTCCCAACATTACAATTACCATATCTTAGTCTTAGTTGATAAAGGTTATTTATCCACTATAACATAGTCATTTGGAACCATGCCAGAGTTGCTATAAGATTTACAATGCCTATTCGAAACAAAATAGAAAATATTTGTTTTCATTTTAACAATATTAGATCGTATGCAACAATATAATCATCCAACCATATTCTAAATAATAGTGATGAACATTAAGAAGGGTATAATCGTAGCATTAAGACATTTGTTTTTAATAATGAAAGTCGAGAATGATTAATATTAACCAAGACTACAACTCATCGTTGATTAGAAACCCCTATGATACCTTCAATAAAGAATCATTCCAACACCATTAAGATTTGATTTCTCCCCTCCACCAATGAAAATACCAATAAAAAATCCTAACCAACATTCCTTGACTTCACGGTACAGGTAACCCTTAATCTAATATAAAAACATGTACATGACAGAGCATGATTCCTATCATTTCTAGTACACCAATTAGTTCAATGCCATGTTTATAGTTGAATTATGTGTTGAGTAGTGTTAACATGAAAAATAAAAAATTATGATTTTTTTAATGATATAGAAGTTCACATAATCATTCATTCCATACCATTTGAAATACTAGTGCTTACATAGATATGCATCCCTTCAAACACATACTATTATATAGTATTTGTGATTTTATTCAAAATTGCATAAACATATTAATTGAACCTACATCATAATTTTTTAAATACAATCTAACAACATGTACTAACATCATATCAATCAAATAATTAGAAATTCATAATAAAAGAATACATAGCTTAATTAGTAGACTTGGGGATCAAACATGCAGCTTCCCCGATCCACCAACCGTAGGTGCTTTATCTAAAGCTCACCCGTGAGGTAGGAAAAAAAATAGACTAGGACACTTGGAAAATTAGAGTTCATCATAAGATATCTCGACGAAGTCTACCTCACATTTGTCTTCAATAAAAATAAAAGGATTCGGTTAAGTACATAGGCTCGACCTTCAAATAAGAAGCTGACTTCCAGTTAATGAATTCATTTAATACAATTAACTGCCAAATATGGGTCAATTTCCCACAAGAAATTCCCCCCCTCAAAAATATAATATACATAAAAGTGAAAACATTTCATGGATCAATTTATCAAGGAGATCGCCCTCCGAGCTAAAATATGAGGAGCAAGGCCTAATATTTGAGAAAATAAATACACAACCTCATAAATACATAGAATGAATATCATTGTCTATAAATGAAACACATTGGTTTGATTCCCCAATCATTATCTAAAGGAAATAGGAGTTTACCTCCATAAGATGTCACCTAGTATTTGATTGAGTGTATTAAATATCCAATCAATAAGTACCTTGAGTGTTGAATACAACCAAAGCATTAAATATTTAAAAGGGTCAATCCCTACATAAGGACTCACCCCTCTTCCTTCCACAATCAAGAGTGATATCATATATATATATATATATATATATATATCTATATATAAAATGCGGTTTTCTTAGACACAAATACCAAGGCCTAGGAATAATGCGCCATTCAAAGAGAAAAAAATTAGGAAGATTAACTTCATTATGTTTCACACAACCAGAACACACACACATATATATAAGAGATAAGAACAACTTCTTCCTCTAGAAGATATTGTTGCTCAAAATCGCATAGCATCAATAAGGAAATCAAGAGTATAAGGGTCAATTTATTTCGGGAAGATCTCCCATATCCCCCACCTTTTCTTCAATTAATTCAATAGATGATACATTAATATACTAATATCACTTTAGTACTAAGGTAGATTTCTCATAGAGTGATGCCACCCACCAACAACAATTACGACCATTTCAATAACAAGGTGAGGAGGGGGAACCACCCTCTTGAGCTCGAAGCAACATTCAATTGTTACCAACTACCACAAAATTGAACTCTAGCTCTCTCTCTCTCATCTCAGAGAGTGCTCCATCTAGTAGAAAAGGAAAATAAACAAAAACTAGGAGATGAATCTCTATTGGCTAATATTGCCTCCTTATTCCCTATTAAAATACTCACAGTACCAAACACATGCATTAGAAAGAAAATGTTGCATGCAAAAATGATGAAAGGGGATCATGGATTTGGTTCTCGGTTGGGAGAGAGCGCTTCTCTTTATAAATAACACAAAAAATATATAAAGAATTTTCAGAATTGGAATAAACTATTTGATTAGACCTCCTGTTATCCAACTTTTTGTACCATAGTTGGGTTACCTGAGGAACCGCCAGTTGATAGACTTGTTCAAAGTCTGATTCCAGTGTATCAGTTGATCCGTCTGCTTATCTAGCCAATATTGGCTAGTCACTTTTTTATTTGAATAATTTTGACCATGGCCCCACGGGGTTTGTAATAAAATGTGCTAGTAGGATATTTTTGAGTGGTTCGGTCTCCTAAGACGTAGAATCTCAAATAGGGTATTCCAGGGAGTTTTTGGCCCTTGACAATTATGCTTTGCCTACAGCCGAGTATAATTGACGAGGTTTTCTCCCGCTTCCTCCAAAGCTGGAATGCCCGATGTTGAATTCTGGGCCTTGGGGGGTTATTAGAGCCCAACTGAGTGTTATAAGCCTACTAGACATTATTTAGATAGATCATGGTCATGTCCTAAGTCATCTGGACACATAAAAAAAATTTCAAAAAAATCTTTTTCGAATAGTGAAAAATTATTTTTTAATTTTAATTAATTTTCCTAAGTTTTTTGGGTTAATTTTTCCATAAATTAAATGGAAAAAACCCGTTCATGATCCGGACTCAGAATTTTGTGATTGAAGGATCTAACCTTAAGCCAAAATTCATTCTTGATCATCCAGCCAGTCAGAACCAACTTTCAGATCAACAATCGGACACATAATGCCTTTTTACTCAAAAACGTCAGTTTTGAGTAAAAAATGATTTTT
>LPNX010047856.1:80675-98475 GCA_001517045.1 Pseudotsuga menziesii
TCACTCCATAAGGCACTGGTCCTTTGTTATAATTGAGTAATCTTATATCTTGATCAACTGTCTATGGTTTATGTTTGCTGATTATATCTGAATGCTTAAGTAAAGTCTGGAATCTTTCGCTTATCTGTATAATCTCTTGTTAGCAACGTGGATTGCTTTTGATTTAGTGTCATATTCATAATAAACAAACACTTCAAATCATAATAACTCCTAAACAACACCCATCCGCATCCGCAACTAATCAAAACACTTTAACAACTTAAGAGCCATAGAAACTCTTTTGTAGGGACTACCCCCCTTGGATTCGTTAGGAGTTAGCCTAAACGGAGGAGCTAGGAGTAGGTGACAATACCTAGCTCTATGCTTGCGCCCAAGGTCACACCTCTCCCACTTTCCTAAGTGAGGAGACAGCTTTCGAAAGATTTTTTTTGCAGGTGTGCAATCGGCGGACAACACCTCCTCCAACACGATATTCCTCTTCTTCTTCATTCACAGGAACTCATAATTTGAGAGAGAGATAAGAAATATTAATTTTATTGAGATATTCGCTATTAAAGAGGTAATTCACTACCTTAAAAGTTACTCATCTCTCCTCCAGGAGCTCATCCTTTCCCCTTTGTACTAGTAACCTGTAAAACCCTCTTCATGCAAAAATAACCCCCCCTTTGAAACTCACAAAGAGAACCAAGAGAAGATTGTCCTCTCCATCTCAAAAAAAAATTACCCCCTCTAAATGCTCTCGGATTCCTTAAATACCCTTTGGAATATTAAGAATACCCAACAAATACGCACTCTTGACTTTAGGGTTCCAAATCCCTCCTCTTTTCTGGTGGAATTCTAGCCCAAACTTTAAAGCCAAAAAACCTGAAATGAGACATATCATGCTTGTTCCCACTCCAAGATTCGAATGAGTGATTCCATCAACATGTTTGTGAGGTACCCTATTCTGGATGTAGGGTGCACATTTTATAGCTTCAGCTGAAAATATTTGTAGCAAATTCTTAGACTCCATCATGCAAGTGGCCATCTCCATGAGATATCTATTCTTCCTCTTAGCAAAACCATTCTGCTAAGGTGTCTAGGGAATAGAGTGTTGCATTTGGATACCTGCATATTCAAAATATTGAATAATCTCATCCATGACATCCTCACCATCATTATCATAACTAAGGATCTTGAGTTTTCTTTCGGACTGGTTCTCAGCTAGGTCCTCAAAACTCTTGAAGAGGACGAAAAATTATGACTTATGCTTGAGGATGTAAACCCAACAAGAATATGGAAAAGTCATCTATGAAGGTTAGGACATACTTGTATTGACTCATAGAGATATCACTAAAAGGAACAACAATGTCACTATGAATAAGTTCAAGGGGTGCAAAGATTCACTCATGGTAGTTGTTTTCATAGAATGCATCCTAACAGAATCCTTTGGAAAACTTGATCTTGGGAAGCATGTGGGAAGCCCTGTGACCATATCTATCTCACACAAATAGAAACGTATTTGTAATTTATATGGATAAACCTTTCATGAAAAATCTTGAAGCATTCATTAGCATGAGTGAGGAGAGAAGAGGGGATTGAGAAGGACATGAAATGTGTGAACTTGTACACGTTCGAACTGTGATCCACAAAACCTTTAGCAATGACTCCACGATTCAAAATCTCAGATATTTCAACATCATTGAGAGTAAAGACAACCTTCTTAGGAGATCCATTGTGGGTCATCTAATATATTGAAAATATATTAGCAACAAGACCTAGGACATAAAAAACATTATTGAAGGAACCGTGGTCAATATCTATTCTACCCTTTCCCTTAATTTTAGTGTCAAAGTTATATCCAAACAAGATATTTGGACCATTCAAATCATCAAGAGAGGAGAAGGCCTCCCTTGTTGAAACCATGTTCCTTGAAGCTCTAGAATCAATTATAAAAGAAGGAGATCTTCTAGTGCTTGTAACCAGGGAATGAATTCTCTTCTTTTCTTCAGAACTTGATCCTCCTTCCTTCTTCTTTGCACCTTCAAGAAGAGAGATTTGGTTCTTTTACAGGAGTTGAGTCAAGATATTGATTTGTTTCTTCATGTAAGAGCTATCAGGATGAAATCCCTTACCATAGTATGCACACTTGCTCGTTTCACCTTTACCTTTATTCTCTGGTATTTCTTCTTCTTGGAGTTTGAAGACTCCTCATGAGACTTGGAATTGTCTCCCTTTTGATCGGGAGGCTTATTATCCTTCTTATTTTCTTTGCAATCCATATTTGAATCTCCAGCAACCAATGACTGATATTTGGAAGGTTTGATGGTGCCCATCATTACCAACTTATCTTACTCCTGATTCAAGGATTCCATGAAATATGCCAGTGAAGGCATCTTCCAGGTTTCAATAGTTGAGGTAGAGGCATGGACATTCGATACAAATATTGAATAGTGAGGGCCAAGGTTCAAAATTATGGCCAAAACTAGTTGTTCATCTTTCTTTTCGATACCACAATGTTTCAACTATAAAACAAGGGCTTTGAACTTTGATAAATAGACTTGTAAGGACTCAAAATTTCTTGGACTTAGTGAGATCAAATCATTTTCAAGTTGAAGTCCTCTCATTTCATTTTTATTTCCAAATAAATTTTTAAACTTCTCCCATACATGATTTGGTGATGTTAATCCATCAAGGTGGAAAAGAAGGTCTCTGGAAATACTGAGACATAAGAGACAATATGCCTCATCCCTCCTGTTGTGCCACATGATATTCTCTGCTAATGCATTAGGATCAACATCAATTTACATGGCCGCTCTGAAGATTCCCTTACTCCTCATCAAAATCTTTATTTATGCCTTCCATTCGAAGTAGTTGAATGGAGTCAAGATGATATCATTACATTGATCCATTTATTCAGCCATTGTGACCTTGAATAGTCATAATACGCTCCTTGGGAGTGATTTTGATCATCCAAAAGCAATATAAGAGGAGAACAACTGAGCTACAAAGGATATGATACCATGTGGAAATTGAATACCAAGCTTAGATCAATTGGACTCACAAAATTGTTTGTAAAACATGCATAGATTCACTCAATTTAATTGCAATATATGTAACATAGCACAAACTTCTATTGAATAAGTTTATATGATTGAACCTCATCAATTCATAGGTTGTCAAAATATATAACTACATCATAGATTCAAATGCATAATGAGGCTATTCAAATCAGCACAAAAGTAGGCTTATTGAACTGTCAAACCCCCCTAAATGCATAAAACACTTTCCAAATTTGTCAAGAATGTCATGAATGCGATGAACGAAGTGTATGAGTTAATAAGTGAAGGAAAGTGGATAAATTCCTTCTTTTGGAAGACAAAAAGATGGAGGGTGAGTTGTACAAAAAAACACAGTTGCCTTAACACTAGCTTTACCTTTTGCCTTAAAAGTTGATGAAAAATAGTTTAATTATGGATAAGGGAAGAATGTGCACTTGAAGGAACCATGATGACTGTGACGTACCTCTCATACCACAATGCTGCTATGTGTGAAAAGGGGTAAAATAGTTTTGTTTTGCTATTACCATATGGGAATCAACATGGTAGTGGCAGATTTCTTTTTAATATCATGGCGTTAAATGGAACATGTCCAACAAAACTTATTATTATGTTATTTAGCCTCCATGTTGTAACTGCCCCATAATGGTAATTGTATCTAATGCGGTTCATGCATCACACTTTTACCCTTACCATTAAAGGAAGTAAGTAACTGAATAAAATACTCAAGGGATAGAAATTGGATGTAACAGACCCTAACTAACTCGAGGTAGCATATGAAAGATGTGGTAAATATTCTTATGTCCAGCCACAAAGAAACAATTAGTAAGTAAGACACAATCCTTAGCATACTTTACATCATCTTGTTGTAATTTCCCAATCGGTTACTATGCATAGAATTTTGACTTCATAGTGCTTTTGAGCGATTGCTAGGGTGCAAATCAGACCAATGTGATCAAGCCAATTATTTAATCAATAATATACATACACAAACATTAAAGCATTCAATCAAATTATGAGGGTATAGAACAATAATTCCAGTACACAAACATTAAATCATTTAATCCAGTTATGAGGGTACAAAATAATAATTCCAGTACACAAACATTAAAGCATTTAATCCAGTTATGAGGGTACAGAATAATAATTCCAGTACACAAACATTAAAGCATTTAATCCAGTTATGAGGGTACAGAATAATAATTCCAGTACACGAACATCAAACATTACCACATAAAAATTAAGACACTATGTACGTGGTTCACCCATATCCCTGGGCTACATCCACCAAATGGTCACATCCTGTGACAATTATTGTATTAAAGCGGTAACATTCTACAACAGATATTGTTGCCTCTCATAAGCCCTTTTTCCAAGGGAAATTATAAACTATTCATTCTTAACAACAAATTATCGTACAAATTTATCAACGTTACAAAAGTATCATTCTTCCTATTAACATCTTTTGGCATCCAATCCTCCTGTGCTCGGCAAGTCCTGGTCAAAGGAATGGTAACAAAATTGTATGTACATCATAATTACCCTACCATAAAATTCAATCGAAGTAGGAGACATTCAAACCGAATTCATAGGTAGCTAAATGAGTCCCATTCTCTGAACTATGCCAACTGCACATGTTCTAAGCAAGGGTAAATTTGGTTCCCAAACCCTATGCAAAAATGTCTGAATGCAGCAACCATTCCAGTGTCTTAGGTTCATTTAACAAGATATCATTAATGGAACCAAAGGAAACCCTGGGAATTTCTAGCTCCAATCACCTAGCTACAAGATATATATCTATATATATATAAACAACAATTTGCAGAATTGGGACGCTTGAGAAAACCCATAGTTTTAAAGTGAAAGACGGCCTTAGCGTAGGCTCAGAGAATATATTCAACATAAACTTTCTTTAAGATTTATCCATGACATTCCAGCTACTTTTATATCTGTGATAGTAATGTTTGTATAATAATGCCTATTCCTATTGCAATTTAAGCTTGATAATGCCTTCCCATTGTTTAAGACACTCTCGCTCAAGATATGCACTAACAAGTACAGGACATGCACCTAAACATACAACAAGATTCAACTGTTATGCCTCGTTTCATTTTCTTTGTATATATCAAGATTAATACGTGGAACGAAAATAGAGGGGCAGGACAATCATGTCTCTGCAAAAGAGCGAGCGGTAACATAACCCATTCACTTCCTTCCTTCACTAAGTGCCGTAATGGAAGGGTTGATTTGTTCAGAACCAGGAGGTAAGATGACACGTAGTGATTGCTTCCAATCAGCAGTCATCTTGGGCATCTTTAACAAGACAAAATGCATATCTCACAGGGAATTCTTTATCAATCTAGGCACATGTCTCAGTGGGCGGTCCTTAATAAGACAAAAAATCATAGGTGGGGGAAAATACCACAAATAGACAACACAACCATAAAAAAACAGACTTTTATTTCGAAGAAATTTCAGTGATATCGATGACTTAGCAACCTGTCTCATGCAGAAATTATCAACCACGAAAAATCCCGTATGTCTGGTTGCTTTTAAAATTAAAAATAAAACCCATCACTTCAATATACCTTTCTGTCATTTTCGAAACGTCTAGCCATTTCAATTTTCAATATTCATCCTTTTTAATATTCCAATGTTTTCTAACGGATACCTGCCTTTTTCTGAAGCTTCATTCGATTTAGTCCGCGACAATTTGCCGTCCTCTTTTTATTTTTCTTCACTTCTTCCTCAGCCGTTGGGAGTTGGAGATACGTTTCATCAAGGCCCAATATAATATGAACATGAACATATGTCTAACGGCAAAAAAAAATACACTAAAGTAAAGTAGTTTAGATCTTGCTCCGATCTCACTCATCCATCGGCAGCAAAAAGGCATAAGGAGAAAGTTATAACCAAAACACAAACTCAGCTAAAGATCAATCACAGTTAGGGGATTCCATGAAAAATAAACAGCAATTTTATGGTTGGACGCATCAACAAAATTCACTTGTAACTACAAAACGGGCAATTTCCAGTAGATTTTAAAATTCTGGGAGAGCGCGTTCATTCTAGCAAGGAAATACCTAGAGTATGGTTCTAAATGCCATTTGCCCTAGCCTTCCCTATCTCTACTTGATTACCAACCACCGAAAATGTTTTCATAAAACCTAAATAGAAAAAAGGAGCTTTTCTTACCAGATGCATGCTAAAACCGACCAAGAGCTCTCCACACGCCCATGGAAAGCCATGACTTCGCCTTCAAACCAATAATTAGTGTAGAATTTGGCCGAGGGTGGGTAGTGAGTAAGCATTCTCATCATGCTAGGAGTTCCCCTTCTCCATGGCTTTTCCATAGCCATCTTAAACAATAGGGTAACCCTCAACGCATCCGAAATCAAAGGTCATGAAATCTGGCAATGTCCCACCATTGGTGGCTCTGAGTGAGGTGAATTAATTCCTCCACTGTCGGTGGCTATGAGTGAAGAAATCAATCCCTCCTCAATCCATGCTTCTCAATACTTAAATTAGTAACGCCTCCTTCATTTATTTCTGCAATCAGGTAATGGGTCTTTTAAAACCCTTGATTATGAATCTCTCATAACGCCTCCATAGTAGGCAACTATAAGTTAGGGTACAAATAAAACCCCCGATACTCAACATCTCTCCAAGGTCAAAGTAAAACTTGGAAAGAAATTAGTGCCTGCATAATTAGTGGCCGTACTTCAAGTAATGGTTTTCCACACCTCTCGTCTACTTCCACAATCAGAGGAAATTCAATAAATGATATATCAAATTGGGAATAATATATACATCCATACATGTAACTGCTTTTCGACATAATATCCAATTACATGTATACGCAATACTCTTCTCGTGTATGTAAGGTTCTTTAGATGTATTATTCAAGAGATTCATTTTTTAATATATATAATACTCTTATATATACATACCTGCATAAAATAATGCTTCACCGTTATGTGCATGTCCACCATTATGTGCATGTCCTTCTTATATATATTTAATATAAGAAGTTCCTATTATATGCTTTGATATTATATATATATATAGTACTCTTATATATATAATGTACTCATGCAACAATAATGCTCCCCTATATATTTTATTTACATATATATCTACATAGCTCATGAAATTCTGTTCATTATGAATGCTTCGCTAATCATATATATATATATATATATATATATATATATAATATAGTCTTCTTATATATACACTATAAAATAATGCTCCATTATTATATATATAATTATATATATAGAGTACATGAAATTCCTCTCACTATGCTTGGTTATTATATATATATACACACGTTTTTATATATAATAAACATATATGTTTCCTGCCAATATCCTTGGTCAAGTGCGGTAAGGTGAGGTGGAAGCAACTTGTAATCGACCTCCATGTTTTCCTCTATTGTTTATCCTTTCCTGCTGGATTATTTTTCCAGTCGTTTGTTCCTTATATCTTGTGGTTGAGTTACGTCATTTTCTTTATGCCTCCTACATCTTTAACTTACATAGGTTGCAAGATTTGTTTCCGGTGGGGCCTTGGCCTTGAGCTCCTCAACCGGAGACAAGTACAACAACATTCTATGACATAAATAACTAGGTGTGCGAGAGGGACATTACAATGACACCCAATCATCATTAGGATTCACTTACAATTAACCCTCTCTCTTCATAGTGGAATTGTTTCCATTTCCGTTTCCATTTCCTTGCACATTCATTCCCAAGTACATATTCATATTACATCATTTTCCATTTGCATCATACATGAGATGTTGACATGTTTTAGCTAATGCACGGTTTGAATAAGAAATGAAAGTATTAAAACATTCATTGGAGAGTCCTTGGCCTTGAGCTCCACACCAGGAACTAGTACATTATGAACTTACATTTCACATTTGATTACAGTGACAAAAATGAGGTATGAGAGATATTACATTGCACATACCAAGTTACATCAAACCTTTCATGGAAGTGTATTTTTCTATGTATTATCCATGATGCACTTTAATGAGAATTTGATCAAATAAATTTTTTTTCTTCATTCACAACTAAAAGAATTTCGTTTTTTAATATAGGTAACTCATTTTATTTTTATTTTATAAAAATAGTGTATACTTATATAATTTGACATCGTAATTTGAATATATAAAAATTGTTATGGTAAAAACTATTTTTTCAACATTTTCATCAAATTTTTCTATTGGATTAGGAAGTGGACATATTGGAATATAGGGAATGGTAAAAATGTTTACATAAGAATTTATCCTTATATTGGTGACAATGGGAGCTATGAGCTGCCAGTGGAAACTCTTGAAATACTCACAATAAAATCCAAAGGCCATGGTCACCTAATATTAAAGGTGGATATTGGTTTAAGTCTAGATATATTAGGTTATTTGGAAAATGGGACTCTTTATGGGGTAATTATATAAAGTCTTTTAAAAGTGCAGGTATTAGTATGGGAGATTCAGAGGACAAAATTGTTTGGGTTTGAAATAAAAAATCATGAAATCTCACAGAAAAGGATGCTTATGATACTCTTATCAATGCTCAATTTCATTATGAAAGTAAATGGTGGTATTTTAATTATGTAACTAGCATATTCCACAAAATCTCAAACGTTTCTTTATGGCTATTATTGAAACACAGACTTCTGACTTGGAAAAATTTGATGAATAGGGGGTGGATGGGACCTGGTTGTTGTGATTTGTGCAAGACGAATTTTGATATTGTAGATCATATTTTAATTCATTGTTCCTTTAGCAAAATTGTGTGTAAGTTGTCTTGTGAATATTTAAAAGTTTTCACAAGTTGGGGAGATTCCAATTTTGAGTAAAAATTCAGGATCTGGTATTAGGAAAAAGGTATTTGTAAATTGCTTCCTATTTTCATTAGTTGGGATGTATGGAACATGAGAAATAAGGTTATATTTGAAGATGCATTTCCAAATGTTTATTCATGTTGTGTAAAATAAATTCCATTTTTTAAAGAATATCAAGTCATGGCCAAGAAAAATAATATAAATAATTTGTATTGTCCTATTCACAATTTCTCATCATCTGTTGGTATTTTTGATGGTGCATCTATTAATGGTGAATGTGGTTGTAGTATGATTATTATGTTAACTAGTGATCATTCAGGTTATCGAAAGGAGGTGGCAAGGGAAACAACACCACTATTTAATTGCTTGGTCTATGGGGAATTTTAAGTTTTTCTTCACTTAATGGTATTGAATATTTTTATATTTATGGTGACTCAAAAGTTGTAATTGAATGGGGAAAATGAAGTTACAACTTACAGCTCCTTCAGCTTAAACATTGGTTTATGAGAGTTAAATTTTTTATCAGTTCATTTCAACATATTTCCTTATCACATACTTCTATAGGTTTCAACATGGAAGCTGATCAATTGTCAAAATGCATTATTCTTCAAGAGGAAGTTTTTATGCATTATCATGAATTTGTGAAAGGCTCAATAATAAGTTATAAAATGAAAATTATTGGTTTAACTTCGTAGTTTTTGGTTTTTTTTTTTCAGTAACAATATAATTGATATAGAATTTTTTGTTTCACATTCTCTTGTAGCTTGAGGTCTAGAGGATATTGTTTTTATGCTATTGTTTTGTTCGTGAATGTTTTTTTGCTAAATATGGTAGTGGAGTTATAGTAGAGGATGTATGAAGAGGTATTTAAGTTATATATTTGAGAGTTGAAAGTTGAATGTTAGAGTTGGATCACATGAATAAATATGTAATTGTTATCTTTTTCTTTGACTCTATAAGAATAACAAGAAGAATTTTTTTTCTTTTGAAAAAAACAAATATAGAGACAATGATGTGATACATTTTTTGATTCAAATTGACAATCATGAGGTTTAATTTAATTCTCAATGTGTTTTTTGTGGGGAGGGTCAAAATTTGTACCAACTAGTTCATGGTTCTTTCTTTCTTCTTTTGGCCATTCAGTTTTCTTTAGCTATAAATGGATAAGAAGAAACCACTTTCAACTTAAAACTTGTTTAGGAGCTTTTGGTCCATATGCAAACGTAATTTTTTCAACCAATCTACAAGAATAATAAATGTTACTATGTTTTAACATATATCAAATAAATCATTTAAAAAAAATCTAAGTAGATAGGTGAAAAGCTATTAGCAGCAAGACTTAAAATTGTAACTGTACAAAGTGGGATTGGGAGCCTCCCACAACCAAACTTTGTTTACATGGCTTTTTTAATCACAACTATTAAAACATGCCTTTGTGGGTCATAACTGTTTACCCAGCTCAATATCAAAATAGCAAAAAAAAATTCACGCTTAAGAAAAAAACATAGAAGAATTTCATTAAAATTTGCTTTTAGATTATTATCAAATTTATAAAAGAAACTGAAAATAATATCATCCAAAATTAGTAGTTCCAAGTATTTGGTAGCAAGAAGAGAACACTTTCAAACTGTACAAATGGATTTCTAAATTCAACACTTTAACTTCTTAGGCTCATAACCAAAAGGAAAGCATGTATGAAATTACATAGGTGATGCTAGGTAAATTCAGTATCAAATAAATTGTTGAGGGTTGGTAAATTCTTTAGCTAATAAATTGTTGATGCTTGGTGGTTGGCTGGTTAATTCCTTAATTACTTGAAAATTGAATTATCCTCTAAGGGAAGGGAACAAACGTCAAGGAAAGGAATTGAAAGGAAGGGAAACGACCTGTATTGGGACAACACTAGGCCAATTTAAGAAATAAAGAAGAAAATAAATGAAAGGAAAACCATCTCCATTGAAGGAAAACTCACCTACATACTCTTGAATCAAATGAGAAAGTTTAATTTTATGTTATTACATATATAATAACATCCATTCCACTTATATAGGAATATACATATCTTAACAAGCCTATTAATAAAAAAATATGATGTTTTGAAAAATAGTTAACCCTCCAAACTTCACCCTAGAAAAGTGTTTGCTAGTTCTTTAAGACAGTTTATTGGAGTTTTTAACATTATTTTTGCAGATAAAATGACTCATGAATTTAAAATGTTGTCAAATTCTTATTGGAAATATTAATTACTTGCAGATATACATCACATCTCAGTCGACACAGACAAACTCTGTAGAAGTATATTGTTTCTAGTCTGTCTGACATGATGAAGAGTTCGCATCTCTCAATAATTAAGTAGTCCAATTGTATTTCTGAAGTTATGTTTTTAGGTAGATATTTATTGCAGTATTTAATGTTAGTTGGTATATTGTAAGAGAAGAAAATTTTATTCTTTTTATATGAACAAGAATAAAATTGTAAAACATAGAGGAGAAGAGAAGCGAGAAAGTGCGAAGTAGTGGAGAAGAATAAGAAAAACTCTTAGAAGAGTTTGCAATATCAAGCTCCTTTGTTTGGAATGTGTTGAGAGTTGAAGCTCTGTAAAAGGTGAAACATCCTTGTAAATTTCCAAGTTTGTAATTACGACTGTAGTTCTTTTGTTGTGACATGATAATATATAATTCCATAGTTTATGCTTGACTGCATGTCGTATTTATGCCGCACATCTTCTCCAGATTTACTTGTGTGAATTTTGTTTACATTTACCGTTTGTGAAAGACACAAAGAATCCAAAAATATTTCACTATGGAAAAGTGTGATATTTTACCTCAAAGTGATCGACACATGTCTTAATTAAATACTTTCATTATATGATATTGTGAGCTTGTCGCAATATAGTTGTGTCGAGGTTTATCCTAGGATACAAGTTGGTAAAAAGTGTTTTTCAGATTATAAGTACATAGACTAAGAAATATCATTTAATAAAGTTCCACCTAAATTGGTCTTGTCAAAGTGGGAATTGGTCACAACCAATAGTTGTTTGCAGATAAATCCTATCACCGTAAAATCCCATCGAAGTGAAGTGGGTGTCTTTCGAGCTAAAAGTGTGTCGGGTTAAAATTCCATAAAAAGTGTGTCGACCAAAAATTGAAATTCGATTCCTATTGAAGTCTTGTCTATCACATTAAAATATCATCGCATGTATTTTTGTCAAATTTACCCCGTCGAAGTAAAAATTGGGGTTTCCCAAAGGCATTGTGTCGCAACCCCAAAAGTTAAAAAAAATATTTTTACTACACAGTAACTCAATTAATTATCACGCTATGTGTGTCACCCAAGATCTGGTATGAGAGAAAGTTTAGGAAAGTGTGGAAATTGTATCCGAAGCTTAGATCAATTGAACTCACAAAATTGCTTGTAAAACATGCATAGATTCATTCAAATTGGAGACATTATATGGAGCATAACACTAACTTCTATTGAATAATTTTATCTCAGCAAAGCTCATGAAGTCATAGGTTTTCCAAATATATAATTACATCATAGATTAAAATGCATAAGGAGGTTATTTGAATCATCACAAAAGCAACCTTACTAAAAAGTCAAAATCCCCCCCTAGGTGCATAAAACACTTTCCAAATATGTCAAGAAAGTCACTTATGGGGTGAATGAATTGTATCAATGTATAAGTGAATTAAAGTGGGTAAAATAATTCTTTTGGAAGAGATAAATATGGAGGGTGAGTTGTAAAAAAAACATGTGAGTTGCATTAATACTAGCTTTACCTTTTTCCTTAAAAGCTGTTGAAAAGGCATCTAATTTTGGATAAGGTAGGAATGTGCACTCTTTTAGTCATTTTTAGCAAGTTTTTCCATAAGGAACCAAGTGGATGTCAACTAGCTAGTGTAGGACCTAGGAATTTAACCAAAATGATTAAATAATATATCCTAAGTATGGTAATAGGTTTTTATTAATCTAAAACCCACTCTTAAGCCTGAATTATGTGAAATATGAGAAATATATCATATATATAGGTGCTAGCAACAAAAATTAGTCACCCTTTACATACTGCTTGTCCATACAAATAAAGGAAAGAGACAAAATGACAAAGGGGAAAATCCTCCCTTAAACATGGAAATGAAGAAAATTTTGTGAAATATTGTCTTCAATTGGTATTCATCATATGATAAACTATCCCCATCAGTGATTTGATATTTCCAATTTCCTTCTCATAGAAATCCTTGGTGAATATGTTTGTTACTTGCTCAGATGATGCACAATAAAGCAGAGCAATGATTCCATCATTCACAAGCCCTCTAATGTAGTGCATATGGATCTCTATGGGTTTGGTTGACTACCGCTATACTCGCTCAGTTGATATTTGAATGGTACTTTGGTTGTCACAATATATGACTATGGAATTCTAAGATTTAATTAGAAACTCTCTAATTATATCCTACAACCACAAACATTGAGTAGCTTCATTCACAACTCTACTATATTCTCCCTTAGTAGATGAAACTGCAATGGAACTCTTATTTTTCATGAACAGTTGATCACCCCATATGAAAGCAAAAAATCATATCCAGGAGTTCATTTTCGATCAACATTATCACCCTCCTAATCAGAATCAGTAAAACCAAGTAACTCTAAGTCATATTTTGTAACATAGTGAATCCCATGTGTCCTTGTTCCCTTCACAAACTGAAAGATTATTTTTTCTACCCTCTAATGGATGCCATGAGTTTCACCCATATGTCTAGATTCCACACTCACTGCATAATACATACCAGGTCGAGTATGAGTCAAATAAATAAGACAACTAGCTAGTTTCCTATACAAAGTGTTGTTTACCAATGGATTGGAATGTGCTTCTTCAAGCTTAACTCCTAAAAGGAAAGGAATCTTGCTTGGCTTGTAATCCTTCATGTTGAAATTTTTTAACATGTATTAAGCATGCTTGGACTGATGTACTTTTATTCCAAAATATTTTTGAGAAATCTGAAACCCCAACAATTGGCTCAACAATACCAAATATGTCATGGAGAAAGAATGGTTCATTGCATAGTTAAAAGAGGAAACTTCTTTCATGCAACTTCCTATGATAAAAAGGTCATCCACATAAAAAAAATTATTTTTATTGAGCCATGAATCATCTTCAAATATAAATTTGTATCATACTTGCATCTACTATAGTTCTCTGATAACAAAAGGTCGTCAATCTTGGCATTCCAGGCTTTGGTAGCTTGTTTTATCCCATATAGTAATTTATTAAACCTACAGACAAGATATGGATTATTAAAAAAACCTTATGAATGATTCATATATATCTCTTCTTTGAAATATGCATGTACAAAGTCACTCTTCACATCCTCCATTGCTTGGAAGCTGCAAAGGCCAAAACTAGTCTTATAGAGTCCATCTTTGTCATTGGTGCAAATTTATAATTATAGTCAATTCCTTGGAATTATTAGAATAAATTGGCCACTAAAATTTCCATATACTTCATAGGAGATCCATCAACAACAAACTTTTTCTTGAATACCCATTTTCACTTGACTCTCTTTCTCCCTAGTGGAAGAGTGACTAGCTCCCATGTTTCATTCTCGAGGAGAGATTGGTATTCCTCTTCCATGGTTGTTTTCCATATTGGATATTATTATTATTATTAATATGTTTGTGGATATGATTCAACAATTATATAACACTTCTCATAAAATAAGGCGTATTTGACAGAAAGGGCACTCTCGAATTAAGATGTAGTTCTTTTAGGATGACTAGGATTCCCATCTAGTTTCCCAGCTGCATGAATGGTCTTTGCTGTAGAATTTGGTATTGTAGGTGTGTTAGGATCTGAAATTAAATAATAATTATCAGATATATGATAATCATAATCCTTCTTATTCTCTTGTCCCACATTGAGAGTTGGTGGTGGTAAATAGGACTCTGTAATTTCTGTTGTTGGCATATTCTCTTCTTCAAACTGAACACTCCTTTCAATAAAGACTCTTTGAGTGCTCATGTTGATAATATTATAACCTTTGGAATATTTAGAATAACCAAAAAATATGCACTCTTTAATTTTGGATTCCAAATCCCTCCTCCTTTTTGGTGGAATTCTAGCCCAAGCTCTAGAACCAAAAATCCTTAAATGAGACATATCAGGATTGTTCCCACTTCAAGATTTGAAACAAGTGATTCAATCAATATGCTTGTGGGGTACACTATTTTGGATGTATGGTGCATAGTTTATAGCTTCATCCCAAAACTTTGGTGGCAAAGTATTAGAATCCATCATGCAAGTGGCCATCTCCTTCAGAGATCTATTATTCCTCTCAGCAACACCATTATGTTGAGGTGTGTAAGAAATAGAGTGTTTCATCTGGATACATGCATATTCATAATATTGAATAACATAATGCTTGAAATACACACCATCATTATCATATCTAAGGATCTTGGAATTTATTCCAGACTGGTTCTCAACTTGGGCCTTAAAACCCTTGAAGAGAGTAAAAAACTTCTGACTTATGCTTGAGGAAGTAAAGCCAACAGTATCTGGAAAATTCGTCTATGAAGGTTAGGACATACTTGCATTCACTCATGGGAATATGATTAAAAGGAACATAAATGTCACTATGAATAATTTCAAGGCGTGCAAATGTTCTCTCATGGCTGAATCTCTCATATTTATTCTTGGTTTGTTTTCCTAGAGTGTATCCTTGACAGACTCCTTTGGAAAAAATGATCTTGGGAAGCCCTATGACCATATCTCTGTCACACAAAGATGAAAGGTATATGTAATTTAAATGGATAAACCTATCATGCCAGATCTTGATGGATTAATTAGCATGAGTGAGGAGAGCATAGGAGTTTGAGAAGGGAATGTAATGTGATAACTTTTACACTTTCGAACTGTGATCCACAAAACCTTTAGTAATGAGTCTACTATTCAAAATCTTAGATATTTCCACAACATTGAGAGTAAATATAAACTTTTTAGGAGACCCAGTGTGGTTCATCTGATAGATTTACAAGATATTAGCAGTAAGACCTGGGACATACAAAACATTATTGAAGGAACCATGGTCAATATCTATTCTACCCTTTCCCTTACTTTATGTAACATCCCCTTACAAGCTCAGCCTAAAATACAAAGTGTAAGTAAAACCCATTGGAAGTACCAATTCTAACTTCATAAATTTTAGAGATGAAATTGATGGGGTTAGAGGGTTTAAATCTTGGCATGAATAAAGAACGCTTGGGGATGAATCCACTAGGGAAGGGGTTAAATATGAGTGAATCCTTGGGAATTTAGTCATGGAAACCAATAATCATCATATTTCCTATAGGGTACCGAAAGGAAGCAAATTAGAATTCTCTCTTTTTTGTTGAATGTCGATGGTAGTATTTACATGGTCAATGTTGGTCTCTAAAGAATTATGAAAAAAGAAATAAACAAAGATTGGTTATGTTTTAAGTTTTCCACTGACACTGGAGGAGGATGTGTAATCGATTGGAAAAATATGGAGCAAGAGCTAATAATTTTTTATTCGATACATGTTAACTTCCTGTGTACTAAGGATCTACATAGATATGGGACTGATATAGGACAGGTATGTATTTTAATCCTTATCAATTTTTCAAAAGTGGCAAGATAACATTGTATACATGATACTCGATGTTATTCGTTTTAGATATGTGTTGCATAGATCAATGATCTTGTAGAAGTTTTACATTGAATGTGTTGGGTTTGAAACTCTACATGTGTTGAATTGATCTTAATAAAGATGAGCATGTGTTTTCCATTTGTAAACAGTCCTAGACATCTATAGATCTCGATCTACAATATATATAAGTTTGCATTAATATGTTGAAAACTCTTCCTCCATTTTGCATTGGTGAATAGTCTTGGACATATGTAGATCGAGATCTGAGATATATATAATTTTTCATTAATATGTTAAAAACTCTGCTTGTGTTTTGCATTGGTGAACAATCGTGGATAGTTGTAGATCAGGATCTAAGAGATATATAATTTTGCATTAATATTTTAAAAACTATGCCTATGTTTTGCATTGGTGAATATTCCTGGACATTTGTATATAGGGATTTGAGATATATATAATTTTTCATTAACATGTTAAAAAAATATACATGTATTTTGCATTGGTGAACAGTTTTGAACATCTGTAGATCGAGATCTGAGATATATGAATCAGCATTAATATGTAAATAAAACCCTTCATGTGTAAAGTATATATGAATACATGTGACCCTATGTTATGTATTGGTGAATAGTTCTTAACATGGGTAGCTCTATATCTGAGATATATGAGTTGCATTAATATGTTAATAAAACCAGGACTGCGTTTTGCAAGGGTGAACAGTTATGAACATCTATAGATCAGGATCTGAAATATATGATTTTGCATTAATATGTTAATAAAACTATGTTTGTGGGTTGCATTAGTGAATAGTTCTGAACCTGTGTATATTGGGATCTAAGATATATGATTTGTTAATTTTTAAATAAAACTCTTCCCGCATTGAATATATATTAATACATGTGAACATGCATCTTTTTGAATTTGTGAATATTTTTGTACATGTATAGATCAAGATCTGATATTTTGCATTAATAAAACTCTTCATGCGTTGAGTAGTTCCGAATTCACATGATGTTGTTTTTGCATTTGCAAATAGTTTTGAATATCTATAGATAGGAATCTGATAGTTTGCATTAACAAGACTCTACCTGGTTTGATTAGATCTGAATGAAAGTAAGCATGTGTTTGCATTTGTGTACAATTCTGAACATGTATAGATCCATAGATACATTGCATGTGTTTCAACGATTTAAATGGTTGTGCATTGACTGTAATTTTAGGGCCTATTTATATGATCCAATA
>LPNX010047856.1:98815-116534 GCA_001517045.1 Pseudotsuga menziesii
AAGTCGAGCTTTCAGTTCCTTAAGCATTGTATATTTAAATGGTAAACCGTATTGCTTAACTTTTGGCTATGGAATTACTTGATCAGGTTTCAGACTTATTATTTAGCATATGCTATTAAAGATAATAATTGTTTTATAGCGTAGTGTATATATTGAATTAACATGTTTGACAAGTTGTATCTACAAGGTGTCTATTCTAATGGTGGGAAGGAATTAGACCAATTCTCTAAAGACAATATGGGGAAATGATATTATGCATGTACATGTTTTATACGTTAAGGTTTATTTCATTTTCAGAAGTAATATATCTAACTAACCTTTTTGGTTTCTCAACAAGTGAATTAGGAGACACATACTTCATCTCCTACATTTATGTTTAGGAGTGATCGTTATACGCAAGGGACAGTCACGCCACTATTATATTTTCATATGTCTAAACTATGAATATAGCCATAAGTTTTAGAAGATACCTATTTTAATAAAGAAAAACGTTCTAATGCATCTTTGGAGCTCCAGTTGATTAAAGATTGATTATTGTTTCAAGGATATATATAAACATGAATACTCATGTATGGGAAGTCTAAAATAGGTGTGTGAGCATAAGGTAAATTTAGGTGTGATTAAATGATCATATACTTTCATGTATACACTATTAGTGCGGTTAGTTTAGAAAAGGGAATGGTTTCTTGTATATAATAGAATCCAGTAACCAAGAGTATGACATCTTATACGGAAAGAGACTTGATGGTATTTGTGGCAGTGAGATTTAATGAATTTGATTAGGTTAGCTATGACTTGGTCAATATTGAAGTATTCCTAATAAATAGGGGTTCAAATTGAAAAAATATATATATACCTATTGAAGAAACATAGGTTGTACATGGGGAGTGAAAGGCCTCCATTTTATTGAAGTATTGAACCACTGATTATTAAACATTAGAAGATTCCATTTACATATTGTGTAGGAATGATTGTATTTATAAAATTGTACTCTTGGAAGTGATCGTAAAGTTAATTAATCAATGTTACTAACATAATTGGTATACATGAATGTTCAATGAAATAATTTTTTTGTACCACGTACCTCAAATATCTATCCAGGGTACATGGTTATGTTACATATGGTATCAGAGCCCATGTTACAACACTTGGGACCTATATGGGTTGAACATAGTGTTAGGATCATTAATCCTCCTTTGATCATATTGTCTATTAGATTAAATTTTCCTAACTTAGGAACCTTAATTAATTAATTGGGTCGATTAGTACAATTGGGCCCACTTGACATAATGGGGCTACATGTACTAGTCACTTGAGTGTGGGGAACACTGCTAGAGGTTAACTAACACTTACTTCTTGTGCTTGCATCAGTTTGGGCACCTCCTAGACCAATCCCTACATTTTAGGATCCACTAGCAGTCCTGTCACAAACCTACTTCAGTTAGTTGGAGTTAGTACTTGTTAGTCTCATTTATCCCCCAGTTACTTTCAATTTGTTCACAAACAATTAGCTAACGCATGTCTTGCATGGATAATGCATGGATGCATGTGAAGTAGGCACATTTTCCCACCTACCACACTCAGTTGCACTGAGTTAACTAGTTGTTGTTGAGCCCTGGAATTTTCCATTTTTCCAACACTTATCGACATATCTTTCATCCATTTTCTTACCATTATTGCCCATTTATCATTCCATTTTCCATCCATTTGTTGTAGCTGTGTGTAAAATAGCATGTTACTTCCATTGATGTTTTAAGGGGTTAATAATGATTATTATCCTTTATATTTGATGAATTAAAGACTATTAAGCATAATTTTACTAATGATGGTTTGTGGAGTGATTTGTCATGTACAAGATGCTCATAGCCAGCTGTTACAGCCTTAACCAAAAATGCATGTCACATAAGAACACCTTGATTTGCGTCTTGATTTGTGGGTACATGGAAATGAATCTCAAAAATACGAGACATGGGTTTTGTCTGTAACATCCTCGTTTACCTGAATCATGGGGAAATCTCCAAACAAAGCCAAGGTTTGCGACATGTAGGTGGTTATTCGAGAGGGTATTTTCCATATTTGTTATTGCGGCCGGTTCCAAAGTTGCCAGCAGTTATGGTTGTATTTCAGTTGTTATAGATCACAAGTTGGGGGTTCAGTTCCTCATTTCCATGAGCTAATTTTATTTATAGATATGTAATCAATCTCATTGAGAAGGGAGATTCATGATTAGGAGAGAAAACAATGTTATGATGTAGGATTTGATCCAAATCCATTGTAATACTTTCATTCTGATAATACATGATGGTAGTTTCTTAATTATGGAGTTGTAGACTTTCATTGTGGAGATCCAGCTCTCCTCAGTGGAGGAAGGGCCCTCTTCCCTGAGCAGATGCTGGTAGTGTTGATTGTAGGTGTTTTATTTTGCAGATTTGTTATTTGTTAATTCATGCTTTCATGCATTATATTGATCATAGTTGTTTTTATTATTTATTTCATGCTTTCATTAGATTTATCATAGGTTGTTTTCTTGTTAAATCATCTTGATAGATCGTTGGACAACTTAACATTGCTTCCAGGTTTATGTACTTAGATCTTGTTTCATAATAATTGATTCTGTTGAAGTGTGATTAGATTTACAGTTTGGATTTACTTTCAAGAAGTTGTGACCTAGTTTACAAATAGTTTCGATTGCATACCAATAGATCAACAGTGGCAGGTAGAAATTGTGCTTGCATATATCTTGCACGATAGATTTGAAATAAAAGACTTCCTCGAGTTGATAATTTATGTTTATCACTCTGTATGTTAAGTTTTAATTAACTAGAATATAGTGGGCACAACATTTTGGCACCGTTGCTGGGGAAGTTATTAATTGTGCAAAAGTACTTCTGACATTGTTTTGTAGATGCATTGTTAAAGTAGGGCATGTAGGTTGCATGATTACATTTCATTGCATGATTGCATGATTAGTAGTGAATTTTTTTTCCTTTACATTTAGTTTTATTTCATTTTCAATTTCTGGGGCATAAATCTTATCATTCCCCTTCGTGGTGTTGTAAGCACCACCCATTCTACTAACAAGTTGACAAGAACATTCGAAGTTGACAGGAACATTCAAAGGAGGAGCCTTAAGATAGCACATAAAGAATCTAATGAAGAGATGGTAGGTAAGAAAGATGCATAATTTGTTACCTTCAAATTTCCCATGAGATATTCGAGAGGAGTGGCACCAACAAAAAGAATTCCCCCACATGCTCTACCAAATTTTCACAGTTTAGAAAACAAAGACCCTGATGTATTTTTATTTCAATTTGAAGTACTTTGTAGAGGATATGGTTTTCAATTTGAAGTACTTTGTAGAGGATATGGTTATTGTGCTAATGATAAAAAGTTGAATGTGTTTCCCCTTACTCTAAAAGGAACATCCCTCCGATGGTTCATGAGCCTCACTGGGAATTGTATACAAACTTGCGAAGACATGAAACATGTATTCTTGAAAAGGTACCAAGATTATTGCATGGTCAATGAAGACATTTTCGAAATGACATAAGGAGAAGAAGAGAGTCTGGAGGAATACATAGAACGATTTCAATATAATCTCCAAAGATCCAAACAGAGGAAACTGGGGAAGGAAATCTTAAAAACACTTCTACTCAAGGGAATCCAAGCTGAATGTTTAGAAATATTGAATCTGATGGGAATAGGTAATGTATTTAAGTTAACATATGATGATATTTGTGATTTATGTAGAAGGTATTCAAGAGGAAACTTCAAGACTAGTAAGAATTCTAAGGAACTTTTATCTCTATTTTTGAAATCTGCTGCAAAAACAAGAGTTTTGCGAGCTGAAATCAGTAATTTATTTGAAAATTCTAATGGTGATATCAATAATCCACTAAATTCAGAATTGGTTATCTTGCAGGATAAGAAAAATTAGGAGAAAATAAGAGAATCAAGGGGTTTCCCTTTGGATAGTCTTGAAAGTTGTGGTATATGTGACTTGAAGCATTCCATTGATTGTTGCCCCTCCATACCTTGGATGAAAGGAACATATCAAAGAGATCTGGGAGCTGCAGCCAACTCATTACAACAGTCATGTCAACCATGGCCTGCATGTATGGTTCAAAATTCTATCCCTCCATTTCCTTACTCTCATACTCAATCATTGAATTCTCTTCCACCATGGCAGCTATTGCAGCCTCAATTTAACTCTTACCTACCTTACCCACAAGGTTCGAATGGCCTATCTTATGATCATATGGCCACTCTCCCTCATGCTGCAACACAAGTTGGTCCTTCAATATCAAACTCACAAATCAATCATCTACATCAGCCACATCTATTTTCTCATCAAACTCCTTGGTATCCAACACAATTTTCTCTCGAATCCACCCTCCACCCTAACCATAATAAAGAAGTACAATATGCTTACAATGCTGAACTGCAAAATGTTCCTACATTTCCCTCTTGTTCTACCTCACCTACATCACTGAAAAAATGCTATGAATTGTTGCAGCAAATCCATACGAGGCCTGAACATGTTTTAAATCCAAGTTTTGTAGATGGAGTTTCTTCTAGTCCTCATAAGCAAGCAGACAAGATCAACAGGACACACGTAATATTTTATGGAGAACAACCATTGGAAGCAAAAGCATCATTCACATCATTAGATCTGAAACTCTTGTGCATTAAGGAGGATCAGTTTAATAAGGATCTTCACGGTGTAACAACCATGAGCAATCAAGGGAACAAAGACAATATTGAAGCTTGGTTTCAATCTGTCATTGGTCTACAGCATCATTCCATACTTCACCAATTCTTGGCACCATCATTTCAAGGGAATTTGATCTCTCATACCATAGCATTCATAAAGTTATATTTTTCTATTGGGAGTATGAGCATACTTGAGTCACTTCTTTGAAAATGGCTCCATTGGAAATATGCATACACTTGAACAATTTTTATATTTTCAAGTAGAATAGGGTAGGATAGAATAATAGAATAAAACCATGCTTTCGTTTTTTTTAAGTTTTTTTATTTTTGAATAAGTATGCTCTCTTCTTGCGCCTTGTTATGATATGGAAGATCAGAAAGTAGAAACATAAGGAATGGGTATGAGATGTTTTCATGAATTCTTTGGAATTGTTGACTATTTGAACAAAATGCCTAAGTCTTTTTTTTTTGTCATCAATTTCCCAATTTCAATATGTCTCTATTTGTTACAAATAAAAATAAAAATATCATGAAAACAAAATTACAGTAATTAGGGAAGGCAAATGAAGGATCCACAGGAAAATGAGTCAATGATTATGGAACCCTTCAAGCTTGAAATTTGGCATGAATTTGTTAGCTGCAACACCCAGCTGTCACAATGAGATGCAACACCTAGCTGTGACTGATTACTCTCAGCTGCGACAGTGAGTTGCAACACTAGATGTGACAGTGAGTTGCAACACCCAGGTGTGACTGTGCTACAGGTAAAAATTTATGAGTTTGAGATATGTGTGTGTTGCACATCATGATATGTATTTATTTTTATTTTCCATAAAAATACACATGCTTTATTTCAACATTATGTCATTTTTTTAAGAGTTGTAGTTGCGGCTGCAACAGACCGTGTAAGTCAATCTAGGTGCTCAATGCTTGAAATTTTTGGTATGGATGTGTGTTATATTTAAATTTACATCATTAAAAACATTCACACCTATTCCGATCACTTTTTGGGGTCAAATTTCATTTATCAAATTTTTGGTGACATTTTGGCTTGAAAATTTTACTAGAACACAGTCGGGACAGTCCTTTTTTGGGGGACCAAATGGACTTATTTTTAAAACCTGTTTACATCCTAAGTAACCCTTCGAATCTAGTTTCCAAAACAATTTGAATTTTTACGATTGGGTGTCAAACGGAAATTTTATGGCCAAAATACTAACAGGGTGTCAAGCTGACAGGTTAGGAACATAGTTGGGACAGTCAATTTTAGATGCCTTATTGGACATATATTGAAAACTTGTTTCATTGGTATATTCCTCTATAAATTTAGTTTACAACTCAATTTGAATCACTCCATTTCGATATCATATGCAATTTTTTTGACCAAAATACTGACTACTTATCACAAATCTGCATTCCTAAAACTCTATTTTCTAGACTGTTCATTGGCTTATTTGACCCATCAATTGTTGTTGGATTCAAAACATGTTTCTAATTGAGATACATACATGAATATAATTTCATCTCCAATTGTAATCACATCAATTTGTTATCAAACGAAAACGTTAAGTCTAAAACCGTGATTGCTGGTCACGTCCAGGATTCGAAAAACACCTTGTCATGCAGGCTGTTACTGAGTGATTTGGAACATCATTACATTGAATTTTAAAAACTTGTTTATAATGGAAATAGACCTATGAATTTAATTTCATTTGGATTTGTAATCGCTCAAATTGGACAAGGAACGAAGAATCTATGATCAGAATACCGTTGGTGAGTCTAGATGGACGTTGCTCCCGTGCAGGTATAAAATGGATTTTGATTTGTTCATTTTTCTTTGGATTTTTTTTATAAGTAATTGCTTGTTGTTTTTTTCATAAGTGTTTGGTGAAGAGATACCAATCATCTCTCTTCTTCCATCATCTCATGTTTTGTTGCAGGCAAGTGCTAGGTTTTTGCAGGTCCATGGAAGAAGAAGGTCAATGCATGAGTAACTCTTGAAGACTTTTTCTCAATTTGTAAATGGATTGAGCACATAAAAAAATGGATAGATTGATGTGCAAACCATACCAATGTTCAGTAAGTCAATTCCCATTGCTACATGCCAAGAATCATTTTTAGACACTTGTCATACCAATTGTTGCTGAAACAAAAACCCTTCAAAGAATTCATTCACCCTCCTCATTTCAAAACTCTAAAAATCCATTCATGTCGAAGTCCCATTTTCTAGTGCTTATGTAGTCACCATAACCATTTTATTTCCCATCACTACTACATCATGACTTCACATATACTTTCCACTTCTGAGTTTCATGTTGGTTCTATTTTTTCACTATGATTCTTCACAATCATTTATTTTGTCCTCGTATTGGATGATGTGGAATTCATTAAGGTCCACCTTCCAACTGTCTTGTCCCATCGACTCCGACACATCATCTCGGATCGAGATTAGAGTTTTATAGTGCCCTGGTATCTGCATGAATCAATGGCATATTTCCTTGATGTTCATCATGGGGATTCATTAATACCTCTTGATTGACAAATCTTGCATGTGACTCGACTCCAGCACATCCATTTGTACCTGTCAAGATGCACTAAGGTACTTTAGAGCTCACTGTCATCAAAGGTGAGTTGCTTCACATTGGTTAATGGCATACATTAATGGACGGTAATCCAATGATTTCTTTCCATGCTTGACTTCAGCACATTCATTCGCATGGTAGGAATTGTACCTCAATTTGTACCAGTTGAAGATTATGTGATCTAATGGTTTCAACAATGACTTGCAGCATCATTTGCTCAGTAGTTTTGCAACTCCTTTCCATTTTCATTTCAGTGGTTGGTTTTCAGAATAAGAGAATGAGCTTTCTGCTTCTATGGTAGAATTTCACCTCATCAATTGTCTCAGCAGTAGTCTTACATGCAACTAACACAACATCATGGATCAAATTTAGTCTCATCGAGTTTCAGCTCTCATATACATATGTCTCAACATCAGATCGACCTACATAGCTCCAGCATACACCAGTCCGTTCATGTCAACCAAGGCTTCCATGGAGGTGAAACTTGAGGTAAAATAGCATGATTTTTTAATTTATTAAAGATTTAGGGAAATGTCATGAAGAACAACTAAGCCTTAGCCATTTCCATTATCTATATAGCATTTTATGTCCATCCATTTTCATTATTTCCCACTCAATTCTAACACTTCATCATTCATGCACATCCACTTCAAAGTCCTACACAACATCTCACCAACCCAATTGACTAAGCATGAAAATAATCAAAGGATACCTTATTGTTGTCACATAAGAACCAGCAATAGGAAGTTTTGCTGCTGCCACACAAGAACCAATAGTAAGAAAAGAATCATTGCAACTGCCACATAAAAACCAACAATGAGAAGAAATAAATCAGTTGCTTGAAGGTTGTTCTTTCCAGCTTTGGGATTTTTTTTTATGCATGTGGGAACTACAAATCCTCTATGGCTGCAAATTGAAGAAATGATGCATGAGGGCATGCTTTGCATTGAGTTTAAAAGGTAGTCCTGTAATAATTTGCAGCAAGTTCATGACCAGATTCAAGGTTTGTAGATTGTTTTCCCATTAAAAATGTCCTCTTGAAGTACACGCAAAAATGTTTGGGGAGTTTTCTGAATTCATTATTTATCTCAAGAAGCCTATAAAACCATTGAAAAAATGATCTACTGCTGTCACACAAGAACCAGCTGTAGGAACACAAGGCATTGTTGTTGCTTCTCAAGAACTTATAGTGGTAGAATTCTATGCTGCCATATAACAAAGAATACATTCAGAGGTATGAGTTTCATTGTCCAGTAATTCCCACATTGGCTTACAATTGTTATCATAGTCCTTGCATATTTGATATTATGATTCATAATGGAAGAGAGATGTTGTTGTCACTATGAAAATATTTCGAGAATAATGAAAGACAGACTAGCTGTCACGTCCCCATCCCTCAACCGGCAAAGAGGACGCGACGAACAACAAACACAGCCAGGAAAATAGCCCCTTGAACATAATCAAATGAAATCAATGCTCGAATTAAGCATACACAGATGCATTATTCTTCAATCATACAGCGGAAGCACACATACTCATAAACCAACATTCAACAAGATCATTATAGTTCGTTTAACATCAATATAAATTGCAGAGATGAAGTATAGACAGCAGACTTATCTTTTGATGAAGAATCCACCCGCAACCAGCTATGTCGCTGCAACGTTCCACCCAACCATAGGCCAGCTTGCTCATCAATCTCTCAGCAACGCTGCCACCCCCGAGATGGGCATGATTCCTCCGTAATAAGGGTCAATTGCAGGCTTATACATAGCCAAGGGGACATAAACAACAAACCAATCATAGCTGGGTTTCACAGGCTTTCAACAACCAAGCCAAGCCAGCACGGTCCGAAGACTATCCATTGCACTCAGGAAACCAATCAGCTGTCACAGCTTAAACAGGGAAAATGAATTCTTGAGTCATTCTTGGCCCTATCATGGCCAAAATGATTCTCACTCGAATTTACAATGGCCCCCAAACGTAACAGCAAATACATTCACAACATGGGGAAGACTATAGCCCCGAAATCTACCAGTGAGCATAACTTACAGCAGGGAAAACGACCCAATTAATTTGTGAGACAGCCACAAACGTGAATGGCCCTTCACAGTCAGTCGTGGATGCAAGAGCACGGCTCTCAGCTCACTATGTGCACCCCAAACAGAAGAATACCTATGCGTGAGTAAACAATCCAACCCAGCAAGGATAAGACCAGACAATGGAGGCCCTGCATGAGGAAAAACGGCTCCATTTTTTCCCGTGGATGCACCACTAACAAGAAGGACGCGAATTTGCAGTTCGTGGGTGCTCAGCAACTCGTGGGGGAGAGGAAGAAAACCTGCGTGAGACCAAAAATGCCCCCAAAACCTGTGCGTGAGGAGCCAACAGACCCAAAATCATGGTGAGAGTGAAGTGACAAGGGATGAGTGCGTGAGGGAGAAGAATGGGCAAACGTGGGTGGAGTGAACAAGTGGGTAAGGCTGACAGCCTGCCACAACCACCACCACTTCAGCAATAACTCCCCCAACCACCAGCTGAAGCATTAAAGAGGTTGGAAGAGGTTGGATGAGACAAAAGGTGACAAACAAACAAAGGTGGCAAAACATGGGTTTTTCCCCCATAACCAAGGTTTGACATTCCCCACCCCTTATCCTTTGGAACCATGCCCTTTTCATTCAACGTTGCACTGCCGTAGCTGGTTGTGGTTTATTTTAATTGATGTGCGTGTTTACATGATGCCGAATTATAATGTGCCGAATAGCACGGGATACCACCAGCAACTATTCCCATTGCCAGAACATACACAACTAAATCGATGGTGGGGCTCTTTCCTTTAGCTCCTCACCATGATTAATTACATTATATACATCATGCAAACGGGGTCGAACCGGGGACATTACACTAGCCTTTGGGAAAACATGCTTATATTTACATGGCAGCAAACCAAGTTTTTTTCGGGGGACATGAGATTTCATGATTATAAGGTGCTTGCTGCAATTGGATTTTTGGTGCTATATGTTGTCATTACTATTTTTATGAGCATGGAAATGATTGAGAGGATCTCTTGAACTACTTTTAAGAAGTCCTACCATACAGAACAATTGAAAAATGGTCATTTTTATCAGTAATAAATTTTATAACAGTATGGAGGATTGATGTGCAGATCAAAACTTGTTTTCTACCTTGAAGAGTCTCATCAAAGCATGAGTATGTGATGTATATACTCAGTTTGGGGGAGATGGTTGTTTACAACTAAGATTACAACTCTTCTTTTGCATGAGGACATGCAACATATTCAGTTTGGGGGAGTGGTTTTTGACATTGTTTGTGCATACTGATTTTTACTCATTTAGAGCTTGCAAAAGGGCAGAAATTGAAGTGGGCATTTCTCCCAAAAGGTGATCTGGGTCTTCGTGAAATTTGGTGAGTAGATGCACCAAGGTAATAGGAACAACACCTCAAAGTTGCAGCCCAAACCAGTTTGTATTTTGTGAAATATTGGTTCAAGAAGTTTAACTGCAACACACTTTTTCATCTTCATCCACATAAAATGTTGAATTTGAATTGAGAATATCTCACAAAACATGCATTGGATCCTCATGAAATTTGGACAGAGAATGCATAACATTATGAAAAAAGAATGTCGCAAGTTTCAGCTCAATCTAATGCATGGTTTTCGAGAAAATGACCATCATCACCTAAATCCAATTCACATTTCTCTCAAAATCCATGATGTTAGTTTATCTAATTTTTGGTGTAGAGATGTATTATAATGGTATTTACTTGCTTGCAAAATTTCAGCTCATCCCAGTTTGTTGTTTGTGAAATATTGGTTCAGGAAGTTTCTACAAAAGTGCAGAAATTGAAATGGGCATATCTTTCATTTGGTAAGTTGGATTCTCTTGATTTTTGTACAGGAAGTATATACTAGCAAGAAAAATAATATTGACAATTTTCATCCCAATCAAATGTACGGTTTTTGAGAAAAATGGCCTTAATCACCTACATCCAATTTTCATTTTTCTCAAAATTCGTGATGTGGGTTTGTCTAATTTTTGGCATGGAGATGAAATAGAATGGTAGTTACTCGCTTCCAAAATTTCAGCCCAACCCAGTTCATCGTTTGGGAGAAAATGACTTTGAAAGTTTTCTGTTCAAAAGGATACAACACCGTAAAATATTGTCATTTTCCCGTTTCGTTCAGCTGTGACTCCATTTTTCGTTCCGTTAGCTGCAACTCCATTTCCCATTTTCCATTTCGTTAGCTGCAACTATGTTTCCCATTTTTCGTTTTGTTAGCTACAACTCTGTTTTCCGTTCCTTTCAGCTGCAACTCCGTTTTTCGTTTTGTTAGCTGCAACTCCATTTCCCGTTTTCCGTTCCATTAGTTGCAACTCCATTTTTTGTTCCATTAGCTATGACTTTGCTTCCCGTTTCATTCAGCTGCAACTCCGTTTTCCATTCCGTTCAGCTGTAACTCTGTTTTCCGTTCCGTTCAGCAGCAACTCCGTTCAGCTGTGAATCTTCCAAATTCACCACTAAATTTAGCATTATCTGGGCTGCAACTCTCCCAAAATCGTCACTAAAACCTTCACCAAATTCTCTACTAAAATAAGCTGTGACTCCACTAAATTTCTACTAAAGAGCTGCGAGTCCGCCAATTTTTTTGCTAAATCCTCCGCTAAGTGACTCTGCCAATTTCTGTTAAACTCTCTATTTCTTCTAGCTGCAGCTATGCGAATGGTAAAATGAAGGAACAAGTGAATGAGTTTTTCTAGTTAGATGTTACACAGGTATTGGGTTGCATGAGGACATGCAGCAAGTTCAGTTTGGGGGAGATGTTGGGCCTGGACTTGTCCATTTTTCCATCACTTATCGACATATCTTTCATCTATTTTCTTACCATTATTGCCTAGTTATCATTCCATTTTCTATCCATTTGTTGTAGCTGTGCGCAAAATAGCATGCTACTTCCATTGATGTTTTAAGTTGTTAATAATGATTATTTTCCTTTAACTTTGATGAATTAAAGAATATTATGCATAATTTTACTAATGATGGTTTGTAGAGTGATTTGTCACATACATGTTGCTCATAGCCAGCTGTTACAGCCTTAACAAAAAATGCATGCCACATAAGAACACCTTGATTCGTGTCTTGATTTTCGGGCAGATGGAAATGAATCTCAAAACTCCGAGACATGGGTTTTGTGTGTAACATCCTCATTTACTTGAATCGAGAGGAAATATCCAAAAAAGCCACAACTTGCGATATGCAAGTGGTTCTTCGAGAGGGTATATTTGAGATTTGCTGTTGCGGTCGATTCCAAAGTTGCGAGTAGTTACGGCTGTGTTTCAACTATTATAGATCATAAGTTGGGGGTTCACTTCCTCATTTCCATGAGATAATTTTATTTATAAATATGTAATCAATCTCATTGATAAGGGAGATTCGGGAATAGGAGAGAAAATAATGTTATCATGTAGGATTTGATCCAGATCCATTGTAATACTTTCATTCTAATAATACATGTTGGCAATTTCTTAATTCCGGAGTTGTAGATTTTCATTGTGGAGATCTAGCTCTGCTCAGTGGAGGAAGGGCCCTCTTCCTTGAGCAGATGCTGGTAGTACTGATTGTAGGTGTTTTATTTTGTAGATCTGTTATTTGTTAATCCATGCTTTCATGCATTAGATTGATCATAGTTGTTTTTATTATTTAGTTCATACTTTCATTAGATTTATCATAGGTTGTTTTCTTGTTAATTCATCTTGATAGATCGTTGGCCAACTTAACATTGATCCCATGTTTATGTACTTAGATCTTGTTTCATAAGAATTGATTCTATTGAGGTGTGATTAGATTTACAGTTTGTATTTATGAATAGGTTTGACTATTGATTTACTTTCAAGAAGTTGTGACCTAGTTTACAAATAGTTTGCATACCAATAGATCAACAATGGCAGGTAGAAATTGTGCTTGCATATATCTTGCATGATAGCATTGAAATAAAAGACATCCTCGGGTCGATAATTTATGTTTAGCACTCTGCATGTTAATCTTTAATTAACTGGCATATAGTGGGCACAACAGTTGTCACTGTTTGTTTGAGTTGGTTGGACATCTAGGAGTTGATTTTGGACTCCAATATCGATTGAGACATTATGAGTTAGAGATTTAGTTAGATATAGTCAAATCCACTTGGGAGATTCGAATTCATATCCCATGCATTCGAATTCTTTCCTATGTAAACTATTGTAACACCAGATATTATCAATTGTCAATGATACTGTAAATTTCTGAGCAATACTCATTTGTTTCCTATGTGGTTTATTTTGTTCATTTTGTATCTTCATTCTCCTTTTAATACAAACATGATTAGAACTCTCTTCTTGAATATCTAAATAGAATTCAAATTATAATATGGTATCAGAGCTTTCTTAGGCAGGTTTCATGCTTGTTTCTCCCCATCAAACACCAAAAGCAGTTGGGTTTCCACAGAAGTCCCCTATGATGATTTGCTAGCTCTAGATTTATTGAGAGCAGCGGAGAGGGCGTGACGGACCCTAAAAACATGTTCATGTCGGGAGAAAAATCATGATTTTAACAGTTCATATGTTTTAGTGTGTTATTGCAATGAAATTGATAGGTTCTACGTAGCTTGTGTGAAGTTTTGTAGTACTTCCAACCAAAGAAATTATGAGTTCTCAAACTCTTGAACCATGGATCTTCACAACTTCCAATTATCTTGATAGGAGGAATAATATGCAGCTGGCTTTGCGCAAGCATTGCTACCACATGATCATACATGGATGGGATCCTGAGCCTCATCAGCGGGTAGAGCGGAACAAGTTTATGAATCATTCTGATGCACCTAGAAAGCTTGAGGACTCCAAGAGAAGTGTGGGAGAAGCTTGATATCTTGTTTAACAAACAAGATGAGCTTCAGGGACACATTGTGGAGAATAAGTTGGTATCTTTACATCCCAGCGGTTTCGATACCATTGAGCGATTCTTTACTAAATTCAAGTCTTTAGTAATCCGATGCAGACAGTGTGGAATAGAGTGGAAGGATGAGCAGAATGTCCTTTCCATACTCAGCAAACTAGGCCCTGATTATTGTGTATTTGTTTCCATATTTCATTCCAAGTGGGAAGTATTTTCTAATTGGAAGGTTCCTTCCTTAGATTCTTTTTCTGAGTCCTTAAGCAAGGAGCAAGACAAATTGATTCAATGAAATATTTTTTTTTGTAGCACGTACCCCAAAGATCTATTTAGGGTACATGGGCACGTTACACTTTTAGTTTCAGATTTATCTCCCAACAAAATATTTGTACCATTCGAATCATTAAGAGAGTAGAAGGACTCCCTTATTGAAACCATGTGCCTTGAAGCTCTAGAATCAATGATAAAGGAGGGATATTTCATAGTGCTTGTAGACAAGGCATGAGCTCTCTACTTTTCTTCAGAACTTGATCCTCCTTCCTTCTTCGTTATTCCTTCAAGAATAGATATTTTGTGCTTTTACAGTAGCTAAGTCAAGATATTTTTTTGTTTCTTCATGCAAGATCTCTTAGGATGAAATCCCTTACCACAATATGTGCACTTGCTGATTTCTGCTTTACCTTTCTTCTTTTGACATTTCTTCTTCTTGGAGTTTGAGGACTCCTCATGAGACTTGGACTTGTCTCCCTTTTGATCAAGAGGATTCTTAGCCTTCTTATTTCCTTTGGAATCCACATTTGAATATTCAGAAACCAAATATTGATCTTTGGAAGGTTTCATGGTGCCCATAATTACCAACTTATCTTACTCATGATTCAAGGATTTCATGAAATCTACAAGTGAAGGCATATTCCAGGTTCAAATAGTCAACTTAGAGGCATGGAAAGTTGATACCAATATTGAATAGTGAGGGACAATTTTTAAAAGTATGGCTGAAACCAGTTGTTCATCTTTATTTTCAATACCACACTCTTTCAACTGCAAAACAAGGGTTTCAAAACTTGCAGAAATAGACTCGTAAGGACTCGAAATTGCTTGGAATGAGTGAGATCAACTCATTTTTTAGTTTATGTCCCCTCATTTCATCTATCTAGACAAAGAAAGTTCTAATATTCTCCCATACTTAATTTGGTGATGTCAATCCATCAAGATGGAAAATAAGGTCTCTCGAAATGATGAGACACAAGAGAACATACACGTCATCCCTCCTATTGTGCCACTTGATCTTCTCTTATGTTATCTTGGTATCAGCCTCAATTTCCATGGTATCTCTGAATATTCGCTTACCCCTCATCAAAATATCCATCTGTGTCTTCCATTCGAAGTAGTTGAATGGATTCAAGATGATATCATGAGATTGATCCATTTATTCAGCAATTGCGCCCTTGCACAATCAGAATGTTTTTCCTAAGAGTGTCATCGATCATGCAAAATAAATATAAGAGGACAAAAAAATAGCTACAAAGGATATAATAGCATGTGGAAATGGTATTCCAAGCATAGATCAATTGAACTCACAAAATTGCTTGTAAAACATGCATAGATTCAGTCAATTTGGAGACAGTATATGGAGCATAACACAAAATTCTATTGAATAATTTTATCTCAGCCAACCTCATGAAGTAATAGGCTATCCAAACATCTAATTACATCATATATTTATAAGGAGGCTATTTGAATCAACACAAAAGCAGCCTTACTAAAAAGTCAAATTCCCCCTTAGGTGCATAGAATACTTTCTAAATCTGTCAATAAGGTCATGCCGATGGGATGAATAAAGTGTATTAGCTTATAAGTGAAGGAAAGTGGATAAACTAATGCTTTTGGAAGAGAAAAATATCGAGGGTGAGTTGTACAAAAAAAACACAATTTCCTTAAGACTAGTCTTACCTTTTGCCTTAAAAGTTGCCGAAAAAAAGTCTAATTCTTGATAAGGAAATAATGTGAACTTACTAAACTCGGTATTTTGATGGGTTTTCAAAATCGTATCTAGAATATTTCTAAAGCACTCATGTAGGAATTTTTGGCATGTTTTACCATAAGGAACCAAGTGGATGCCAACTAGTTAGTGTAGGGCCTAGGAATTTAACCAAAATGATTAAATATTATTACATAAGTATGCGAATGGGCTTTGATTATACTATCATAAACAGAACTTGTCTTAAAAGGAAAAAATAATTACCTAAGGAAAATAAAAATTAAAAATTGGCTTCCACTTGTGGAGCACACATGTTGAGTTTACAAACTCCAATTTTCTGAGGTAAAAATTATGAGTGTTGGTCTCTAACAATGAAGGATTTGTTCAGAGGTAAAGATGTATGGGGAATAATCCAAAATGGATATACAAAATCATAATATCAAGCGACATATAATAATCTCACACAAGATGAGAAGGATGCCCCGAGGGAAAAAAGGAAGAAAGATGGAAAGCCTATGTTCTACATACACCAAGCCATGCATGAAAGCATACTCCGAAGAGTAGCAACTTCAAATACCACTAAGCAAGCATGGGATATATTGGAAACCTCCTATCAAATCTTGGACAAGGTAAAGAATTATAGATTGGATATTCTTAGAAGAGTGTTTGAATGTGTGTCAATGAAAGATACAAAGTCAGTTGAATGATTTTACATTAGATTCATTGGTTTGATAAATCAACTCAAATATCATGGAGAAAATATAGCAGAAAAAGGGATTGTTAAGAAAATTCTTAGTAAGTCTTTGCTCAAATTTTGAATCCTTGGTTCTAACATTGGAAGAAAACAAAGACCTATCTCACTTTACCATGCTGAGTCACAATCCTCACTCATAAATCATGAACATAGAATCAATTTATCAAACACATCATTAGAAGGTGCATTTACAACATAGTTATCCATAAGACGTGGTAGAGGAATGGGAACATAGAACTCTAGAGGTAGAGGAAGAATTTTTTTGAGAGGGGGATGCAACAACAATCCCGTAAATGTTTCTAGTAGAGGAAAAACATATAACGGTAATCCAAGTGGTCATAGTTTTAATAGGTCAAAAATAAAATGTCATTACTACAATAAATTTTGTCACCATGCATATGAATGTTGGAACAAGTAGTATAAATAAGAACGGGAAAGCCAAAACGGGTCGAGCAATACCAGCACTTCGTCGAGCACAACATTGTTGGCATGCACATTCCCAATTGTATGCAATGATGTCCAAGAAATTCCATGTGACATACGGTACTTAGATTCAAGATGTAGCAATCATATGACTTGTAATTTAAATTTATTTTCCATTCTAGATAGATCAGTTCAAACTGATGTCACACTTGGAAATATTGTCCAAGTCACGATTTTGGGAAAATGTATTGTTTGTATTCTAAATAAATAAGGGGAGTGAAATATTATTCATGATGTCTCTTATATTGAAGGTTTGAAACA
>LPNX010047863.1:8890-72949 GCA_001517045.1 Pseudotsuga menziesii
TACGCTAGAAATAATTTAGTCAAGTTCAGCAGACTATGGGAAGATTGCGCTCAAGAAAGAAGCTCAGATAGTAGCTCAAGAATAAAATATGGGAAGTGAAGATAAAGCTCTAACAATACACTCCAAATCACATTCCAAGTCAACCAAAAGAAGATCTCATAAATCCAGAGGTAAGCACTCTCACAAAGATAACACTAGAAAATATTTATCTAGGATCATATGTTATACATGTGATGAAGCACGACATTATGCAAGAAATTGTCCTAAGAAACAAAAACTAATAAAGAGGAGAAATAAAAGAAGACATCATGCTCATGTTGCAGAGGATGATGAAGCATCCAAGAAAAGAACCAGATATGAAAGTGAAGATTCTTCAAGCGGGGATGAATATGTTTTGATATCTTCTCTCACAGGTAACATTACTCATGGAAGTAATGATTGGATTATAGACAGTGGGGCTTGTAAACATATGACAGGATTCAAGGAATCCTTTGTGAGACTGTCAGAACATGAATCACCTCACAAGGTGAACCTAGGAGATGACTACTAATATTGAATAAAAGGTAGTGGGTAATATTCCTATGAGATAGACTCTTGGAAGTCTCTAACAAGGAAAGAAGTATTGTTTGTGCTAGGACTCAGGAAGAACCTCCTTTCCATATCAGCATTAGATGCAAAAGGAATGTGAGTTGCATTCATAGATGGTCAAATCATCATGTGGCCAAAAGGAAATACTATTGATGATGAGGTAGTGATTGGAGAACAAGAAGGAGGATTGTACAAATTAAAGGGACATCTAGAATAAGCCTTGGTCCATGACACAGTAGAGCCATGTGAACTTTGGCATACAAGGCTTGCACATGTGCACTATAGAGCACTACCTATTGCAAGAAAAGCTATTGACGATCTTCTATAAATCCAAGAAAAACATGATGGGGTATGCAAAGGATGTGTGAAAGGAAAGAATACAAAGAAGACATTTCCAAGAAGCGAAAGAAAAGCAAAAGGATTCTTGGAAATCATCCACTCTGATGTATGTTTTCCTATGTCATCGAATTCACTAAGCGGGTATGCATGTTATGTTTCTTTCATTGATGATTTCTCTAGGAAGAAATGGGTTTACTTCATGAAGAACAAAGACAAAGTATTCCACAAGTTCAAGGAATTCAAATCCTTGATCGAGAACGACACTGAAAAGAAGATCAAGACCATTCGATTAGATAATGGCGGAGAATTCAATTCAAATGAATTCAAACAGCTATGCAAAGAATCAGGGATTAAGAGGGAGTTTTTCACTCCTTACAATCCATAACAGAATGGGATTACAAAGAGGAAGAATAGAACTATCATGGATGCTGCAAGAGTAATGCTTCATGATCAAGACCTTCCTATGCATCTTTGGGTGGAAGCTGCTAGAACAATGGTGTATGTACAAGAGTGTACTCCACATAGAGTACTTGAGAAAAAGACTCTTGAAGAAGTCTTCTCCAGCAAGAAACTAGTATTCAACCATCTCAGAATATTCAGCTGTCCAATATACATACACATTCCAAAAGAGAAAAGGACTAAATTAGGTCCTTTAGGAAAGAGGGGTATATTTGTGGGATACTCTGAAAGCTCAAAGGCTTACAGAATATATTTCCTAGGATACAAGAAGATCGACATCAGCAAGGATGTGACAGTTGATGAAGACACATCTTACAAAAAATCCAGAAAGAGACCTACTGAAGAACCTGAAGAAGAAAAAGCACCCAGAGTTCATGATAGAACCATGAATGAAGAAGCTCAAGAAGAATATCGAGAGTTTGAAGAACCACAAAGACATGTAGATCCACCTTTGGAGAATAATACTCATAAGAGGAAACCTGCTTGGGTACGAGAACTTATCCAAGGTGTGAAAATATATGGGGCTCCAGAAGAGATTCACAGAGAAAGAAAGAGGACCAGGTCTTGCTCCAGGTGTGTAGCTTTACTATGTGATTTTATTGATAAAGAACCTTCAAGTTATGAAGAAGTAGTAGAACGGAAAGAATGGAAGGATGCTATGATCGAAGAATACCAATCGATCATGAAAAATGATGTTTGGAATGTTGTCCCAAGACCAGACGGGAAGTTAGTTGGAACTTCCAAATGGATCTACAAGATCAAACATGCTGCAAGCGGTAGCATTGGAAAATATAAGGCAAGATTTGTAGCTCAAGGTTTCTCTCAGAAAGAAGGATTAGATTATGAAGAAACCTTTGTGCCTATAGCCAGATACACTTCCATCAGATCAATACTTTCTATGGCTGGAGTAATGAAATGGAAGATACACCAGATGGATGTCAAGACTACCTTCTTGAATGGTGTAGTGGAAGAGGAAATGTATGTAGAACAACCACTTGGTTTTGAGACACATGACAGGGAATCTCATGTGTGTAGATTGAAGAAATCCCTGTACGGTTTGAAACAAGCACCTAGGACATGGTACGATAGAATTAAGATCCTTCTATCAAGTTTGGGCTTTACCAAGAGTGAAGCAGATTCCAACCTTTACTACAACGTTGAAGATGGCAACCCAGTGATGCTTCTACTATATGTAGATGATTTCTTTGTGACAAGTATGGATGGGTTGATTGCTAATATGAAGAGAAAGCTTGCTACCAAGTTTGAAATGAAGCACTTGGGTATGATGCATTATTTTCTAGGTATGGAAATGTGGAAGAGCGTAGATGGAATCTTCCTTGGATAAGGGAAGTATGTAGTAGATATCTTGAAGAGGTTTGGGATGATGGACTGCAAGGATATGGCCATACCTATGGCATAAAACCTGAAGCTATTAAGGGATGCTTCATCATAGTCGATTAATGTTACGATGTATCGTCAGATGATTGGGTCATTGATGTAGCTAACGAACATGATACCAAACCTTTTCTTTGTTGTGAACACTTTGAGCCAGTTCTTCACAGATCCAATAAATGTTCACTTGATTGTTGCAAAGCATATTTTGAGGTACCTGAGGGGTACATTTGACTATGGGATCAACTATGATGCGAATCAAAATATTAACCTAGAGGGTTATGTTGATTCAGATTGGGTAGGCAGTGCCATCGATAGGAAGAGCACTTCAGGGTGTTGCTTTAGTATGGGATCAGGTGTCATCTCTTGGTTTAGCAGGAAGCAATCCTATGTGGCACTGAGTATAGCTGAAGCAGAGTATGTCATAGCTTGTTCAACTAGTTGTGAGGTAGTATGGCTAAGGAAGCTACTCTCTGATTTATTTGATCTCCAGTTGGATGCTACTTGTATACATTGTGACAACAAGAGTTGTGTGAAGTTGTCAGAGAATCTAGTGTTCCATGACAAGTAAAAGCATATCGAGATCAAGTATCACTATATCAGGGATATGGTGTAGAGGGGAGAAGTGAAGCTCGAGTATGTTGTGACGAATGATTAGATAGCTGATGTGTTGACGAAGCCATTGGCCAGATTGAAGTTTGAGTACTTCATGTAGAATCTTGGTGTTATCCAGATCGAGGTCCCTTCCAAATAGAAGTGATGAGTCCAAAATACATTCTGACAAGCAGGTCAGATGTAAGGGCTGAACCATTCTATCATGGTGAGAGGATTTGGTTCCTTCCATGTCAGATATGAGTGCTGAGATCCATATCCATTCTGACGAGCAGGTCAAATATAAGGGTCGAGCCATTCTGTCATAGCTAAAGGATTAAGTTCCTTCCATGTCAGATATGAGTGTTAGCCATTCTAATTAGTAGGTCAGATGTAACGAGAACTGCCACTCTCTGGGAGAGTGGAGGCACCTAGTCCATTACCAAGTAGCTCAGTTTGAGACTGGGGGCCATTCTGGCAAGGGTGTAGGATTTGGTTCCTACTAGGTCAGATGTGAGTGCTGGCCATTCTAGCGAGCGTGTAGGATTGGATTCCTACCATGTCAGATATAAGGGCAACTGCCATTCTCTTGGAGAATGGAGGCACCTAGTCTGTTACCAGCTAGCTCATTCTGGGACTAGGGGCCATTTTGGCGAAGGTGTAGGATTGCGTTCCCACCAAGTTAGATGTGAGTGCACGACTTTCTGACAAGGGTGTAGGATTTGGTTTCTACTAGTTCAGATATAAGTGCTGAATCCTTTTCACAGATGATAGTGATGTCATATCATGCTGGTGAATGTGAATGATGGGCCTTTCTAATGTGATTGTAGGCTTTTACATGATCAGATGTGAGTGTTGGGCGTGCCTTTTGGATGAGTAGGTCAAATTTAAGTGTTGGGCGAGCCATTCTAATGAGTAGGTCAGATATAAGTGCTGAAGAAGACCTACATGATTGTTAGGCCTACAACCAGCATGAAAGAAGGCTGGCTTTGTATAACTTCCTATGATGAGAAAAATCATGAGATAGCACACATGATGATGACTAGAGATGCTCCAGATGAAGCTATGATCCAGATCCCATTATGATGACTCCGAGAGATCCTGATCGAGTGATGATCTAGATCTACCAGTGATGATCTAGATCGAGTATGATCTAGTGATGATGATCTAGATTGAGTGATGATCCAGATCCAATGATGATGTCCAGTGATGATCGAGATCCAGTGATGATGTCCAGTGATGATCCAGACCAAGTATGATTAATGACGATCCATATCCATATGAAGATGAATGAAGATGCAGATGACAAGAAGATCTAGAGAAGAAGACAAGTGATGAAAAATGTGTCGATAGAATACCTTCCTAGCTCAGAGGGAGTGTTGATGTAATTGTAACTTCGAAATGTATTCACTTGTATTTATTATCTATTGTAACCTGATGTTTATTCCAGGATTTTATCATGTTATGTCATACCCCGATGTTCCGATCGGGAGAATCAATAATGTAAACAAGTCATGTCAAGTCATTGTGGGTAACCCTCTGATTGTATAAACGTTAAAGTCCCCATAGTTTCGGGGAACTAGGGTTCTTAGACTCTCCAAGTATAGGTAAGCCCTAGTAGAGTTTCAGGCATGTCGAGATTAGGATAAATAGAGAGCTAGACTCTCTATTTAACACACACCACTCACACACTCAAGTGTAGCGCATAGTTAAGGAAGGAGAAGACACTGGGGCTAAACAAGAAGAAGCTTACTATTGTCAGGAGTGCATCTTACTATTTTGGGGTTTTACCTTTTGTGTTGATTGTATCTATGAGGAATTTGCGGGGTTTTCCCCATTTATTGTTTCCCCGATGAAAAACACTATGATCATTGTCTCTTGTGTTTGATTGCTGTACTTTTTATTCTCTTAGTTCAAGATCCTAACATAATGCTAGATTGAATGTTGAAAAACTAACATTATAAGCCTCTCAATAATGTACTTCATAAATTTCTGTACCCTCTGCTAGATAAAGACAACTTACTGCAAAGAATTGTTGGTTGCACAATATTTAGCAAATTTGATTTGAAATTGGGATTCTATACTTGAAGATGAAGAAGAATACTTGAAGACTAAGAAGACTTGAAGATGAAGAGAATGAGATGACCCAGTCGATACAAAGAAGAAGACTAGTGCCAAAAATTGTGTGAAAAGAATACCTTCCTAGTTAAGAGCGAGTGTTGATGTATTTGTAACTTCAGAATGTATTAACCTATGTATCTTATTTCTTGTACCCTGATGTTTATTTTAGGATGTGTCTATAATGTAATTGAATCACCATGCCATGCCCTGATGTTCTAATTGGGAGAATCTATAATGTAAACAAGTCATGTCAAGTCATTGTGCGCAACCCTCCTATTCTATAAGGGTTAAATTCCCCATAGTTCTGAGGCACTAGGGTTATTAGACTCATCCAATGATGTCAGCCCCAGTAGGGTTTTAGTCATGTTGGGAATCAGTATAAACAAAGAGGTGACCTCTCTATTTATCACACACTCACTCACACTTAGTTGCAGTTCATAGTTGAGGAAGAAGAAGACATTGGGGCTAGTAAGAAAGAGGTTACTGCTGTCGATAGATCATCTTACTGTTTTGGGATTTTCTATTTGGTGTTGATTCTATCTTTGAGGAAGTTGCGGGGTTTTCTCCATTTATGGTTTCCCCAAGGAAAAACACTATGTTCATTGTGTCTTGTGTTTTATTGTTGTGCTTGTTATTCTCTCATGTAAAAGATCCTAATAATGCTAGCTTAATGTTAAAAATCTAACACATGATTCCCCAAGAGAGTGGAATTAGAGAAGGTGAATCATTAAGTAAAAAATGACCTAGAAGACCTAGGCATTATTATAAAACTTCCCATTCAAGACAGCTAAGGCTACTCATTCTAGAATTGTGATCATTCTGAGTGAGTGAAGTGCACATTAGAAATTCAATGGAGGGGACTTATTGAAGTGAGCTTCAAGGGTTAACTGCTGAAGCTTGAACTTGTGCAGCTACTCAAGGATGAAGCTTTTACCGATGTCAGCAAGGCTAAATTACTGTTGTATATTCAGTCAAATAACAGAGGCTCTCAAGGTTACATCTCTCACCCAGTACTCTACTAGGAGGACTAGAAAACAGGCTCGGGGATCTTGAGAAAGTGCAGATTAGGATTTCTGCAGGAGTTGGTTGGGAGGCACAACCGCCTTAAGCTGTTGTCACCTCATCCATTGACACGTTTTTATTTGTTCATTTTTATTTCTAGTTTATCTATTTTTTTTAATAAAAAGATTACTATTTTTCAAATTATGCATATTACTATTTTATTAGTGTTTATGAAGAGGAAAGAGCATTGTTTATTAATGAAACTAGTGATTAGTAGATTATATTTAAAACATAAGTGATACTGCTGAATGAAACTTGAATACAAATAAATTACTACACTGTATTTTTCCACGCCTTTTCTATGGAAGTACTCTAGTACAGCTGGTTGTTTAAGTTAGATAAGTAGATTTGTTTATTACTTTGTATAAAAAAAATGCAAATGATTACTTCTATAGTTTTTATTTGTTTCATTTAGAGAAAAATAGCAGTACCTACTCTATCTACTTAAATTATATGTATTATCTAATTAGAGGAAAATAATAGAATATATATTAATCACTAGTAGTCATATTAATCACAGAATTATTACTAGTACTAATATTTATTATAAACACAAATAATAAAGTTAAATAAACAAATATAGGAACAATAAAAATAATACTTAGGGTTAACCTAGCTAGTACTTCATAGGTTTTATAGTAATTTATTCCAAGTTCACATTTACATTATGTTTTTAAATACAAATGTTTTACTGTAACCATCGAGAATTACCCAGGGTTTACAAGAGATAGGTTTTTATCTCTAAAAATAGACTTTCATATTCTTATTCTTAAGAAAAAAATCTAACAGCTGTAATAATTATTTATTAAAAATAAAATAAATACAACACTAGATTTATCCTGAAAAATCATTCAATAAAGAGCTGTAAGTTATCCAAAGATAATAACCATTCTGAGAGAAAAATAGAGTACTTTATTCACCTAATAACACTGCAAAAATTCAAATAGTATAAATTACTATAAATCAATTATATTAAAATGATAATTTAAAATTTCGCTTGTTCGAATCCGGTAAGTCAGAATTTACATTTGTTTTAAAATAAAATATGCAAAATGTAGAACAGTTGGTGGCAGTGTATGGTTAATATGCCCCCTAAGCTGAAACGTCATTGGTTCTAATATCATTGGAGACCAAAAAATCCAACCATGTTAAAGGTTGGTGCGGTCCAGGCCGGGTATGATGCCCGGGTGATGTTGACGGCTTAGATTCCCCTGGTTCATGGTTACTTATCCAATGGAAACCTTGCTAGCCTGGGGGTTCCACCACTTTTCCAACAAAAAAGAAATAATAATTTAAAATTTAATAATACTATAAATCATTTAAACAGATACCAAATAGAAATAGCATAATGGTCGATGGCCTTTTTAATAACTACTATCGAGGCTTAATCCTGATTAAAACATTTTATACAAATTTAAAAAGAACAGTAAACCAAAATTTTAGCTATTACATTTCATAAGTAAAAACCCTTTCATCTAATTACAAGTCTCGACTGAACGAATAGTCTTTTCTTCACCATAAATACAAAAATTTAAGTAACGAGGCAGTGGATGAGACAACATTGTCATGGCTTAACGTTGTGTTTTAAAATTAAAGAAAATACTTTAACATCTCTCAGGTCGGAAAGGCACTTTCAAGAAAACCACAAGTCATGGATGCAATAGCCTTTAACTTTCTTATCCGTAATACCCTCTAGGATTTTAAAATAGTATAAGAAGAAAACATAACAATAAGAAATAATAACCTAAAAAGTAAACCAAGGTCGAGCCACAACTAGCACAACAAAGATTCATCTATTTTTGATGACCACAACTCAATGTGGGAGAAAACCCTTAGTACAACCTAGGCTTACCAGGGTTTGCATGGTCGTGAATGTGAGAGTTGTGCTATTAGCTAACTCCAATTTCCATGAGAGGAACCTATGAAGAAAAACAAGTATTAGTTAAAATTTTAAAATGTATCTATAATTTAACCTTGCTGTAAAATGAAACTCTTGATCGATAGTTACCTCGCAGTGTTCTTGTTTGGAGAAATCGTGGAAATAACCCACTAGAGACAGCTAAATAGCACCTCGAAGGGTAATGCCATAGGTTATGAAGATGTTTATATGTAATGTAACCCTAAATTACGCCCTGAAGGATTTAAACACCATGAAGGAAGAATTCAAGTAGAGGCAGAAGCACATGTAACCATGCGTAAAAACTCAGATCTCATCTCACAAGTCAGAAGCCAAAACCAGTTTCATTACACCAGATCTTACATAGCAGTCAAAAAGCTTTGAAAACTCCCTTACATCCTCATCAAGACAACTCACAGTAACTTTTTGGAAGATAAGTTGCAAATATGAGGTTATTGTGGAGTCATGGTGGCCACGAGCTCACAGCTAGGCCACACATTGTCAAAGAACCCTCTATATTGAAAAATGAGGGTTAGGGAACAACATAAGTCAACTTACCCATTGATTTTGACACCTACATGTGCCGACCGAAATTATTCCATAGGCGTGGGTGCAAGTCAACAGTTGAGTGCAGTTCCAATTTGCATTAAAATGATTACAATCAAAACCCTTAATCATTTAAGCGATGCAATTTTCTTAATTAATAATAATATATTACATTTGAATTATTTCGATTCTTAGTTTACAACAACAGGATCAAGACATGAAATTTATTCTAGGGTTTTATTAATAGATCAACATAGCATGGTTCTTTTGTTAACTATGTTCAATAAAACATAGTTAAAAGACATATGTTTAATATTCAACTATATTAAAAAGGAGATCTAATGGTATCCTTTCGAATTGTTAGGGTTGGAGAGTAAAATGTTAATTAGGACCAAAGCAATAATAAGATCTCATATATTATGTTAAACAACAATCTTATCACAATATTTTACTAAATAAAATTGTGTGAAGGTATAGTTTATAGCTAATGGGTAGACCAAGAAATCGAGGTGTAAGACACAAATAAAAAAAAATCAAGGTAAAACAGTAAAAAATTAAAAAGGCATTCTTTCAGCTGGGAAGACAATCTTGATCCAAATGCAGTATGGATTTGGGGACACAAGTAAGTACAATTCCCATAATTTATATAAAAGCTTCATATGTAACTCTAAACATCTAAACAATGAATATACATCTAAGAGTCAATATAGTTTTGTTTATATTTTTGAGAAAAACATTTAATTATAAAACCTGAGGATAAGGGTAAATGTGATATACATCTAGCATCGTTGAGTGATCTAAGCATTAATCTGCGGACTTTGTTTCTTCCTATTTAAACTCTAGATCACAATTACTCTAAGAAATAATACAAGTATTCATTAGAATTGAATCTTAATCATCCAGATGATTGATGTCATTTTTTATAGTAATTGATCATACAATTTAACCCATGCATATGCAGTTTTGTTTTAATGTTCTTCTTGGAGTTTTGACAACATAAATAAGATCAGCGCTACCTCTTACGGAGAGAAGCTACATTTTAAACATTCTAAGTATAGCATCATATTTATGCTAGAGAAGTATCTTCTTGACCTGAAAATATGTAATATTTTAACTGGAACATACGCTTACCTATTAAAACATGTAAAGAACCATGGGTCCCGCTGTTTTAGCTATAAGCTAAGTAATCCTTGATCACACCTAAGAAACTTTCCGTAGTGGACAAAAGAAAACAATAATATAATTAGCATTAGTAAAAGACATATTTATTTTCTACTTTGTGGAAAAATACAACTATTGAGTTGAAACAGTGCTAACACAACTTTTGAAGATAAACCTCTAAGTTGTACAGAATATTATGAGAAGTAATATTTGTTTCTCATGCAAACTGTTTAATTATTTGCTAACAAGTAGTGGTAAACTAGCATTCACATTTGACATTTTATGTCACATCAAAAATTTTAAATTTTTACGAATTTTTGAGTTATTACACCAACCAAGTTACAAATCTATGCACAGTTTTCCCAGGAGGGCCGAGAGGTAGCAAGTAGAGATTTTCTCATAGGATTACCATGGCCACGATTGAAAACCCTTGGCGCCAACAAAGTTGAATCCACGCCGCTCCTCATTGCTTTTCGGCAATTGAAAACACAAGCAAAATTGGGAATGGGAAGTATGGCCACGTTTAGAAAATCAAACCAAAATCATGTGCAGGTGTATAAACCAAACGAATTATACCTCATGGTTTGGAGGTCGTCTCCTTGGTCTTCTCCCTGCGCAAAGCCAAAGTGCATAAACCCGAAATGACAATCATCTTTCAAATCATCTCTCAAACCATCTAAAAAAGAGGATAGTGAACTTTTTAAATTTTTTTATTTTTAACTCATCTTTTTTTTTAAATCATCCACACAGGTGCATAGTGACTTTTTTTTTTGATCTGAATCTAGGCGAGGTAGTGGCTCTCGATCTCCAACTGGAGCACCTAGAAGGGATGCTAGGGGTAAAAAAAATAAAAAAATAAATAGAATATGGGGCTATAGCAAGGTGGTTGATCAATGGGTCAAGGATCAAATGCAATTGCAGGGGGTGCTCTCTTTGCTTCTTATTCTGACACGCTGGCCGCTGGGCTATTAGTGGTTATGTTGCTTTTGCTTCTCGATCAACTCAATCTAGTTTTGGGATATCAATCTCTAATTGGGACTAGTCAGGATGCTGGGCAATATAGTGAAGGAGATACTAGCTAAACGGGCTCTATTTCGACAATTAGTTGTCCCAATTTTGATTACGAACTGGCTCTGAATCAAGCGCTTAAACTGGTTCATCCAACTCTTATATAATGCAAACTTATAAAATGAATGACGCGTCTTACGGGAGCGGCTTTGATTGAGTCAACTGATTTATTTTATTCTCTCAACTGATGAGTCTTACAAAAAAGCCCATATGAAGAGTCTTATGAGAAAGGCGGTCCCACCAAGCAATGATCCATACAAATGAGCTCTATGGAATTGCTATTCATGCTACGGCGCTAAGAGCGAGGGCTACTACTAATAGCAGTAGGAACCGAGCTAGTAACAATATTATGATGGCACACGAGAACCCGAATAATCCACTAATGAATAATAATTAGTCTGGAAACACCAGTTCACCTTTAACCTTTAGCCTGCTTTAGGCCTTAAACCTTTCAACTTTTAACATAAGCCTTAAAAAAGTCACTATGCACCTGTGTGGATGATTTAAAAAAAAAGATGAGTTAAAAACAAAAAAAAAAGTTAAAAAGTTCACTATCCTCTTTTTTAGATGGTTTGAGAGATGATTTGAAAGATGATTCAGAAAATGAAAATAAAAAAAGGCTTAAAAAAAAATGAAAAAAATGAAAAAAAAATGAAAAAAATGAAAAAAAATGAGTAAAATAAAAAAGAAAAAAAACAGTCTCAATGGCTGTTATAAAGCATTCTATCACCATTTCAGTAACCTTAATATCAAATAAGCTATTTTCAGTCATATACACTTAAAAAAAGTAATATTTAAAAAAAAAATGAAAAAAATGAGTTAAAAAAAAAAAAAAACAGTCTCAATGGCTCTTATAAAGCATTCTATCACCATTTCAGTAACCTTTATATCAAATAAGCTATTTTCAGTCATATACACTTAAAAAAAGTAATATTTTGGAAATTTTTTTTTTTTTTTAAAAGTAAATTTATTCAAAGTGAAATCAATCCTATAAGGGATACCAAAACCAATCCTATAAGGGATGCCAAAACAAAATCAATACTATAAGGGATGCCAAATTTTGTACAGTACGATGTAGACCTAGTTTTTGACATATCAATTTAAGTAGTTCGGAGGTGTTTCGGTTAATATCACTATTTTCATCACTGACCCGAACATAAACCAGCGGTGATGGCTCGTAAAAGAATCAATGGTTATATTCATGAACTGATGTCACCCCGGAGGTAATATTCAGTATTGAGTTTGATAAGAAGCGACTACATAAATGACCCCAGTTCCCTAGATGAATGCTATAGAGATGCTCCAGCTAGATAGCATCAATCAGAGTATTCCCTATACACTGAGCCCCTTTGAATATGCTCTACAAAGAAATGATTCACATAGCATTTATCGGGGTCGTACAATGCACAACCATCGTGTGCCCAATCCCTAAGCTTGGTGTTGTCACGCTCTCCCAAGAGCATTAAACGCACCAGCTGGAAACCACTAACGCCACACCAAACCCACTCTCCATAGTTTAGGTTTTGTTGCATTACTATGTATGTCCACTTCCCACATGAAGTCTGAAACCCTGCTATCATATAGTTTCGCCACCCTTTTACATATAACCTTGCAACATTACATCACTCATGATATAACCAGGCTTAACAAATTACAATGATAAAATCTGTGCTAGTTTAAGTCAACCCAAGACTTATACACCAAATATAATATCCCATATGTTTAAAACCTAGTAACATGTGAACCTTAGGCTTAAGAAATAAACTGAACACCATATCTTTAGGCCCTAAGCTTTTCCCTACTGAGCATGGCATCTAGAATATGCCATGTTAATTACTTTAACCATTATAAATCAATGGCTTGGTTTTGATGGCCACATACTTAACGTGTAGTAAGAGACACATACGATATATTAATAAGAATTAAAAAAATACAAATAGAACGGAGATAATACTAAGATGTAAAACAATAAATTTACAATTTTGTAATGAATCATAACTAATATAAAGGAAGTTTGATAGTAAAAGTTAAATTGACGAGAAGGGTATTTTACATGGTATAATTCTGAGTCAACAAGGAACCAAAGTCAAACAACAGTATGATTTTTAAGGTCACAACTTTCCATACACTTTAAACAATTTTTCGTCGCAAGCATGAACTGCAGGTAACAAGAATAGGTGCCTTAGTTCAGAGAACTAAGTAGGCTTGCTGACAAGTAAACACCTTTACCTCCCAAAATATCATGGGAGAACGAGTCCCACCAATCCTCCCAATTTTTTTCCATAAATAAAGTTAAGTTAGGACTCCATATATAACAAGTACGACAATTCAGAAAGGATGAAGCATATAAATCCAGTGACGAAACATATGAGACACAAGTGTAAAAATATACTGAGCAGTAAACAATAGTATAACATCACAAGTGAAATACAATAAAAATAAATACTGAAAGTAAAAGACAGAGTGTAAGAACAACTTACAAATAAACATAGCTACATGAAGTGTATGATAGAGTTCCATAAGTGAATAATCTTCTGTCTAGGTAGTTTTTACTATCCTATAATTTGTTTTTTATTTTTGATTTTTGGGGATATTACATCCATATTACATGAAATCATGGCTTAAATTTCCTAACGAGGGTTTTAGCACCAATTCGTGTTGTGGTTTTCATAAATATATGCATGAGGGTAAATATTACAATGATGGTGGTGGACAGGGTGGCATAGAAAATGTCCCTTGGGATGGGGGAAAATGAACCTTAATATTGGGTCCTTCGTTGTTTGATTTTCATTTTCCCTACTGTTATTGGTGGACTATGCTTGTTCAGATCTTTGGGTTCATCATGTCATGGAGGAACATGCTCACCTTGTGTTTGGAGGTATTCACTCTATTTGCTTTTTGCATCATTTGTATTGCTATTGCTTTGGGTGGAGGTTTTGCATACTTCTAACAGTTATCTTTTTCGATTTGTAGGTGACAGGGGTTTCCATTCGCAAGTCATGGGTGTTTACTAGACTGTCTACAATACCCTTCAAAGGTAATCCTTGCAATTTATTAGGCTTTTTACCTATACATATAAATAATTAGTAGATCTTTGAACTCTGTGTTGTAAATGTTAATGTGATGATTATTTGGCTATGGGATTCAACTATATGGCACTTCTTGCATTAATGGGCATCGAGATATGTGTATGTAATTATTAATTTGATTCTTCATATAATTGTGGAGCCTTCGACCATGTCACTAGTGGGAAATGAGAAATTAGTGACCACGAGACCAAACATTTTTGTAACTACATTTTTTTTCAAGGAATAAATGACCCAAAATTGATAAATTTAACTAAGCTAACTAAAAAAGACCAAGATATCTGACCACTTTTGGTCACGGGATAAAAAACAACTAAAAACAACCAAGATAAATGACCAAATTTAGTTATGGGATATCTAGACGAAAAATGACCACATAACAATTTGTCATTTATTTTGGTGACTTTTAGTTGTCACTCCCACAATGAAAAAAATTACAAATTTGACAATGAATTTGAACATTTTACTAAATTCTAACATATATATAATATATATTTACATGTCCCTATATTAACAAAATTGAATTAATTCAACCCAGCTATATGTTAATTTGGACATGACCTTGGCATATAAAAAAACCTAATAAGCTTGGCATATAATTTTAATTATAAGGCTAATTTGCATGACCTTGGCATATAATTATAGTTTTTAGAGGCTAATTTAGACACAAACTTGGTACCTTGGTATATAATCATAGTTTGTATGGGCTAATTTGGATAGGACCTTGGCACCTTGGCATATAATTAAAGTTTTTATAGGATTTTCACATAACCTTGGCATATAATTATATAATTTCTTATAAGGCTTGACAAGACCGCTAGTGAAAAAAAACAAAGCAATAAAACATATGGGTAATATAAACAGTGTCATAATTTGCACGTTATAATTAACACACCTTAGGGTGATGTACTATGAATAGAATGGGATCCATGATGTATCGACATTGTGCATTACTATTCTATAGAGGCCAAGTCAAGTTTCATATATTTATCGTTTACCACTCCAAGCATCATCATGTTTTTTTTATAACCTCACTTATAGCTCATCACCCTTCCCATTCCCATATCTCTTTTAATAAAAAATGTCACTCATATTTGACCCTTTCGACATTCGTGGAAGTTTCAACAAGTAATATTATTTTACGTCTTATTAGTGAAATTCATGAAGTTTCTGTTCTCCCTTAATTCATCAGTTTAAATGATGTGGTATTCATCTCATACCAACTATGTTTAGAATGCCAAAAAATTTCCCTGAGTACCTCTTTGCAGCAAAAGGTATAAACAAGAAGAACCTTACAAGTACTTCCTCACCATTCCTATAACAACAATGCACTAATAAATCTTATTTTAGATTGTGAAATCTATGTTCTCAGTCCCCAAGTCTACCCTTCTCTCTTTGTAGAAAAAACTCGAATGACTCTACTGCCCACAATTTGAAGCCAGTGGTGCTTCTACCACCATGATTGTGTTGGGTTCGGTATTGATTAATGTTGATTAATTTTGGAGGAAGAAAGAAAAAATCTACTTTTTGTGTTCGTATTTTCGACATATCTCCTTGTGTTTTTACTCAAATTTCGATCGGGAGAGATTGTTGGATGTGGAATTTTATTCTGCATCCAATGAGTATGCACACTGCATACTTTTGAAGGACCCCGCTACCCCAAAAATAAGAAATACCTGAAAAAACGTGATGATGATGTCATCATCACATTTTTCAGGTATTTCTTATTTTTGGGGTAGCAGGGTCCATCAAAAGTATGCAGTGTGGGTACTTGTTGGATGGAGAATCAAATTCCGTATCCAATGAGCTCTCCTGATCGAAATTTGAGTAAAAACACAATGAGATATGTCGAAAATACGAACAAAAAATGTAGTTTTTTTTAATGACAAATATGTCAATTCAACCATTATGGTTGACTTATTTTATTGAAATTCGATTGGTTCTTGAATTCCAACTCACAAAAACTTATTTTGGCACGTTCTCTTATAAGGCCCATTTTAGACCCCAAATTTCCTTTAATGTGTAATATTATAATATATATATAATTAATAAATAATATAAATACGCTAATATATAAATAAAATTAAGGAACAAGCTACTAATGAACACCCTGACTATTAAGCAACAAACTACTAATAGACCCCTTGACTATATTTTCTTGAATATTCAATATGAAGATTGAATTGGGATATTAAGAACGTAAAACAAAATAGTTTCTTCACCTGTCAAATGATTTCTCCTTGGGACCCAAAAGTGAATGGCAGGATTCCCATCAAGATTTTGAAGAACCCGCATCATCTACAGAGTATTTGATCGTCCATAATAGCGATTTTAAGTAGCATAGGTGGTCCGATATTGAAGAATTTGGGTCCTCTGAGGAGGAGGAGGAAGAGGACCGGTGGCATGCAAAAGAAAATGAAGAATAGAGTAAAAATATTTTAGCTCCATAATTCTACTCATCCATTGAGGTAGTTGTCCCATGTAATAATTTTCTTTGAATACCCAACTGTATGAAGATACTAAACTACCATTTTCATAACATACCATAAAAGGCCCCATAATGCTAACATCTTTTCTCTTGTGTCAGTTCCTTCACCAGCACCAACTTTGACCTTGATAAAATGGTCTTTTTTAATTTTAAGTAAAATTCTAGGTCCACATTAACCATTTTTCTAGGCACCATGAAAAACACCCAATTTTTTAGAATTATACCAATATGATGATAAAGAACCTGCATGTTTAAGGAGTGAAGAAGATAAATTAATAATTGTGAATGTTAGTAAAAATTCATTGATATCAACTATTGGGTCAATACCAATATAAACATGTCAGCCCCTTCCTATTTTTCAGCTCAATCATTTCTTCAATATTGGAAGAGTTTTGAACAAACCTTTCCAAATAAATGATGATTTGGAATTTAATATTAGAGAATTTTGAATCCATTGTGATACAAAACTTGATCTTATATATTTACATTTTAAGACTTCACTCCACATATAGTCATAAGAATTTACCAACATTATAATAATTTTTCTATATATATCATGGTTTATATGCTAAGCCCTTCATGGCATATTCTATATGCTCTGAAATCATAGCTTAACTATGCCAATGAGGGTTTTGATGGGGGTTTTATCACCAATTCATGTTTTTGTGTTTGGAACTATATTCATGAGGGTAAATATTACGATGATGGTGGTGGAAAGGGTGCCGTAGTTAATGCACCTTGGGATGGGCGGGAAATGAACCCTAATCCTTGGTCCTTCATTGATTGAGTTTCATTTGGTCTGTTGTTGTGGGTGGTATTCTCTTGTTCGTATATTTTCATTCATCACGTTGTGGATGAATAGGCTCACTCTCCTTTTGGAGCTATGCATTCTATTTGGTTTTGCATCATTTATATTGTTTTTGCTTTGGGTGGAGGTTTTGCATACTTCTAACAGTTCTCTGTTTCGATTTGCGGGTGACAAGGGTTTCCATTCGCAAGTCGTGGGTGTTTACTAGACTTTCTACAATACCATTCATGCTTAATCCTTGCAATAGCTTAGACCTGTTACCTCTGCATATAAATAATTAGCAGATCCTTCAAATCCATGTTGTAAAGGTTAATGTGATGACTATTTGGCTATGGGATTCGATTGTATGGGAATTCTTGCATTAATGGGAATCCAAGGATGCGTATGTAAATATTAATTTTATGCTTAGTATAAATGTGGAGCCTTCGTCCATGTCACTAGTGGAAAACAAGATATTTGTGACCAGGAGACCGAAACGTTTTGTCACCACAATTTTTTTTCAAGGGATAAATGACCAAAAATTGATAAATTTAAGTGAGATAACTAAAAAAGACCAAGATAAATGACCACTTTTGGTCATGGGATGAAAACCAACTAAAAATGACCAAGATAAATGACAAAATTTAGTCATGGGATATCTAGACTAAAAATGACCACATAACAGGTCATTTATTTGGTGACTTTTAGTTGTCACTCCGAGAATGAAAAAAATTACATATTTGACAATGAATTTGTACATTTTACTAAATTCTAACATATACAATATATATTTAGAAGTCGCTATATTAACAAAATTGAATTAATGCAACCCAGCTATATGTTAACTTGGACATGACCTTGGCATATAAAAAAACCTACTAAACCTTGGCATATAATTATAGTTTTTATAGCCTAATTTGAACATCAAGTTGGCACCTTGGCTTATAATTATATTTTTTGTAGTCTAATTTTGACATGACCTTGGCACCTTGGAATATAATTATAGTTTTTATAGGCTTTTCACATTATCTTGGCATCTAATTATATAATTTTTTATAAGGCTCGAAAAGACCACTAGTGGAAAAAACCAAAACAATAAAACATATGGGTGATACAAACAATGTCGTAATTTGCAAGTTATAATTAGCATGCCTTAGGGGAGTGTACTGTGCATAGAATGGGAGCGAAAATGTATCAACATTTTGCATTACCAGTCTATAGAGGCTAAGTCAAGTTTCAGATATTTGTCATTTCCCGCTCTATGCATCATCGTGTTTTGTTTTTTTACACCTTCACTATTAGCTCATCACCCTTCCCATTCACATGTCTCATTTAACAAAAAATTGCACTCATGCTGACCCTTTCAACATTCATCGAAGTTTTGACAAGCAAGATAATTTATGTCTTATTAATGAAATTCACCAAGTTTCTGTTCTCCCTTAATTCATCAATTTTACCCATGTGCTATTCATCTCATAACAAGTATGTTTAGAATGCCAAAAAATTTCCCCGAGTACCTCTTTGCATTAAAAGGTCAATGAACTTTCTTTTAATATAAACAATAATAACATTATAAGTAATCCCTTACCATTTCTATAAAAACAATGCATTGATAAATCTTATTTTAGATAGTGAAATATATGTTCTCGGTCCCCAAGCCTACCCTTCTCTCATTGCAGAAGAAACTAGAATGACTATGCTCCCAAGCATTTGAAGCCAGTGGTGCTTTTAGCGCCATGATTTTGTTGGGTTCAGTAGCTATAAATCATAGTAAATATATTTCAGATCGGCCTAATAGATTAAAGCATTCATATGGAAGGTCTATTAAACTTCCATCCTCCTCTTATCCTCTCCCCAGTCATTCACTCATTTATCGCACTATCACCCAATAATAGAACTTGATTTGTAATAATAGAAATTATATAATTAATAAATAATATACAATATGCTAATACATAAATAAAATTAAGCAATAAGCTACTAATGAAAACCTTGACTATTAAATAACAAGCTACTAATGGACACCCTGACTATATTCTATTAAATATTCAATTTGAAGATTGACTTGGGATATTAAGAAAATGAAACAAAATATTTTATTGACCTGTCAAAATGAGTTCTCCTTGGGACCCAAAAGCAAATGGTAGGATTCCCATCAAGGATTTTGAAGAACCCACATCGTCTACAGAGTATTTCATTGACCAAAATAGTAGCAGGAGTGGTCTAATATTGAAAAATTTGGGTCTTATGAGGAGGAGGAGGTAGAGAACCAGTGAAATGTAGAAGAATATGAAGAATATAGTGATTTGAGTTGCTGCAGTTTCCCAGTTACGGAGATTCCTTGAATCTCTCGCAGTTGTTCCCCAGGGGGTCTTGTTTGGAGAGTTATTGTAAAATGGTGTTTAAGGGCATGCTTGAAATTCGGTTAGGTGAATTGGGTCTGAGTTCTTATGGCATAGGTGTCTTCATACAGAGCCCTGATGGAGATTACTTGATGCAAGTGGAGAATAAATTGGACTTTTATGTTGACAAAACCATCGCCAAGCATTTGTCCCTTATGGATGGGTTATTGGTAGCTTTAGAGCTGAGTGTTCCTCGTATTCAAGTTGTTATGGATTCAGATGTCGTGTATGATCATGTAATGTATTTGGGCCTCTGTAAAATTAATATAAGAATGCATTGTGAGAACCCATCTGTGGGAACTCTATTGAAAATATTTATGTAAAACCTAGTTTGTATAAATTTATAGGAAGAAGTTCAAATTTTAAGAAAGCGCTAATCAATCAAAAGAATGTCCAAATGTGAATATCATTTTGTAGAATATGATCTGTAAGATTTGTGTAAAGGAAACCCATCAGAAAAAATCCTATGTTATTTTCCTATTTTTTTTAATGTTAATTTGTTCTTGTAAAGCTCTGTTCCAAACATTATTAGAACTTCATGCTTATTAGGCACCCATGTTCTCATTGTAGTTGAGGAAGTAACCACTTGTCACTTGTGAAATTTTAGTGATCACTGATTATTGAGTTATGATTTCACTCATACCACTATAACTCTCCAAATCACCCTCCCTCAATGATCCAACAAAGTCCCTCAAGAGGAAGGGAAAGGAAGGGTGAGTATTCAATGATAAAATACCATGTATATCTTTATCAGGGATGATTTTAAGGAACCATACTTATTTAAAAGTGTATAAATGTTGGCGAATATCACCAATTCTTAAAACACCAACTATAAAATGATTGACCATATTTTAAAGAAATATTTTAATTTCCAAGGATTTTATATTGGTTATATAATAATTTAGCAATTTTTAGGGTGAAAAAAATTTACCTCATCAAAACTGGGTGAAATAGGGATTCAAAGAATGCAAAACGGTGAATCTCTTTTTAGAGAAAAACATGGAAAAATAGCCCAATGGGCTAAAATTTACCCCTAAAATTATCCCTGCTCTTTATAATACCTTGATGAGAGGGAATTCCTTATCCTTATTGCAATTGATATAGAAAACATGTGCCACATACATCTATGAAAACATTTTCTCACAAAAAGATTTTTTGAAGAAATCCATCACTAGATTGTTATCCGAAAAGACTCTGCAGAATGTGTTGTGATTTTCTTTTACTAAAAATCGAGTTATATGTAATTTCTTTTTAATATTTATGTGATTCACATATAATAGAGTATCGATGTTGGTACATTTTTTTTCTGAAAGGTTCAACTGATCTATTCATGACCTAATTCTGCCGAATAAAAGACATGTAGATTGTGACTGGGAAAATCTTTAGGTAAGTTTGCAATTATATATGTGGTTGATTAAAAATATCATGGTTAGATTTCAAAATCTGCAGGTGATATCATTGTTAATGTTCTAGATGAGATAATAACTCATACATAGAGCATCCTCTTTATTTTGTAAATGCTTTGAGAAACACTCTCGAGCGGTTGCACCCCACATAACAAACTTCCTTTGCATTAGGTACCAAGTGAGTATTCATTCTGTCAAAATTGTCAAGGACTTCTCATACATTTGAGAACCATTCCATTAGGATGAGAGCTGAGACAAATTATCATGAAAATGAAAACTTGGTGGATGGCTTAATACTATGTTGACATCATAAGTGAACCAATCTTATTGGCAAGAATACCCGGTTTTATATATTTTCTCTGGATTTACCATGATTGGTATTGACTAGTGCAGAAACCTTATTTCAGTGTCTACTGAGATGTTCAACTGATTTATGAAGGTCTATGTTGACTAGTCGAAGTCCATAATAGAGTCATAGACTTATTAGCAAGATCTTCAATTTTCTTTTTCATGATTGACATCAACTAATAGAATTCCATAATGGTCTCTATGCTAAGTTTCTAGGATCAATTTATAATGGTTTGGATCAAATAATTAAAATCTATAATAAGTTTTTTGGACAATTCATAAGTTGAATTTGTCATAGCTAGCTTGTCTAGTAAAAATTCATGATAGCTTTGCTGACAACGAAATATTAATTTATGCCATTATTGTCGTTGGCTAGTTGAAATCCATAATATATAATTGTTGAGTTCTTAAGTTCAACATACAATGGTCACTCGTAAACTATGCTTGATTCCTCTATAGACTATTTTGTTAGTGGAATATCTACATTTATATTGAGGAGCATGCACTAAATTAAATATGCATTTAAATTAGAGTAAATTTCAACTCAAAATGGGCTTCCTAAGGAAAATTAATAAAATAAGATTTAAAATAATAAAATAATATTTATTAATTTTAGAGGAAGAAAAGAAAAAACTACTTTTTTGTTCATATTTTTGACATATCTCCCTATTTTGTTACTCAAATTTCGATCGGGAGAGCTTGTTGGATGCAGAATTAAATTCCTCATCCAATGAGTACCTTCTCAGCATAATTTTGATGGGCCTTAGTACCCCAAAAAGAATAAATACTGAAAAAACATGATGATGATGTCATCATCACGTTTTTTAGGTATTTCTTGCTTTTGGGATGGTGGGGCCCATCAAAAGTATGCACAGTGGTACTTGTTGGATTCAAAATTTAATTCCACATCCAACAAGTTCTCTCGATCGAAATTTGAATAAAAACATAGGGAGATATGTCAAAAATATGAACAAAAAAAATAGTTTTTTATGATACCTATCGCCAAATTTATATTAAAAAATTGTTTAGGAGTTGCTCCCTTTTTTAATTTTTAAAGCATATTTTTGGGATAGTACATGATGACATGGAATTTGTATTATTTTTGGAAGGACCATTTTCAATTGAAATTTCCTCTAATGTAGACATCTTTTAAAATACATAACTGAATGCATATTGTTGGTATTATTGCATTGGCCAGATAGCTTGAAGCCGGAAGCTTGAGAAGAAACTATTGATAGGTATGAGGCAATAGATTATGGAACATATTCAGATAGTAGACAATTTTGTCTTGACACTTATTCCTAACAGTGACATCAGAAAAGCTCATTTTTTGGCAAAAGAAGCAATTGACATGTCGAGAGCTTCATCAAAGAGAGTTGATCTTACAGATGCGTATGTAATAGAAAATTGCTTGATTTGTCGTGTAGATAAGGCAGCATGGGATATGGTTATAGTGAAAATTTTTAAACAATTTTTCTCTCATTGCATGGTAGGATATGTATATAGCAAGTTGCAAACTTCCCAAGTTCCAATACAGTGTCCTCAAATTGGTTGTAAGCATTACATGTCTACCGAGGAGTGCAAATCCTTTCTTCCAGATAATTGCTTCGAAGCTTCGTTGATTCAAAAAGGGTGTATTGTCCTTTTCCCAAATTTTTCTGCAATGTTTGACAAGGGACAAAATGCATCAAGAAGAGCATGCTCCTCCAACCATCCTGAGGATACCATAATCATATGTGTTGAATGCACAAAATGTCACAGACTCTTTCATGCTGACTACTGTGTTCCATGGAATTTATTAATGGATTGTGAAGAATACTAGAGTCTACCAACTGATGAGAGAAAATCTAACAATGTCACATTGCATCGTATTGCACAAAATAGACAATGGAGACGTTGTGAGGAATGCAGGAGAATGACTAAGCTCACACATGGTTGCTTCCATATGACATGTTGGTATGAATATGTACCCTTCTTATATGGCTTTCAATTTTTAATATATGTTTAGTAAATTTTAGTGATTAAGAATGCATAATTCAGCTCATTGGTCAGCTTAGGATTTTTGCATAAGTTGGTTCTAATTCTCGACTATATATACATTGTCCTGAGAAAACACGAACTTGAAGAGATATTTGGAAGTATAAAACATGTATCTTTCAGATAGTTATTTTGAATGATTTACATCTTCCTAAGTTGTGTTTTCTTGGTTTGTTTTCTTTATCTTTCTTGCCTATGGATAGAGAAAGATGATGTTTTTCAAGCTTTAATCCTTTTCCTAGGTTGATATTCATGAAAATGGACTAGACACAAAAGGAAAGGTATCAGTGGTTTGATCTAAGTAAGTCCAAGTTGTGTTTATTTTTCCATTTTCCAAAAACATAACATGTCAATTCCTTCACTAGAATTATTGAGTCTGTTCCCATCTTTTGCATCATTATGTGTCAAGCGTTTTGCCTTCCCATGTAAAGTTCCAGTTTCATTATTGGAAGAAGTGTTAGATGTGAGTGCTGTGCCTTTTTTTACAAGATGGGGTCAGAAGGGGTCAGAAATACCTAACCATGCTAAGAAAGGATTATTTCTTTACAAACATGATAATGAATTGGAAGAATACATTGCTAGCTGCTTTGAATGTTAGCAATTAAAGACTAAACATCATCATCCAACTGGGCTACTTCATCCATTTCCTATTCCTAGCTGAAAATGGGAGATAATTAGCCTTGATTTTATCACAAGACTACCTAGAAATTAGAACATAAATCACTCAATAATGGTATTTGTTGATAAATTGAGGAAAGCAGCTCATTTTGTACTTGTAAAACTAAATATAAAGCTGCAAATATTGCTAATATTTTCTTAAAACAAAATTTTGAGTTGCATGGAAGACTGAAGGTGATAATTTTAGACCGAGACCCTAAGTTTACATGAAATTTTTGCAAATCCTTGTTTAAAGGGTTAAATACTACGTTAAACTTTAGTACCTCTTTCCATACTCAAATCAATGGATAGACTGAAAGAGTAAATCAGGTATTGGAGGATCCGCTCAGAATGTACGTAAAGGAGCACCTAGGTAAATGAGAATATTATTTACATCTGGTAGAATTTGCTTACAATAATCATTATCAAGCTTCAGCTAGATATAGTCATTTTAAAATTTTGTATGGAAGGAAATGCAATACCCCCATCTCTTGGAGTAATCCGATTGACATGTTAGTATTAGGACCTGAATTATTAAAGGAGATGGAGTTAATTGTAAAATAGGGACAAGGTAATTTGAAAGTTGCACAAGATCGACAGAAAATCCAAGCAGATATTAAACGAACTCCAAAAGAGTTCTAGGTAGGTGAACATGTTTTTATTAAGGTGATACCTAAAAAGAGTTCTCTAAGGGTAGGTAGCTATGCTAAGTTGGAACCTTGATATTGTGGCCCTTTTTAAATATTATCCAGGATAGTATAGGTAGCATATCAATTAGCTCTACCACCAAATTTAAGAGTTCACAATGTTTTTCATATTTCAGTATTAGAAAAATATATACATGATGCTACTCATGTTATTAATTGGAATGATGTCCATGTGGAACCAGATTGTATCCTCGAAAGGAGGGAGATCTCACTTTGGAATCGCACCATTGGTTAGATGAAGGTGCAATGGAAGCACCTTAGTCCTAAAGAAGCCACCTGGGAATTGGAAAGTCATATGCGGGATGCATATCCAATTCTATTTTAGGGAAATTCTAAGGACGAACAATAAATAACATCGAGGACGATGTTATAAATTAAGGGGGTGTGTATGTTACATGCCTCAATTTGAAAAACAATTTAATTTCATTGTGGAACATTATGTTATATTCTATGCTAATGTTTGTAATTGCTGACCAAGTGAGGTCAAGGATAATTAATGTATTTCAGAATATTTTATTCATAAATAAATAAATTATGCGACAATAGCTCAGGGAAGCTGTTAAATGAGTGTTAACTGGTCACTTCGTGGAGGAGACTAGGTGGAGAGTATAATGACAAGTGGCATCATCCTCAAACTACTTATAATTTTTGCAGGGGACAACTTCCCTATAATTGTGGTCATGATGTTGATGTATTTGTAACTTCAGAATGTATTCACCTATGTATCTTATGTATTGTAGCCCAGTGTTTATTCCGAGATGTGTCTGTAATGTAATTGAGTCATGATGTCATGTCTATAATGTAATTGAGTCATAATTGGAAGAATCTATAATGTAAACAAGTCATGCCAAGTCATTGTGGGTAACCCTCCTATTGTTTAAGGGTTAAAGTCCCTAAAGTGCCAGGGCACTAGGGTTATTAGACTCACCTAGTGAAGTCGGCCCTAGTAGGCTTTTAGTCATCTCGGGAATCAATATAAATAGGGAGGTGACCTCTTTATTCATCACAATCTCACTAACACTCAGTTGTAGCGCATAGCTGAGGAAGAAGAAGACACTGGGGCTAGAAAGAAATAGGGTACTGATGTCGGGAGATCATCTTACTATTTTGGGCTTTTCTATTTGGTGTTGATTCTATCTCTGAGGAATTTGTGGGGTTTTCCCCATTTATGGTTTCCCCGAGGAAAAACACTATGTTCATTGTCTCTTGTGTTTGATTGATGTGCTTGTTATTCTCTCAGTTAAAAGATCCTAATAATGATCGCTTAATGTTAAAAATCTAACATGGTATCAAAGCTAACCTGAGCTGAAGACATTGTGCAGCTGCGGGAACTAGGGATTCCTACTTTGTGGATCTTCCTCCATAGATTTTCAGCAAAAGAAGGTTGTATTAACTCTCCTCCTTAGGGTGCATATTTCTGTCAAATCAGAATCCAATTCTGAGGTTTTTTAGTTTTGGACCTGACACTGCTACCAGAAGATAGGGATTTTCACAGAAGAGGAATTTTTCAGTGAGCCCAATCCTGGATTGATCTCCTCCCCAAAATCAAGTTTAGGGATCAATTTAAAAGCATTTGGTTGGACAAAAATCTGAAAAGGAAAAAACCTAATCTGCTCCTAAACCAACACTGCAGGATTTCAGCTCCAAATACAGATCCGACATCTTGACCCGGTAAGTTCTAAATATTTTGTCTTTCTATTTGAGTTTTTCAGTTAAGATGTCTCATCATACCAATCTTGATGAAAATCTTGAGGGAGCTGATAACTTCTGAGCCTATAAGTATAGGATCTCCCATGTTTTGGAAGAGAATGAGTTGGACTCCTACATCAATGAGGAAGTTCTAGTTCCAGAGGGAGATGAGGCTAAGGACTTACATAAGAAAAAGTTGGTTATGGAAAAGACAATCATTGTTGATTACATCAAGGATCACCTTATACCACACATGTCGTACGTCAAGACACCTAAATCTATGTTTGATGCCTTAACCAAATTGTTTGAAGGAAACAACATAAACCAGAAGATGACCTTGAGGAACCAATTGAAGAATGTGAAGATCTAGAATGCAGAAACCATCCACTATTAATTCACAAGGGTTTCTCAGATCAAGGAACAATTGGAATCAGTAGATGAATAAGTGGAAAATTTAGAGATTGTGATGACCACCTTGAATGGTCTCCCTAGGACATGGGACTCCTTCATTCAAGGGAATTGTACCAAGAAGAAGTTAGTAAAGTTCAGTAGACTGTGGGAAGAATGTTCTCAAGAAGAATCTTGGATAGTAGCTCGAGAAGAGGAGATGGGAAGTGAAGATCAAGATATCATAATACAATCCAAGAAACCCAGATCTAGCCATCACATATCTAAGTATTCTAATCAAAGGAATAACTTCAGAAAGCATAGAGATAAGTCTAACTTAATTTTCTATACATGTGATGAAAGAGGACACTTTGCTAGATATTGTCCAAAGAACAAAAGTAGATCTCACAAGAAGAATGGAAACAAGAGAAGACATCATGCTCATGCTGCAGAGGATGATGAACCATCATCAAAGAAAACTAGATATGAAAGTGAAGATTCTTCAAGCGAGGAAGAATATGTTTTGATTTCCTCTCTCACGAGAAACATTACGCATGGAAGCAATGATTGCCTTATAGACAATGGTGCTTCAAAGCACATGACTTGATTCAAGGAATCCTTTGTGAAACTTTCAGAACATGAATCACCTCATAAGGTGAAACTAGGAGATGACTACCAATATCCAATAAAAGGTAGTGGGGAATTCTCCTATAAGCTAGAATCGGGAAAGTCTATCAAAATGAAGGAAGTATTGTTAGTACCAGGACTCAAGAAGAACCTTCTCTCCATATCTACTTTAGATGCAAAAGGAATGAGGGTTTCATTCATAGATGGTCAAGTCATCATGTCGCCAAGAGAAAAGACTATTGACGATGCAATAGTGATTGCAGAACAAGAAGAAGGTTTGTACAAATTCAACAGCCATCCAGAACAAGCCTCAGTCCATGACACAGTAGAGCCAAGGGAACTTTGGCATAGAAGGCTTACACATGTGCATTACAGAGCACTACCTCTTCCAATCAAAGCTGTTGAAGGTATTCTAGAAATATAAGAAAAACATGATGGGGTATGCAAAGGATGTGTGAAAGGAAAGAACACAAAGAAGACATTTCCAAGTAGTGAGAGAAAAGCCAGAATAATATTGGAAATCATCCACTCCGATGTATGTGGTCCAATGTCATCAAGTTCACTATGCGGGTATGTATACTATGTTTCTTTCATTGATGACTTTTCTAGGAAGACATGGATCTACTTCATGAAGAAAAAAGATGAAGTATTCAACAAATTCAAGGAATTCAAAGCCTTTATTGGCAATCACACCCAAAAAAAGATTAAGACCTTTCAATTAGATAATGGCAGAGAATTCACATCAAATGAATTCAAAGAGTTATGCAAAGACTTAGGGATTAAGAGGGAGTTGTCCACTCCTTATAATCCACAATAGAATGGGATTGCAGAATGGAAGAAGAGCACTCTCATGGAAGCCGCAAGATCTATGCTTCATGATCAAGATATTCCTATGCATCTTTGGGTAGAATATACAAGAACAACGATATATGTACAAAACCGTACTCCACACAGAGTACTCAAGGACAAGACTCCTAAATAATTCTTCTCCAACAAGAAGCCAGAAGTCAGCCATCTCAGAATATTCGGTTGTCCTATGTATATACACATTCCAAAAGAGAAGAGGAAAAAATTAGATCCTTTAGGAAAGAGGGTACATTTGTGGGATACTCTGAAAGATTGAAGGCTTACATAATCTATTTCCCAGGATACAAGAAGATTGACATCAGTAGGGATGTGACATTTGATGAAGACATAGCTTACAACAAATCTAGAAAGAAACTAGCTGAATAACTTGAAGAAGTAGAAGCACCCAAAATTCATGATACAACCATGAACGAAGAAACTCAAGGAGAAGATCAAGAATTTGAAGAACCACAAAGACCTATAGATCCACCTCTGGAGAAGAATCCTCATAAAAGGAAACCTGCTTGGGTAAGTGAAATTATCCAAGGTGCAGAAAGATATGGGGCTCTAGAAGAGAATCACAGAGAAAGAAAGAGGATCAGATCCAGCTCCGGGTATATAGCATTACTATGTGATTTCATCGATAAATAACCTTCCAATTATGAAGTAGCGAAAGAATGAAAAGAATGGAAGGATGATATGGTCGAAGAGTATCAATAGATCATGACGAATGATGTTTGGGATGTTGTCCCAAGACCAGAAGGGAAGTCAGTTGTAACTTCCAAATGGATCTACAAGATCAAGCATGCTACATACGGTAGCATTGAAATTTATAAGGCAATATTTGTGGCTCGTGGCTTGTCCCAAAAAGAAGGAATATATTATGAATAAACCTTTGCGCATGTAGCCAGATACACTTCCATTAGATCGGTACTTGCATTGGCTACAGTAATGAAATGGACGATACAACAAATTGATGTGAAGACTTCTTTCCTTAATGGTGCAGTGGAAGAGGAAGTGTATGTAGAACAACCACTTGGTTTTGAGACACATGATAGGGAGTCTCATGTGTGAAGATTGAAGAAAACTCTATACGGTTTGAAACAGGAACCCGGGACATGGTACGATAGAATTGACAGCTTTTAATCCAATTTGGGATTTACCAAGAGTAACACAGATTCCAACTTTTACTATAAGGTTGAATATGGAAACCCAGTGATGCTTCTACTATATGTATATGATATATTTGTAATAGGTATGATGGGTTGATTGCTGATACGAAGAGAATTATTGCTGCTGAATTCGAAATGAAGGACTTGGGTTTGATGGATTATTTTTTAGGCATGGAGGTGTGGCAGAATACAAATGGAATCTCCCTCGGAAAAGGGAAGTATGCAGTAGAGATCCTGAAGAGGTTTTGGATGATGGACTGCAAGGCTATGGCCACACCTATGGCATTGAACCTGAATCTATTGAGTGATGCTTCATCATTTTTTGTTGATGCTACAATGTATCATCAGATGATTATGTCCTTGATGTACTTGATGAACAAGAGACTAGACATTTGCTTTGTTGTGAACACCTTGAGCTAGTTCTTGACATATCTAACAAATTTTCACTTGATTGTTGTTAAGCATATTTTGAGGTACATGAGGGGTACAGTTGATTATGGTCTCAAGTATGAGTCTAATCAGAAGATTAACCTAGAGGGTTATGTTGATTCAAATTGGGCAGGCAGTGCCATCAATAGGAAGAGCACTTCAAGGTGTTTCTTTAGTATGGGACCAGGTGTGATCTCTTGGTTTAGAGGGAAGCAATCCTGTGTGGGACTTAGTACAGATGAAGAAAAGTATGTCACAGATTCCTTAGCTTGTTGTGAGGTAGTATAGCTAAGGAAGCTACTGTCTGATTTATTTGATCTCCAGTTAGATGCAACTTGTATATATTGTGACAACCAGAGTTGTGTGAAGTTGTTGGAGAACCTAGTGTTCCATGACAAGTCGAAGCATATCGAGATCAAGTATCACTATATCAAGGATATGGTCCAGAGGGGAGCAGTGAACCTCCAGTATGTTGCGATGGACGCTCAGATAGCTGATGTGTTGATGAAGCCATTTGCTAGGGTGAAGCTTGAGTACTTTAGGGAGAAGCTTGGTGTTATCTAGATCAAGGTTCTCTCGAAAGGGAAGTGATGAGTCTGTGAGCCATTCTGACATGGGAGAGGATTAAGTTCCTTCCATGGTAATATGTAAGGGCTGAGCCATTCTGTCATGGTAAGAGGATTTAGGTTCCTTCCATGTCAGATATGAGTGCTGAGCCATTCATATATGACTGTAGGATTGGTTCTTACATGATAACATATAAGGGCTATTGCCATTCTTAAAATGGAGGTTCCTAGTCAGTTACCAGGAAAACTCAGTCTAGGATTGAGAGCCATTCTGATGTGATAGAGGGATGTGTTACCAATTGATCAGATGTAAGTGTTGAGCCATTCTGTCATGGTTAAAGGATTAGGTTCCTCCCATGTTAGATGTGAGTGCTGGCCATTTTGATGAGTAGGTCATATGTAAGGGCAACTACCATTCTCCAGGAGAATGGAGGCACCTGGTTAGTTACCAGGAATCCTCAGTTTGGGACTGAGATCCCTTTTGATGCGATGTGCTTACACATGGTCGAATGTAATTGTATATCCTTTCTAACAAGATGAGGTCGAATATAATTGCTGAGCCATTCTGGCGCGATGTGTTTACACATGGTCAGATGTGAGTGTTGTGCCTTTTTTACAAGATGGGGTCAGATGTAAGTGCAGAGCCATTCTGATGCAATTTGCTAGCACATGATCAGATGTAAGTATTGATCAATTCTGGCATGATGTATTTACACATGGTCAGATGTGAGTGCTAGGCATTTCTAACAAGATGAGATCATATGTGAGTTCTAGGCATGCCTTTCTGACAAGATGAGGTCAGATGCAAGAGCTGGGCAGGCCATTCTTACTTAAGTGTCAGATATAAGCACTGATGAAGACCTACATGAAGGGTAGGCCTATAGGGCTGACTCTATAGAACTTCTTATGACGAGAATAATCAAGATAGCACCATTATGAGATAGCATGTGATGATGATCCAGACTTGATGATGATCCAAATCAAGTGATGATCCAAATGTGATGATGATCCAGACTTGATGACGATCCAGATCAAGTGATGATCGATATGTGATGATGATCTAACAATGATGATCTAGTAGTCGTGATGATGCAGATTCCATGATGAAGAAGACTTGAAGAAGAAGATGAATTAGAAGATGACTTGAAGACAAAGAAAAAAAGAAGACTTGAAGATGAAGAAGAATACTTGAAGACTACGAAGACTTGAAGATGAAGAGAATGAGATGACCCAATTGATACACAGAAGAAGACCAGTGCCAAAAATTGTGTCAAAAGAATACCTTCCTAGTTAAGAGCGAGTGTTGATGTATTTGTAACTTCAGAATGTATTAACCTATGTATCTTATTTCTTGTACCCCGATGTTTATTTCAAGATGTGTCTATAATGTAATTGACTCACCATGTCATGCCCCGATGTTTCGATTGGGAGAATCTATAATGTAAACAAGTCATGTCAAGTCATTGTGCGCAACCCTCCTATTCTCTAAGGGTTAAATTCCCCATAGTTTCGAGGCACTAGCGTTATTAGACTCATCAAGTGATTTCAGCCCCAGTAGGGTTTTAGTAATGTCGGGAATCAGTATAAACAAAGAGGTGACCTCTCTATTTATCACACACTCACTCACACTTAGTTGTAGTTCATAGCTGAGGAAGAAGAAGACATTGGGGATAGGAAGAAAGAGGTGACTGCTATCGATAAATCATCTTACTGTTTTGGGATTTTCTATTTGGTGTTGATTCTATCTTTGAGGAAGTTGTGGGGTTTTCTCCATTTATGGTTTCCCCAAGGAAAAACACTATGTTCATTGTGTCTTGTGTTTGATTGTTGTGCTTGTTATTCTCTCATGTAAAAGATCCTAATAATGCTAGCTTAATGTTAAAAATATAACACATGATTCCCCAAGAGAGTGGAATTAGAGAAGGTGACTCATTAAGTAAAAAATGACCCAGAATACCTAGGCATTATTATAAAAATTCCCATTCAAGACAGTTGAGGCTGCTCATTTTGGAATTGTGATCATTCTGAGTGAGTGAAGTGAACATTAGAAATTCAATGGAGGGGACTTATTGAAGTGAGCTTCAAGGGTTAACTGCTGAAGATTGAACTTGTGCAGCTACTCTAGGATGAAGCTTTTACCGATGTGAGCAAGGCTGAATTATTGTTGTATATTCAGTCAAATAACAGAGGCTCTCAAGATTAGATCTCTCACCCAGTACTCTACTAGGAGGACTAGAAAACAGGCTCAGGGATCTTGAGAAAGTGCATATTAGGCTTTCTCTAGGAGTTGGTTGGGAGGCACAACCTCCTTAAGCTGTTGTCACCTCATCCATTGACATGTTTTTATTTGTTCATTTTTATTTCTAGTTTATCTATTTTTTTATATAAAAGATTACTATTTTTCAAGTTATGCATATTACTATTTTATTAGGGTTTATGAAGAGGAAAGAGCATTGTTTATTAATGAAACTAGTGATAGTAGATTATATTTAAAACATAAGTGATACTTCTGAATGAAACTTGAATAGAAATAAATTACCACACTGTATTTTTCCATGCCTTTTATATGGCAGTACTCTAGTACAGCTCGTTGTTTAAGTTAGATAAGTAGATTTGTTTATTACTCTGTATAAAAAAAATGCAAATGATTACTTTTATAGTTTTTATCTGATTCATTTAGAGAAAAATATTAGTACCTGCTCTATCTACTTAAAGTATATGTATTATATAATTAGAGGAAAACAATAGAATATATATTAATCACTAGTAGTCATATTATTTACAGAATTATTACTAGTACTAATATTTATTATAAACACAAATAATAAAGTTAAATAAACAAATATCGGAACAATAAAAATAATACTTAGGGTTAACCTAGCTAGTACTTCATAGGTTTTATAGTAATTTATTCCAAGTTCACATTTACATTATGTTTTAAAATACAAATGTTTTATTGTAACCGTCGAGAATTACCCGGGGTTTACAAGAGATAGGTTTTTATCTCTGAAAATAGACTTTCATATTCTTATTCTTAAGAAAAAAATATAACAGCTGTAATAATTATTTATTAAAAATAAAATAAATACAACACTAGATTTATCCTGAAAAATCATTCAATACAGAGTTGTAAGTTATCCAAAGATAATAACCATTCTGAGAGAAAAACAGAGTACTTTATTCACCAAATAACACTGCAAAAATTCAAATAGTATAAATTACTATAAATAAGTTATATTAAAATGATAATTTAAAATTTGCTTGTTCGAATCCGGTAAGTCAGAATTTACATTTGTTTTAAAATAAAATATGCGAGATGTAGAACAGTTGGTGGCGTTGTGTGGTTAATATGCCCCCTAAGCTAAAAGGTCATTGGCTCTAATCTCGTCGGAGACCAAAAAATCCAACCATGTTAACGGTTGGTGTGGTCGAGGCCGAGTGCGATCCCCGAGTGATGTTGACGGCTTAGATTCCCCTGGTTCGTGGTTACTTATCCAATGGAAACCCTGCTAGCCAGGGGGGTTCCACCACTTTGCCAAAAAAAAAGAAATGATAATTTAAAATTTAATAATACTATAAATCATTTAACCATATACCAAATAGAAATAGCATAATGGCCCATGGCCTTTTTAATAACTACTATCGAGGCTTAAGCCTTATTAAAACATTTTATACAAATTTAAAAAGAAGAGTAAACCAAAATTTTAGCTATTACATTTCATAAGTAAAAACCTTTTTATCTAATTACAAGTCTCGACTGAATGAATAGTCTTTTCTTCACCATAAATACAAAAATTTAAGTAACGAGGCAGTGGATGAACAACATTGTCATGGCTTAAAGTTGTGTTTTAAAATTAAAGAAAATGCTTTTACATCTCTCAGGTCGGAAAGGAATTTTCAAGAAAACCAGAAGTCATGGATGCAATAGCCTTTAAGTTTCTTATCCGTAATACCCTCTAGGATTTTAAAATAGTATAAGAAGAAAACATAATAATAAGAAATAATAACCTAAAAATTAAACCAAGGTTGAGCCACAACTAGCACAACAAAGATTCATCTATTTTCGACGACCACAACTCAATGCGGGAGAAAACCCTTAGTACAACCTGGGCTTATCAGGGTTTGCATGGTCGTGAATGGGAGAGTTGTGCTCTTAGCTAACTCCAATTTCCATGAGAGGAACCTACGAAGAAAAACAAGTATTAGCTAAAATTTTTAAAATGTATCTATAATTTAACCTTGCTGTAAAATGAAACTCTTGATCGGTAGTTACCTCACAGTGTTCTTGTTTGGACAAATCGTGGAAATAACCACCTAGATATAGGTAAACAACACCTCGAAGGGTAATGCCATAGGTTATGAAGATGTTGATGTGCAATGTAACCCTAAATTATGCCTTGAAGGATTTAAACACCACGAAGAAAGAATTCAACCAGAGGCAGAAGCACATGTAACCATGCGTAAAAACTCAGATCTCATCTCACAAGTCGGAAGCCAAAACCAGTTTCATTACACCAGAGCTTACACAGTAGTCAAAAAGCTTTGAAAACTCCCTTACATTCTCATCGAGATAAATCACAGTAACTTTTTCGAAGATAAGTTGCAAATATGAGGTTATTGTGGAGTCATGGTGGCCACAAGCTCATAGCTAGGACAAACATTGTCAAAGAACCCTCTATCTTGCAAAATGAGGGTTAGGGAAAAACATAAGTCAACTTACCCATTGATTTTGACACCTCCATGTGCCGACCGAAATTATTCCATAGGCGTGGGTGCAAGTCAATAGTTGAGTGCAGTTCCAATTTGCATTAAAATGATTACAATCAAAATCCTTAATCATTTAATCGATGCAATTTTATTAAGTAATAATAATATATTACCTTTGAATTATTTCGATGCTTAGTTTACAACAACAGGATCAAGACATGAAATTTCTACTAGGGTTTTATTAATAGATCAACATAGCATGATTCTTTTGTTAACTATGTTCAATAAAACATAGTTAAAAGACATATGTTTAATATTCAACTATATTAAAAAGGAGATCTAATGGTATCCTTTCGAATTGTTAGGGTTGGAGAGTAAAATATTAATTAGGACCAAAGCAATAATAAGATCTCATATATTATGTTAAACAACAATCTTATCACAATATTTTACTAAATAAAATTGTGTGAAGGTATAGTTTATAGCTAATGGGTAGACCAAGAAATCGAGGTGTAAGACACAAATAAAAAAAAAATCAAGCTAAAACAGTAAAAATTTAGAAAGGCATTCTTTCAGCTGGGAAGACAATCTTGATCCAAATGCAGTATGGAGTTGGGGACACAAGTAAGTACAATTCCCATACTTTATATAAAAGCTTCAATTGTAACTCTAAACATCTAAACAATGATCATATAGTTAAGAGTCAATATAGTTTTGTTTATATTTTTGAGAAAAACATTTAATAATAAAACCTTAGGCTAAGGGTAAATGTGATATACATCTAGCGTCGTTGAGTGATCTAAGCATTAATCTACGGACTTTGTTTCTTCCTATTTAAACTCTAGATCACAATTACTGTAAGAAATAATACAAGTATTCATTAGAATTGAATCTTAATCATCCAGATGATTGATGTCATTTTTTATAGCAATGGATCATACAATTTAACCCATGCATATGCAGTTTTGTTTTAATGTTCTTCTTGGAGTTTTGACAACATAAATAAGATCAGCGTTACCTCTTACAGAGACAAGCTACATTTTAAGCATTCTAAGTCTAGCATCATATTTATGCTAGAGAAGTATCTTCTTGACCTGAAAATATGTAATATTTTAACTGGAACGTATGCTTACCTGTTAAAACCTGTAAAGAACCATGGGTCCCGCTGTGTTAGCTATAAGCTAAGTAAGCCTTGATCACACCTAAGAAACTTTCCATAGTGGACAAAAGAAAACAATAGTATAATTAGCATTAGTAAAAGACATATTTCTTTTCTACTTTGTGGAAAAATACAACTGCTGAATTGAAACAGTGCTAACACAACTTTTAAAGATAAGCCTCTAAGTTGTACAAAATATTATGAGAAGTAATCTTTGTTTCTCATGCAAACTATTTAATTATCTGCTAACAAGTAGTGGTAAACTAGAATTCACATTTGACATTTTATGTCACATGAAAAATTTTAAATTTTTACAAGTTTTTGAGTTATTACACCAACCAAGCGACAAATCTATGCGCAGTTTTCCCAAGAGGGCTGAGAGGTAGAAAGTAGATATTTTCTCATAGGATTACCATGGCCACGATTGAAAACCCTTGGTGCCAACAAAGTTGAATCCAGGCCGCTCCTCATTCCTTTTCGGCAATTGAAAACACAAGCAAAATTGGGAATGAGAAGTATGGCCACGTTTAGAAAATTAAACCAAAACAATGTGCAGGTGTAGAAACCAAACGAATCATACTGCATGGTTTGGAGGTCGCCTCCTTGGTATTCTCCCTGCGCAAAGCTAAAGTGCATAAACCCGAAATGACAAACACAATGCACAACCATCGTGTGCCCGATCCCTAATCTTGGGGTTGTCACACTCTCCCAAGAGCATTAAACGCACCAGCTGGAAACCACTAACGCCACACCAAACCCACTCTTCATAGTTTAGGTTTTGTTGCATTACTATGTATTTCCACTTCCCACATGAAGTCTTAAACCTTGCTATCATATAGTTTCGCCACCCTTTTACATATCACCTTGCAACATTACATCACTCATGATATAACTAGGCTTAACAAATTACAATGATAAAATCCGCGCTAGTTTAAGTCAACCCAAGACTTATACACCAAATATAATATCCCATATGTTTAAAACCTATTAACATGTGAACCTTAGGCTTAAAAAGTAAACTGAACACCATATCTTTAGGCCCTAAGATTTTCCTTACTAAGCATGGCATCTAGAATATGCCATGTTAATTACTTTAACCATTATAAATCAATGTCTTGGTTTTGACAGCCACATACTTAACCTGTAGTAAGAGGCACATACGAAATATTAATAAGAATTAATAAAATACACATAGAACGGAGATAATACTAAGATGTAAAACAATAAATTTACAATTTTGTAATGAATCATAAATAATATACAGGAAGTTTGATAGTAAAAGTTAAATTGACTAGAAGGGTATTTTACATGGTATAATTCTGAGTCAACAAGGAACCAAATTCAAACAACAGTATGATTTTTAAGGTCACAGCTTTCCATACACTTTAACCAAGTTTTCGTCGCAAGCATGAACTGTAGGTAACAAGAATAGGTGCCTTAGTTCAGAGAACTAAGTAGGCTTGATGACAAGTAAACACCTTTACCTCCCAAAACATCATGGGAGAACGAGTCCCACCAATCTACCCAATTTGTTTCCATAAATAAAGTTAAGTTAGGACTCCATAATTAACAAGTATGACAATTCAGAAAGGACGAAGCATATAAATCCAGTGACGAAACATATGAGACACAAGTGTAAACATATATGAAGCAGTAAACAATAGTATAATATCACAAGTGAAATACATTAAAAATAAAGACTAAAAGTAAAAGACAGAGTGTAAGAACAACTTACAAATAAACATAACTACATGAAGTGTATGATAGAGTTCCATAAGTGAATAATCTTCTGTCTAGGTAGTTTTTACTATCCTATAATTTGTTTTTTATTTTTTATTTTTGGGGATATTACATCCATATTCCATGAAATCATGGCTTAACTTTGCTAACGAGGGTTTTAGCACCAATTCGTGTTGTGGTTTTTAGAAATATATGCATGAGGGTAAATATTACAACGATGGTGGTGGATAGGGTGGCATAGAAAATGTTCCTTGGGATGGGGGAAAATTAACCTTAATATTGGGTCCTTTGTTGTTTGATTTTCATTTTCCCTACTGTTATTGGTGGACTATGCTTGTTCAGATCTTTGGGTTCATCATGTCATGGAGGAACATGCTCACCTTACGTTTGGAGGTATTCACTCTATTTGGTTTTGCATCATGTGTATTGCTATTGCTTTGGGTGGAGGTTTTGCATAATTCTAACAGTTATCTTTTTCGATTTGTAGGTGACAGGGGTTTCCATTCGCAAGTCGTGGGTGTTTACTAGACTGTCTACAATACCCTTCAAAGGTAATCCTTGCAATTTATTAGGCCTTTTACCTATACATATAAATAATTAGTAGATCCTTGAACTCTGTGTTGTAAATGTTAATGTGATGATTATTTGGCTATGGGATTCGACTATATGGCACTTCTTGCATTCATGGGCATCGAGATATGTGTATGTAATTATTAATTTGATTCTTCGTATAAATGTGGAGCCTTCGACCATGTCACTAGTGGAAAATGAGAAATTAGTGACCACGAGACCAAACATTTTTGTAACTACATTTTTTTTCAAGGAATAAATGACCAAAAATTGATAAATTTAATTAAGCTAACTAAAAAAGACCAAGATATCTGACCACTTTTGGTCACGGGATAAAAAACAACTAAAAACAACCAAGATAAATAACCAAATTTAGTTATGGGATATCTAGACTAAAAATGACCACATAACAATTTGTCATTTATTTGGTGACTTTTAGTTGTCACTCCGACAGTGAAAAAAATTACAAATTTGACAATGAATTTGAACATTTTAATAAATTCTAACATATATATAATATATATTTACATGTCCCTATATAACAAAATTGAATTAATGCAACCTAGCTATATGTTAATTTGGACATGACCTTGGCATATGAAAAAACCCAATAAGCTTGGCATATAATGTTAATTATAAGGCTAATTTGCATGACCCTGGCATATAATTATATAATTTCTTATAAGACTTGAAAAGACCACTAGTGGAAAAAAACAAAGCAATAAAACATATGGGTGATATAAACAGTGTCATAATTTGCACATTATAATTAACATGCCTTAGGGCGATGTACTATGAATAGAATGGGATCCATGATGTATCGACATTGTGCATTACTATTCTATAGAGGCCAAGTCAAGTTTCATATATTTATCGTTTATCGCTCCAAGCATCATCATGTTTTTTTTATAAATTCACTTATAGCTCATCACCCTTCCCATTTCCATATCTCGTTTAATAAAACACGTCACTCATATTTGACCCTTTCGACATTCATGGAAGTTTCAACAAGTAATATTCTTTTACGTCTTATTAGTCAAATTCACGAAGTTTCCGTTCTCTGTTAATTCATCAGTTTTAACGATGTGGTATTCATCTCATACCAACTATGTTTAGAATGCCAAAAAATTTCCCCAAGTACCTCTTTGCAGCAAAAGGTCAATGACCTTTATTTTAATGTAAACAAGAAGAACCTTACAAGTACTTCCTCACCATTCCTATAAAAACAATGCACTAATAAATCTTATTTTATATTGTGAAATCTATGTTCTCAGTCCCCAAGTCTACCCTCCTCTCTTTGTAGAAGAAACTCGAATGACTCTGCTGCCCATAATTTGAAGCCAGTGGTGCTTCTACCACCATCATTGTGTTGGGTTCGGTATCCATAAATCATAGTCAATATATTTCACATTGTACTGATAGGTTAAAGCATTCAAATGGAAGGTCTATTAAATTTCCATCCTCTTCTTATCCTCTCACCGCTCATTCACTCTTTTATCACACTTTCACCCAATCCAAGAAATTTATTTGTAATATTATAATATATATAATTAATAAATAATATAAATGCGCTAATATATAAATAAAATTAAGCAACAAGCTACTAATGAACACCCTAACTACTAAGCAACAAACTACTAATGGACCCCTTGACTATATTTTCTTGAATATTGAATATGAAGATTGAATTGGGATATTAAGAACGTAAAACAAAATAGTTTCTTCACCTGTCAAAATGATTTCTCCTTGGGACCCAAAAGTGAATGGAAGGATTCCCATCAAGATTTTGAAGAACCCGCATCATCTACAGAGTATTTGATCGTCCATAATAGCAATTTTAAGTAGCAGAGGAGGTCCGATATTGAAGAATTTGGGTCCTCTGAGGAGGAGGAGGAAGAGGACCGGTGGCATTCAAAAGAAAATGAAGAATAGAGTAAAAATATTTTAGGTCCATAATTCTACTCATCCATTGAGGTAGTTGTCCCATGTAATAATTTTCTTTGAATACCCAACTGTATGAAGATACTAAACTACCATTTTCATAACATACCATAAAACGCCCCATAATGCTAACATGGCCCCATAATGCTAACATCTTTTCTCTTGTGTCAGTTCCGTCACTAGCACCAACTTTGACCTTTATAAGATCGTCTTTTTTAATTTTAAGTAAAATTCTAGGTCCACATTAACCATTTTTCTAGGCACCATGAAAAACACCCAATTTTTTAGAATTATACCAATATGATGATAAAGAACCTGCATGTTTAAGGAGTGAAGAAGAGAAATTAATAATTGTGAATGTTAGAAAAAATTCATTGATACCAACTATTTTGTCAATACCAATATAAACATGTCAGCCCCTTCCTATTTTTCAGCTCAATCATTTCTTCAATATTGGAAGAGTTTTGAACAAACCTTTCCAAATAAATGATGATTTGGAATTTAATATTAGAGAATTTTGAATCCATTGTGATACAAAACTTGATCTTATATATTTACATTTTAAGACTTCACTCCACATATAGTCATAAGACTTTACCAACATTATATTAAATTTTCTATATATATCATGGTTTATATGGTAATCCGTTCATGGCATATTCTATATGCTCTGAAATCATAGCTTAACTATGCCAACGAGGGTTTTGATGGGGGTTTTATCACCAATTCATGTTTTTGTGTTTGGAACTATATACATGAGGGTAAATATTACGATGATGGTGGTGGAAAGGGTGCCGTAGTTAATGCACCTTGGGATGGGGGGGAAATGAACCCTAATACTTGGTCCTTCGTTGATTGAGTTTCATTTGCTATGTTGCTATGGGTGGTATTCTCTTGTTCATCTATTTTCATTCATCATGTTGTGGATGAATAGGCTCACTCTCCTTTTTGAGCTATGCATTCTATTTGGTTTTGCATCATCTATATTGTTTTTGCTTCGGGTGAAGGTTTTGCATACTTCTAACAGTTCTTTGTTTCAATTTGCGCATGACAAGGGTTTCCATTCGCAAGTCATGGGTGTTTACTAGACTGTCTACAATACCGTTCATGCTTAATCCTTGCAATATCTTAGACATGTTACCTCTGCGTATAAATAATTAGCAGATCCTTCAAATCCATGTTGTAAAGGTTAATGTGATGATTATTTGGCTATGGGATTCGATTGTATGGGATTTCTTGAATTAATGGGAATCCAAGGATGTGTATGTAAATATTAATTTTATTCTTAGTATAAATGTGGAGCCTTCGTCCATGTCACTAGTGGAAAACAAGATATTTGTGACGAGGAGACCGAAATTTTTTGTCACCACAGTTTTTTTCAAGGAATAAATGACCAAAAATTGATAAATTTAAGTGAGATAACTAAAAAAGACCAAGATAAATGACCAATTTTGGTCACGGATGAAAACCAACTAAAAATTACCAAGATAAATGACCAAATTTAGTCATGGGATATCTAGACTAAAAATGACCACATAACAATTGATCATTTATTTGGTGACTTTTAGTTGTCACTCCGAGAATGAAAAAAATTACAAATTTCACAATGAATTTGTACATTTTACTAAATTTTAACATATACAATATATATTTAGAAGTCCCTATATTAACAAAATTGAATTAATGCAACCCATCTATATGTTAACTTGGACATGACCTTGGCATATAAAAAAACCTACTGTGACCTTGGCATATAATTATAGTTTTTATAACCTAATTTGGACATCAAGTTGGCACCTTGGATTATAATTATATTTTTTGTAGTCTAATTTTGACATGACGTTGGCACCTTGGAATATAATTATAGTTTTTATAGGCTTTTCACATTATCTTGGCATATAATTATATAATTTTTTATAAGGCTCGAAAAGACCACTAGTGGAAAAAACCAAAGCAATAAAACATATGGTTGATACAAACAATGTCGTAATTTTCAAGTTATAATTAGCAGCCCTTAGGGGGGTGTACTATGAATAGAATGGGAGCAAAAATGTATCAACATTTTGCATTACCAGTCTATAAAGGCCAAGTCGAGTTTCAGATATTTATCATTTCCCACTCTATGCATCATCGTGTTTTGTTTTTTTACACCTTCACTTTTAGCTCATCACCCTTCCCATTCACATGTCTCGTTTAACAAAAAATTGCACTCATGCTGACCCTTTCAACATTCGTTGAAGTTTTGACAAGCAAGATATTTTATGTCTTATTAATGAAATTCACCATGTTTCTGTTCTCCGTTAATTCATCAATTTTACCCATGTGCTATTCATCTCATAACAAGTATGTTTAGAATGCCAAAAAATTTCCCCGAGTACCTATTTAATATAAACAAGAATAACCTTATAAGTAATCCCTTACCATTTCTATAAAAACAATGCATTGATAAATCTTATTTTAGATAGTGAAATCTATTTTCTCGGTCCCCAAGCCTACCCTTCTCCAATTGCAGAAGAAACTAGAATGACTCTGCTCCCAAGCATTTGAAGCCAGTGGTGCTTCTAGCACCATGATTTTGTTGGCTTCAGTATCCATAAATCATAGTCAATATATTTCAGATCGGCCTAATAGATTAAAGCATTCATATGGAAGGTCTATTAAATTTCCATCCTCCTCTTATCCTCTCCCCAGTCATTCGCTCATTTATCGCACTATCACCCAATACTAGAACTTGATTTGTAATAATACAAATTATATAATTAATAAATAATATACAATATGCTAATACATAAATAAAATTAAGCAATAAGCTACTAATGAAAACCTTGACTATTAAATAACAAGCTACTAATGGACACCTTGACTATATTCTATTAAATATTCAATTTGAAGATTGACTTGGGATATTAAGAACGTGAAACAAAATATTTTATTGACCTGTCAAAATGAGTTCTCCTTGGGACCCACAAGCAAATGGTAGGATTCCCATCAAGTATTTTGAAGAACCCACATCGTCTATAGAGTATTTCATTGACCAAAATAACGGTTTTAAGCAGCAGGAGTGGTCTAATATTAAAAATTTTGGTTCCTATGAGGAGGAGGAGGAAGAGAACCAGCAAAATGCAGAAGAAGATGAAGAATATAGTGATTTGAGTTGTTGTAGTTTTCCCAGTTACAGATATTCCTCGAATCTCTCACAGTTGTTCCCCAGGGGGTCTTGTTTGGAGAGTTATTGTAAAATGGTGTTTAAGGGCATGCTTGAAATTCGGTTAGGTGAATTGGGTCTGAGTTCTTATGGCATAGGTGTCTTCATACAGAGCCCTGACGGGGATTACTTGATGCAAGTGGAGAATAAATTGGACTTTTATGTTGACAAAACCATGGCCAAGAATTTTTCGCTCATGGATTGGTTATTGGTAGCTTTAGAGCTGAGCATTCCTCATATTCAAGTTGTTACGGATTCAAATCTCATGTATGATCATGTAATGTATTTGGGCCTCTGTAAAATCAATATAAAAATGCATTGTGAGAACCCATCTGTGGGAACTCTATTGAAAATATTTATGTAAAACCTAGTTTGTATAAATTTATAGGAAGAAGTTCAAATTTTAAGAAAGCGCTAATCGATCAAAAGAATGTCCAAATGTGAATCATTTTGTAGAATATGATCTGTAAGATTTGTGTAAAGGAAAACCATCCGAAAAAATCCTATGTTATTTTCCTATTTTTTTAATGTTAATTTGTTCTTGTAAAGCTCTATTCCAAACATTATTAGAACTTCATGCTTATTAGGCACCCATGTTCTCTTTGTAGTTGAGGAAGTAACCACTAGTTACTTGTGAAATTTTAGTGATCACTGATTATTGAGTTATGATTTCACTCATACCACTATAACTCTCCAAATCACCCTCCCTCAATGATCCAACAAAGTCCCTCAAGAGGAAGGGAAAGGAAGTGTGAGTATTCAATGATAAAATATCATGTATCTCTTTATCAGGGATGATTTTAAGGAACCATACTTATTTAAAAGTGTATAAATGTTGGCGAATATCACCAATTCTTAAAACACCAACTATAAAATGATTGACGATATTTTAAAGAAATATTTTTAATTCCAAGGGTTTTATATCTGTTATATAATAATTTAGCAATTTTTAGGGTGAAAAAAATTTACCTCATCAAAACTAGGCGAAATAGGGCTTCAAAGAATGCAAAATGGTGAATCTTTATTTGGAGAAAAACATGGAAAAATAGCCCACTGGGATAAAATTCGCCCCTAAAATTATCCCTGCTCTTTATAATACCTTGATTATAGGGAATTCCTTATCCTTATTGCAATTGATATAGAAAACATGTGCCATAGACATCTATGAAAACATTTGCTCACAAAAAGATTTTCTGAAGAAATCCATCACTAGATTGTTATCCGAAAAGACTCTGCAAAATGTGTTGTGATTTTCTTTTACTAAAAATCGAGTTATATGTAATTTGTTTTTTAATATTTATCTGATTCACATATAATAAAGTATCGGCGTTGGTACATTTTTTTTCTGAAAGGTTTAACTGATCTATTCATGACCTACTTCTGCCGAATAAAAGACATGTAGATTGTGACTCGAAAAATCTTTAGGTAAGTTTGCAATTATATATGTGGTTGATTAAAAATATCATGGTTAGATTTCAAAATCTGCAGGTGATATCATTGTTAATGTTCTGGATGAGAGAATAACTCATACATAGAGCATCCTCTTTATTTTGGAAATGCTTTGAGAAACACTCTCAAGGGGTTGCACCCCACATAACAAACTTCCTTTGCATTAGGTACCAATTGAGTATTCATTCTGTCAAAATTGTTAGGGACTTCTCATACATTTGAGAACCATTCCATTAGGATGAGAGTTGAGACAAATTATCATGAAAATGAAAACTTGGTGGATGGCTTAATACTATGTTGACATCATACGTGAACCAATCATGTTGGCAAGAATACCCGGTTTTAGATATTTTCTCTGGATTTACCATGATTGGTATTGACTAGGGTAGAAACCTTATTTCAGTGTCTACTGAGATGTTAAACTGATTTATGAAGGTCTATGTTGACTAGTCGAAGTTCATAATAGAGTCATAGATTGATTAGCAAGATATTAAATTTTATTTTTCATGATTGACATCAACTAATAGAATTCCATAATGGTCTCTGTGCTAAGTTTCTAGGCTCAATTTATAATGGTTTGGATCAAATAATTAAAATCTATAATAAGTTATTTGCACAACTCATAAGTTGAATTTGTCATAGTTAGCTTGTCTAGTAAAAATTCATGATAGATTTGCTAAGAACGAAAGATTAATTTATGCCATTATTGTCATTGGCTAGTTTAAACCCATAATATATAATTGTTGAGTTCTTAAGTTCAACATATCATGGTCGCTGGTAAATTGTGCTTGATTCCTCTACAGACTATTTTGTTAGTAGAATATCTACATTTATCTTGAGGAGCATGCACTAAATTAAATATGCATTTAAATTAGAGTAAGTTTCAACTCAAAATGGGCTTCCTAAGGAAAATTAATAAAATAATAGTTAAAATCATAAAATAATATTTATTAATTTTAGAGGAAGAAAAGAAAAAACTACTTTTTTTTCCGTATTTTTGACATATCTCCCTATTTTGTTACACAAATTTCGATCGGGAGAGCTTGTTGGATGTGGAATTAAATTCCGCATCCAATGAGTACCTGCTCGACATACTTTTGATGGACCTTAGTACCCCGAAAACAAGAAATACTGAAAAAACATGATGATGATGTCATCATCACATTTTTTAGGTATTTCTTGCTTTTGGGATGGTGGGGCCCATCAAAAGTATGCCCAATGGTACTTGTTGGATTCGGAATTTAATTCCGCATCCAACAAGTTCTCTCGATCAAAATTTGAATAAAAACACAGGGAGATATGTCAAAAATATGAACAAAAAAGTAGTTTTTTATGATACCTATCGCCAAATTTATATTAAAAATTAGTTTAGGAGTTGCTCCCTTTTTTTATTTTTAAAGCATATTTTTTGGATAGTACATGATGACATGGAATTTGTATTATTTTTGGAAGGACCATTTTCAATTGAAATTTCCTCTAATGTAGACATCTTTTAAAATACATAACTGAATGCATATTGTTGGTATTATTGCATTGGCGAGATAGCCTGAAGCCAGAAGCTTGAGAAGAAACTATTGATAGGTATGAGAAAAAATATTATGGAACATGTTCAGATAGTAGACAATTTTGTCTTGACACTTATTCCTAACAGTGACATCAGAAAAGCTCATTTTTTGGCAAAAGAAGCAATTGACATGTCGAGAGCTTCATCCAAGAGAGTTGATCTTAGAGATGCATATGTAATAGAAAATTGCTTGATTTGTCATGTAGATAAGGCAGCATGGGATATGGTTATGATGAAATTTTTTAAACAATTTTTCTCTCATTGCATCGTAAGATATGTATATAGAAAGTTGCAAACTTCCCAAGTTCCAATACAGTGTCCTCAAATTGGTTGTAAGCATTACATGTCTGCCGAGGAGTGCAAATCCTTTCTTCCAGATAATTTCTTCGAAGCTTCGTTGATTCAAAAATGGTGTATTGTCCTTTCCCAAATTTTTCTGCAATGTTTGATAAGGGACAAGATGCATCAAGAAGAGCATGCTCATCCAGCCATCCTGAGGATACCATAATCATATGTGTTGAATACACAAAATGTCACAGACTCTTTCATGCTGACTACTATGTTCCATGGAATTTATTAATGGATTGTGAAGAATACTAGAGTCTACCAACTGATGAGAGAAACTCTAACAATGTCACATTGCATCGTCTTGCCCAAAATAGACAATGGAGACGTTGTGAGGAATGCAGGAGAATGACTAAGCTCACACATGGTTGCTTCCATATGACATGTTGGTATGAATATGTACCCTTCTTATATGGCTTTCAATTTTTAATATATGTTTAGTAAATTTTAGTGATTAAGAATGCATAATTCAGCTCATTGGTCAGCTTAGGATTTGTGCATAAGTTGGTTCTAATTCTCGACTATATATACATTGTCCTGAGAAAACACGAACTTGAAGAGATATTTGGAAGTCTAAAACATGTCTCTTTCAGATAGTTATTTTGAATGATTTACAGCTTCCTAAGTTGTGTTTTCTTGGTTTGTTTGCTTTATCTTTCTTGCCTATGGATAGAGAAAGATGATGTTTTTCAATCTTTAATCCTTTTCCTAGGTTGATATTCATGAAAATGGACTAGAAACAAAAGGAAAGGTATCAATGGTTTGATCTAAGTAAGTCCAAGTCGTGTTTATTTTTCCATTTTCCAAAAACATAACATGTCAATTCCTTCACTAGAATTATTGAGTATGTTCCCATGTTTTGCATCATTATGTGTCAAGCGTTTGGCCTTCCCATGCAAAGTTCCAATTTCATTATTGGAAGAAGTGTTAGACCATGACGACTCATTTGAGAGCTATTATATTTGTTTCTTATACTATTTCTTCATGCACATTCACATAAGTTTAAACGACTTATCAAATGCATTGCTTTGTCCTAATTGGCAACTATCATAATTTCTTTTACATCCACACAAGTGAGTTTTCACAACTTATTAATAGATTTGAAGTCTAATTGCATTTCCCCATAAGTGATTATCTCGATGCCAATGTGGATATGATGTTCAAGGATACTTTGCATTTGTTAGTTGTGTCTGTCCTGTGGATTCCATTTTAAGGACACATGTTGGTTCTTTGCTATCTTCATTCTAATGAGTTTTACCACATAGAATAAAAATATTGTAGTCATTTGCATATTGAAATAAGCAATTGTTTTGACACATGATTGTTTTCCATACAAAACCTTCTCTATCTCTCTCTCTCGGTGATTACAAACCCCTGAATGAATGCAATACTAATTCCCACTCTAATTAACAAGTTGAGAGGACCTAAATGCATATCATGTAGATATATAAAATGGCATTTATGAATGGGAACATTCCTCAAGTGTCTATGCAACTTTCTTTTTCCAAATGGAATTTGATAAATCCCCTTTGTCCTAAAAAGATTTTGTTTGCTGGGAATTTCACATGACTAATATTTGTAGTAAATATTATTCAAGTTGAATGGTTAATATATTACATGAAAGTATTGGATTTCCATTTACTTACAATCGTTGTTTCCCACTCTAGTTCTGTCAAATGTATCCAATAACCTATGGCTATTTTCACAATGCGGGTGTGGGCATGAATTATTCTATGCATGTGGAGCAACGTATAGGGATAAGTGGAAAACATGCCACTATTTGTATCAGTATGAGCACAACATAATTCATAATCCAGTGTCAAATGAGGCTCTAGTGGAGGTTTTTCAAAACAAAAAAAAACTTTCAGATTCTTAAAACCATATCTCAGCTGCTGATGCAAAAATTCCTATATTGGGGGTGGGCTTAGGTGAAGGAATTTTGAGTATATATTATGGTAGAGCATTTTCCCCGCTGGCCATGATATAATCTTAAATTTGAATCCATCAATGAATTTGTCAAATCACACCAAGTGTTATTTCAAGCATGCACCTATGAAATGGGAGTTAACACCCGGACAGAATCTTATACATCCTCATTCATTCCTGCCACCAATTAGATTTATTATATATTCAAAGATGAGATGGATGGTCCCTTGTGGTTTAAGGGAGATTTTATAAGAGGTTGGGATATATTTTCTAGATACCTGTTTGACATTAGAATTCATTTCCCTTGCTCTTACTAGTAGCTCCATCAGGTCTTTCGTGGTCAAATTGTTTCCAGAAAGCATTTGGATATTTTGTGTCATGTAAAGTGAATCCTGCAGAGGAACTCATTTCGGTTGGAGGTGAATATGAATCACACATGTATAGCTATCATTGCCACTCTGAGCATTGTGTCCTGTGTGAATTAACAAAGGTTCAAAGAGGAGTTCTAAGGTGTCAACGCCAAATAAAAGAGACTCTAGGTGAAATGGGAAAGTTGAAAAGAAGAAGAGAATATAAGGCAACAACATAAGCCCTAGTTTGAGATCTGGCCATTTGAATCTCTACATTCACAGAAAGGGAGAAGGAGTTTATAGTTTTCATGGACAATACCAAGAAAAAATTTGAGGAACTCGAAGCTACAATGGGTTCTTTACAATAATTGGTTTCTAGAATGGCAGAGTATCTTCAACTTCCCCAGGGTGAAAGAGGAAGCCATAGTATTGCAATTCCCATGAAATCTAGTTGAGAAATTTGAAGTGGGAGAAGCTAGCACATTGGTTTTAGTTGATGTGGTTATAATCCCCACTCATCATGTGTTAAATTTCTAGGATAGTCCCAAAGAAGAGCCCCCATTGACCGAAATTTTATGTAAATTCTAGTTTCAAATTTTAATCATGTTTCATAGAGTAGTCCTTTTGTTAAACTAGTATATGAGGAAATATACATATTGAGTATATAGGCATAAGGAAATGAAACAATTGCTATAATAGTTGTTAGGTCACAATTTTGGATTTTGTGGACATTTTGAACTACATGCTCTGGCCTTCATTTGCTTATTATGTATCGTTTTGATGTCTTTTTCAACAACAGGTGCCTTTTAATACAAAAAATTTCCATTTCTATTAAAAGAAGAACTTTATCCTCCATGAAACAAATATCAATCATGTGGAATTGGCTGAAAATGGGTGTTTTACTCATGTGCTTGTTATCATCCCTAATCATGTTCAAATATTTTACTCAATTTTTCTCATTGGAGAGATTTTGTTGTATTGTAACATATCAGATGTTAACTTCTAAAACAGAACAATTTTCAAGCAATTCATAAAAACGCTCCTAATCGAATGTCAAAAATTCATTGTTCAAGTTACTAATTATCAAGCAGGTAAAAAATGAAAGGTATAAATGAGTCTCCTTCACCTCTGCTTGGTAATTTGGAATATATGTGGAAAATGTTATGCCATGGCTTAAAATTTGAAGCCTAATGGAAAAATGCGTACAACAGGTGAGAAATGTAGAATGGAATTCATTTTACATTATATAACAGATATTACATTTAAAATCCTATAGATACTCATAATTATTTTAGATGTACAATATTTGGCTATTGATTTTTAATGCTTTTTCCTGATGACCTAAGCTCATCTTCCTTGGTGAATAAGAAAACACTATTTTTTGACATACTTCAATTTACAGGGTATAAAAAAGTTTTTTCTTTCACCTGTCATACCTCGCATGTAGGCCTCACCTAATATCAGAAGAAAAACTCTTAAATTCCAAGACAAGGGATTCATTGGGAGGAAGGTGATCCCCTTTTCAAGTAGGATGAACCACTTTTTCCTTTCTCAAAGTGGAATAGATTCCCTTTAAATGTTAGTTGGTCATCCATGTGATTTCTAGCAATATATTATTAGTGGATGATTGTTAAAAACAAGGTTGCATATTAGGAAAAAAGAGAAATACAATAGTGGAAAAAGTTATGACTTAGGAGTCTAATGGTCATTAATCTATCAAATACAACAGAATAGGGAGAAACAATCTCTTCAATGATTTTACATCAACATATTTTGCAATATTTTAGATACAGGGTAAAGCATTGACTCCATGCCAAATAAAGGTAAACAAAAAATGAACGGAGGAAAATAGAACAGACTTTTCATTTTAATTATTTTTCTACTTTCTTTGCTACATGTTTTCAAGCTATTAAGTTACATCATACAAAGATGAATAGGGTGTGAAAGTATTGCTAGTTTACAGAATGGGGAATTCGTAATTACTGAATGTACCTGAAAAATGGTTGGCTATATATGCCAATCCATGGGAAAAATTCTTCGCTTAAGAATCTCTTCCTTAGCACTAGACCATGTCGTAAAGATTTTTTGGTGGGATTTGCTAATGGATGCTCATGACGTCAATCTTCATACATTTTATGTAACCCATAGTACAGAGTTCAAAATTGTTCGTCAGGAATTATGTGCCTATGGTTTTTGGCTGAAATGATTTTATGGTACGAACTAATTGGCTAAAATGATTTTATGGTATGATCTGTGCATTAGATGTCTATATATAGACACAATTTTATTTTTTTATTACAAGATAAATGGTTTTTTTGAGAATTACTGGGTTAAGCATTGATATTTATTTCCAAAGTGACAAATCAAAATAGTGGAGAAATAACCACAATACTTGAGGATGGGAATAACTATTTTCCTTGCTTTAAGTACCATATTTTTCCCCTACCAACATATCCCTTTGTGACAGGGCTTGAATAGGTCGTCCAAGTAAAGAACCATTTACAAAATTATTGCGAAATGGCCATTTATCATGGAAGTCAACCTGTATACAAAATATTCACTATTGAATACTAGGGGCTACAAGTGTAGATATACTTTGGCATGACGTTGTGGGGTCCTATTCCTTTATATCTATTCATTCTTGTCTTACTGATTGTTGCTTCACATAGTGAAAGCCTTAATTCCTCTCAGTGTCTCTCTTCATATTGACATCTAGTCTTTTATTAACTCCATTAAAATTTTATATTTCACATTCCTTACAATCTTTCCATGAAAACAGAGAGAAAGAGAGTTGTTTCTGTAGTAAAATATTACATACCATTAACCATGCATCAAGGGTTATCTATCTCTTGGGCTATGAAATGAAATCCAACATGGAATTGAATTTCATAGTTATATGAAATTCACTCTTTAGAGGTTACAGGTGGGATATATCTTCAAAGATTGGCCAGGTTTTGCTTATCCTATAGAATCTAAATTTACCTTGTCGTTATTTTGTATATGCTTTATGTTTGTTGGTATTTTCAATAACCCTTATAATTTTTATTTGTTAACTTGATATAATCCTCTTATAATATTTATTGTGACTTATATGAGATTCTTCGAAATCATAGAGGTAGACCATGCTTTTGCTTGCATGATAAAATCTTTTACAAGTTATGCTCTATTATGGTAAACATTTAAGACGAATGGTTTTTTTCTGTTAAGTTCAAGAACATGTTTCAGGGTAGTCACATGTATTTAGAAAGTGTTTAACCTTTCATTGCTACTAGATGCTAAGTGCTTACTAAAGATGCAAAAATCAACTATTTTCCGAGCAATCATTGCTTGGTTACTATATTCACTTTTATGGTGTCTTTTGAAGATTTTTATTTCATTTTAATATTTATACTCTGTATAATATGGCATAAACAAATATGACCTCAACCATGGCATATTAGTCATAAACTCATAGATGTTAATAAATAGTATCTTTTCGTTTTAATATTTTCTCTTCATTTGAAATCTTATTTTCCTGAAAATGTTATGTGCATTGTTTCGTTGTTTATAAGATGTTATTTACTACTGACAATAATACCCCTCATATTTCATTGGATCTTAATGATTTCAACCCAAGGAATTGCTTGTAATGTTCAAAACAATTTTTTTGAAGCTCTATATGGTTCAGGTTGTTTGGCCATGCATGAAAATCCCAACATGTTTTCTCTTATGCAGCCAATGCTAGATGTACCAATCTATGTGAGAATTGCAACACTTGAGCTTTTTCGACCTCATGTAAGTGACTCTTTCCTATTAGTTATCATTTCAATGTCATCTAGGAAGGTTTTTTGAGCAAAAACTTGAAGATAAATTCACACTCAATTAATACATGAGTAGGGGGAGACATAGGATTATCTTTTTATTTCCATAGAGAGATATAAGTTTCGTGTTCTTCAGTGGGACATGGAGTCGGGTGAGTCTATTACAAGGTAACTTTGGTATATCCATGTAATAATTAATGTGTTGCACCGACTTTACTAGTATGTTTCACTATGCATGTCCATCATTTTCTTACAACATCGACGAGCAATACCCAAATTCTATTACATGATCTGTCTCAAGAACTTGATGTTAATACCTCATGTCCCCATTTTTTCATGTAATAAGCATAAAAAATTATCTAGATAAACTAGGAAGAAAAAAATAATTTTTTAAATTATTTATGATTAAATTAAGATGTTATTTTATATTAAATAACTATGCAATGGAAAATAGGGAAGTTGAGAGGGTGAGAGGGTGAGAGGGGATTATGGTTCTAGAGGAGCGGAGGGTGAGCACGATCACAATGGTTTGGTTGTGCAGGTGTGGGTGTAGTGAGAGTGTCAGAGGGGATACAAAACCCCTAGTTTCTAAGGGAGAGGATAATAGTGGGGATGTGAAGAGGGATGGAGAAGAGAAGGGAAGATGATCAAGCCCAAGAAGGTTCCTTCCAAAATCCCTCTCTATTCGAGGAATCTAGACAAAATATGAGAAGGTAAGAGGTAAGATCGAGCTATGGAACGAGAAGGCCCTCATCAAAAAATTTGTGGGGGTTTTCCCAAGGGAGAGGGATATTATTCGATGGATCAAGACTGTGTTGAACACTAAAGGAAACTAAAATTTTCATTTAGGGTCCAAGGGTATATTCGGAATCATTTTTTTCAATCAAGAGTTCCATATCTCTACTTTTCAATAGGGCTATACCTCCTGCCTTGGAGAGAGCAATTTAACCTGGAAACTGGAGATATGATAGTTGCCCCTATTTGGATCTGTCTGTTCCCTTTGTCTTGTGAGCGTTGGGATATGGAAACCTTCCAGGACATAGGTAATACCCTAGAGGAGTTTTTTAAGGTGGCTGAGCAAACCAAACATTATAGATTCATAGTCTTTTCACGCATTTGTGTATATGTGGACTCGTCGAATGAATTACCAGCGGCAATAAGTCTGATATAGGAGGATGAGTAATGGATCCAACCCATTGACTATGAGAAACTGTGGTTTTGATGCCAACAATGCCATGAATATGGACACTTGGAAAGGAATTTCCAAAAGACAGTTGAAATTCATCCCGTTCGAAGCAAACATAAAGGAGGCAAACTTGATGCGGAAGGGTTTTTACAAGTCAAGTATTGGAGGAGGAGCAGGGAAGGTGTTCCCCCAAAACCTTGGAAGGAATCTTTGAGAAATCCACCAAGCTCCAATAACCCATTCGATATCTTGGAGGAGGAGGGTGCTAAGGGGGGGACTCTAAAATAAAGGATCCAGATGGCGAAGGGGAGCAACAGAACATGTGGAGGTAGTAGATGAAGATGAGGTGGAGGAAATGGAGCTGGGGGAGTGGGGTCTGGATGTAATCCGGAAGAATACGGAAATAATGGACATGGGTATGTTCCTCGTAGCAAATTGAGCTTGGAAAGGATTTTATATGCCAAACTGAGTTTGCAATACATGGAAAGGATGCTATATGCCTTTGGGTTTGGTCCTGAGTGGGTGGAGTGGGTCACGAGTTTGGTAACAACCACTTTCTTCAATATCCTACTGAATGGATATCCAACCAAAGTGATTCATCTTTCTCAGGGTATTAGGAAGGGAGACCCTTGTTCTTGTTCCTCTTCATTCTGATGGAAGAAGGGCTAAGCAGGGTTATCCAGGCTCAATCCAGAAGTGGGGAGTTGCGTGGTCTCAGAGTCCATGAGGGAATGGATCCCCATACGCACTAACAATTTGTGTATGGAATAATTCTTGTATGGAACCCTTTATTACAAGAATATCGGGCCTCCAAGAGACACCTAAATCTATTTGATAATGCCTCAGGTTTGGCAGTTAATGCAAATAAATATCTGGTTTTTTTTATCAACACATCTCCCATAGTCCAGAGGAATATCATTTGGGTTATTGGATTTCCCAAAGGAGTGATCCCCTCTAAATATCTGGGGATTCCCCTAGGGATGAGAGAGTTGAAAAAATACTCATGGTAGGGTCTTATGGACAAATTAAAACATAGGCTATCCAGTTCGGTACTTTGGCCCTTAAATATTCTTAGTAGATTGGTTCTTGTTAAAGAAATCTTGCAGGCTATGCAAATCTATCTCATCTTAGTTTTTTTGGCACCAAAATATGTTCTTTGAGATATCAAGAGTTTTTAGAGGAATTTATTATGGGGTGGTAGGGAGGAAAAGGATAAATTATTCTTGGTGATATGGGAAGGGATATGTTGACCAAAGGAGGAGGGGGGTTTAGGACTTTGGGACCCTGAGGTCATGGTTGAAATATAGGGTGCCAAATGATGGTGTCAATGGTGTAATCACATGGTTGAACCATGGGCTATGATATGACATATCAAATACACTAGGAATAGACCCAAAAATCAATTGGTTCGACTTAGTGAGGAGAAACCTGGATCTCCTATATGGCTGACAACGGTGAGTGAACAAAGGATTATGTGGGAGAATTGCTTTTGGGAGATAAGGGATGGGGAGAGTGAGAAGTTTTGGGAGGACTCCTTTAACCAGTTCCCCAAACTAGGTTCATACCCAAGGTGGATGTGCATCAGAGCAAGAGGAATTGAGGAATGCAAAGTGAAAGTTAACCAATACTAGGGAAATCCATGACCGAACAAGTAGTGACAGTGGAATTTCCAGACTAGGGATGACCTAATAAATGATGAGGATCTATGATCATTCCAAGAGGATCTCAAGATGCGATTCATCAGTGTCAGAGCTAGTCCAAATATCTTAATATGGGGTTATTATGAGATGGGTTCATTTAATATCAAGGAGGCTTACAATATCATAATAGGAAACCAAGAGGATAAGGAGGTGACATGGAGGAAGTTATGGGAAACTAATCCTTGACCAAAGGTCACAATCTTTGTTTGGCATGTGGTTAAGGGTAGAATCCTCACAGGATAAAAACTTCATCATCGAGGGGTCCAAGGTCCATCCCAATGTGTCTTATGTCTTCAGGACAAAGAGAGTATGGGTAATCTCCTAGAAAGTTATCCTTACAATGCATCCATCTGGGACAAATGGGATTTGGGGTTCAGGAGGAACGAGAGAGGGAGATGGAAACCTCCCTAAACACTGCAACAGTGGAACCCTAATGCTTTCAAGAATGGTATCACTCACACTATTTTGGAGAATTTGTCATGGATGGCTATGTGGATTATATGGAAAGAAATAAATGGGCACATATTCCAAGATAAAATTCACACAATCGAAGAAGTCTTTAAGACCCTGTTATAAAACCTAATGTCCACTATTAGAAGCGTGCGGTGGAATGGAAAGGACAGGATCATCCCATGACAAAAAATTCATATTACAGATAGATGGGGTTTGGATAGATCTAACATGGATGGTCTTCAGAGAAAAGACAAGGTATGAAAACCCTCAAACCCGAAATCCTAGTCTCCACCCATGTTTCATGTTTTTAAGTTAAACTTTGATGGGGATTCTAGAGGAAATACTGGGCCCACTAGTAATGGTGGAGTCTATCGTGACTCAACAGGGAGGATTCTGAAAATTTACTATGGAGCCATTGGTATTGATATCAATGACTCGATCGAGTTGGAAGGCCTGATACATGTCTTTGAGTGCATGATTAGGGAAGGGTGGCTACCAATGATTATTGAAGGATACTCCAATATACTGATTTAGATGGATAGACACCTTGAAAATGGGAGGAAAAGTGAACAAACCTTTTCCATTTGGTGCTTGGCAAGGCGAATTGACACCCTCTGTCCCCTGGATGCTAAACACTTAGCCATATCCTATTTCAACATCCTTCATGATGGAAATAAGATGGCTGACCTACTGCCAATGTTTGCATGGAGGGGGGTATGGTCCATTAGAGCACCATGTTGGAGGAATTCTGGGTTGAAGGATGGGCCCCTCAACATAGAAAGTTGGCCTCTCATGATCAAGACACAATGCCATGGGTGGAGGCCTCTACGTATGGGAACATGGATGATGATAAGGGGAAGACAATGGACCAGAAATATTAGAAGTGATGCAACGTGCTTTCAAGTGGATAAAATGACTCACACTTTTGTGCCAATCCCTCAATCCCCTATATTGGTATGACTTCAAGAGTGAGGGGATGGGCAAGGACGATACGTATTGACGAGATGATCTAGTCTTAGAGGCTGATAGGATGTTAGTTGTAGGCCTTGGTATGAAAGGGAGATGAAGGCATGATTGGGAGGACAAGAGCCGAGTAAATATTAGTTTGGGTTATGATGGTGTTTGTCACGTTATATTCTGGAAGTGGTTTTCCACCCCTCATCTATGTGCAAGGGAGTTTCTTAGTTATCAGTCTCTTGGAGCTAAGTTTAGTGACTTCCCAAATGCACGATCATTGGGTTTTTTTCTTGTTTCTAGAGGTTTTGGTGAGAGAACCTATGGTTGTACCTTCCTCATGGATCCTAAGCATGCTGAGAGAAGATATTTGGGACCGGGGAGGCCTCTATTTCCTGTGTCAAGAAGGGGGAGGGGATTTGGAAGTAGATGGGTGAGCGATGACAAGTTATGATGGTTCAAATTCATGCCCAAGAGCCAACCAATTTCTTTAAAGAACATTTCCCTTTGGCCATTTGCAAGGAAATTCAAAGGGTCACAGGAAATCTATGGGAAGAAGTTAAATTAATACCTACTGAAGACTTATACAGGAAAGTGGAGTATTGGGTAGTTGACCCTAAAAATATGGTAGGGCGAGCAGCGGCCTATGACCATATGCTCATGTTATATTGGGTCAATATGAAATTGTTCTCCCACTCTTCCTTAAGCATGGATGTCAAACAATTAGGCGATGAGAAGTCGATTAAAGCTTGGAAGGAGCATAATGGCTATTTCTTCCTCATCCACAAAAAAATGATGCCATGGCTTTTGACATGGCCATTTAGTTCTACCCTCTGGGGTTAGTGCAAGAGTGGGAAGAAGGTCTATGAAGGATGTTGAATCGATAGGACAACATGATTTGTGACAATGTCGTTGGGGTATATGCAAGGAATTCCTATCTAGGAAAGTCTCCCTCCTTGGCCACAGCTACTCATTCTAGGCTCAGATATTTTGATCATAGACAGCTTTGAGTCTCTTGTTTATTTTTCCATGTATTTATTTTAGTGTTTGGCTAATAGTTGTTATGGGGTTTCTTAGTACAGTCATCTTAAATATGTATCAATTGGGGAATAGCCACAGAAGCAAGATGCTATGTTCTGTGGGAAATGTGGAACTTTTTGGAGCAATCTATAGAGTCGGTTAACAGTTAGTTAAGAGATAGAATTTTTTTTGGAATCCCTTTCATTCATGCAGTCAGGTGATATATCGTCATGTAATCATGTGATATTGTAGTAATATAATGTTTTATTTACAAAAAAAAATCTACAATGGAAAATATACAAGAGGGACTCCATTTGACAAGAGAGAAGGGAATTTAAAGAAAGAATTTAATTTAAAGAAGGAATAAGTAAAAGCAGTGAGGGGGGATGGGGGAGGGGATAAATGGAATGCAATTTTAATAATAATAAACAATGGGAAAGTAACAATAAATTAATCTAACCCTAACTGAATATAACCTAATCAAGAAAGAAAAAAATAAACAAAAAAGGAAGGGAAAACTCCGAGTTAATGTTCAGGTGAAGACATGAGAATTAATGATTTCACATGAATGTGAATATACATTAGAGATATGTGAAATTTCAATTCAATGTACTAAATGGCATAATTCCAAAATATTGGAAATAATACAGTGCCTTGATCATTGAGGCGTACATGTATGGTACTGACTAACTGATGTTGGGGTACATATAGAAAGATCTTCTCAAACTGAATAAAAAAATGACAGGATGAATATTTACTAAAGTGGGGTTAAAAAATTAGAAGAGGGTTCTTAAACAGAAATGTTAGAAGAAATACTTCTCTCTCCTCTTATGGAATCCCACCTTAGCTCCAGGGTAAACTTGCAGGAAACAAGGAATTGTTTTTTGAATTCTAAGGTTGGGACGATCGTTGTTGAGTTATTCTGGGAAAGACTCTTGATTTTCTTCAATAACTACAAATAAGTTTCTATAAGGCCTTATCTTGAATTCCAATTAACAGTATTCTATTATTATGATTTGTTAATGAGAAAATACTGGTGTTTCGAGTATAACAATTTTTTATTTAATACAACTCACTTTATCATTATAACCATATTCTTCTTTTGATCCATCTACAATAATTATAGTCCAAGCATCGTAACCATGGGTGAAAAAGCCCCAAATTGTTTTTAATAGTTTTACCATTGATTTTTGAATAAACCAAGGTGGTCATCATTTTTCAATACAATATGCTAAAATTGTTTATAGTCACAAAGGGTTAACAACATAGAAATAATTTACCCACATTACAGTAAAGATTTGAAGGTTAATATAAGAATATACATACAATGTGTACACCTATCAAATAGTTTCTATCTATTGGTTCTTTTTTGAAAATGTTAATGCGAATGATTAATAATGAACGAACAATATCTCCCCTCGAAAACAATTTTGATCAATAGCAGATCTACTAGGAGTATCCGTAAAATATCAAATGTACATTTCATATAGAAATTTGAGAAGGAATACTTACACCCTTTGTATGTTAAATATTGTTTATATTTCTATCATACTTGAAGGTTTGGATGACCATTGTTGTTTTCATAATCCTCGATATATCTAACATGCAGGAAGGGTCATCACCTATCCTAGGTTCAATATATTTTTTAATTCAATCCTAAAGGAAGGTTGGTCGACTCTTCTTTGCATGTTCAATATTTTTGATATTTTGATAATACAAAAAGGGATAATTGTTATTTCTTGTGTTCACAAATCTCAACATACCAACAAGACTTGATAGATCACTTAACCCTTTGTAGGTTCAATATTTTCTATATTTCTCTCATGAACATTAAGTTTGGCACGCTCTTCTCTTGCTCAATGTTCTTGATATTTCTATCATGTAGGAAAATATAGTTGTTCCATGTTGTATCATAATAATACCATAATAATGATCACAACAAGGGTAGTTCATCCTTGTTCTCCTCTAAACTCTTGATATTTGTAGGAAGGGTTGGTCGTTCCTTGTTTTATTCACCATTCTATATCTATAAACAATAGAAGAAGGGGAAATTGATCCTGCTTATTCAGAATGATATTGATATTTCTATAACATGGGATAAGTAAGATCCACCATGTCCCATTATATGATCAATTCCACGGGAATGAATGAGGGGTGGAAAATTTGTTGAAGAGTGGTCATTGATATCAACATGGGAGCTAACATGGCAATGTGATGATGTGGTAGAAAATAATAACACAGATTTGATGAATTCGAGGTTATGTGGAAGTGATGAATAATATTCTTCGTGTAAATAACAAATTCCTCAATGCAAGAGTCTTCTTGCTGCCTTGTGATAGTATAATTGATTCGATTGATAGGAAAAGTTATAATCATCCATGTGAAACTACAACCAACCCAAATCAGCGGGTGTGTTAATCTCAAAAAAATATACAAGTTTAGGTTTAGAACACATTCACAATCGATTTCTCCCATGCATTTGACACCTCCTACATCATTACTCCCAATCTTACACTTATAACCCATCATTTCATGTATATTCCATGGCATGCATATGGTCATCTCACTATCATTTGAGGTCTAGATATGGACAGGATCGCGTATTGGCCATCCATAGTTTCATAAACTTACACACCAAATTGAACTTCATCTCAACCTTGCCTTTCGGAGGTGATCCAGATAGTCTCACCTACCCTTGTATTTGTTATCTTGTTTTTGTATGAGATGTTATCTCCTTAATACTTATGGTTCTTGTAGCTTCTATGCAGAACAACTCATCAATCATTCTAAACCACGACAAAGTTCAAGTATTGGAGGGATATTCAAAGCTTCTCAAGAAATTTATAATTACTTGAAGAAATTTATGGATGGAAGCTTCCCAATTCTGTCATAGTTCTACCCCTAGTAACGTCCATGTGAGAAGGTTGAAGATATAATGGAGCAACTCTCTAATATTCATCCTGAAGTTCATTAAATTTGTATATGTGTACGATAAAGAAGATCTCATTTCCTGAGTTGGAACATATGGATCTCAACAGGATTTATACAGTCTATGTTTTACAAGAAACTGGACTTAGAACTTATTAGAGAAACTAAAAAGGAATCCTTCATTTTGCATTTCTTAGTAGAAGAAGATCAATTTTCAATTAAGGGTATGTTTCCATGTCCTTGCTTTCTATGCCAAAATGGTGTGCACAATGTGATTCCAATTATAAAAGATATGAAACTAGTTTGTTAAATAATACAGTTGAATTTTGTTCGTGAGAAATAAAGTCAATGGATTTTTGTATACACAACAATGTCACTACAACACTTGTAATGTGTTAATTTTGGTTCTCAAAAGTGCAAAATCATAACTTAAAGATGCCAAAATCAGTTTTAAAAACCACAATCTTTAACTATTGGAAGTGTAAAAAAATACAGTGTTTCCAAAATGCAAAATATGTTCTGAAGTCCCATTATCATATATATCATATTGGAAAACTATAAAAAGTTCCAATGAAATGCAAAAAGTGCCAAACACGAAACATTACAAGTATTATAATCACACAATTATTGAACATATTATAAACAAACATTCAAATCTTTTATTAACAAAATGTTAATTTTTTTTACAACTTGCGTGGCATCACTCACACCCTTTAGGTGTAGAAAGCAAGGCCACAATTGATCTAACAAGAATGTGTCATTGGCATCTTGATAGGTGTACATTTTTTTTATATTATAGTTGATTCATTGTTACAAGCAGGTTTTCCTTCCGAGTCACCTACAATCAATGTACTTGTAGCATCCACGAGTAAATTTGAATTGAAAATCCAATGACACATTTCTCCAAATTTCTACATGACTCCATCTAACATCCGACAAAGTGGTTAAATTTTAAACGTCGATATAATTGTGTCGAATATCTGATGGATACAACAATCCATCATAAATATGACAACCAGTAATCACATAATCGACAAGTAAATCCAACGATGTGCAGTCGAATTTTCGACACCTAGTTCGTCGATTAACCGATTGATATGCCCTCGAGTTTCCAAGCAACAGTTCATCGATTAAAACCTACCTAAATTTGCACCCATTTTGTTGAATAACTGACACCTAGTCTTCGAAAATGTGCCCGAACTTTGTTTATTAACTGACAATAAAATCTGATCATGGTGTTGGTTAACGAGCATTTCGATGTTGTAAATGTGATGGAAAGTATGACAACATTTTTCGTCTTAGGTATAGCATCCCCATTAGAGTATTGTTTGGTATACGTCGAATATCTCACGAGGTTTCCATACAAATATTCGATGTCTTTCTCATCGGTTTTATGGAGACCTCATCTCGGATATATCAATTTCTTCAAAAATGTAACGAGTCCCAGTAATTAAAAAAATTACTCTGTGGACATCTTGAAATGCAAGGAGAATCAAAAGTGTACATGCCTTTGTGTGTGCCAATCTCTTTTATCATATTTCATTCTTCACTCTTGTTTTTTTTTCACAACAATTTTTTTCAAACAAAGTCTTATGCTTAATCACATGTTCACATGTTTAATTCTAAGGCTATAAAAACTAACAATGTAGTCAAGAGTTTGAGATATGAGACTCTACATATCAACCTCGATAAAAGTAACCACAACAAACTACTATGCCTGTGATTGCCACCCTTTGCATAAATATTAACAATACCCCAATTACGCCCATCAAGCATAAAGAAAACCCAAAGAGACCTTTCCCATCTTAGTTTTTCTTCCTTTTACGACTACCGTGTTGACCAGCTCCCAACACCTGCCATCCAACCCACAAAAAAAAATAAAAATAAAAAAACCCTAAGGTCTCGGATGTTCTATGCCCGTGATTGCCACCCTTTGCATAAATATTAACAATACCCCTAATTGCGCCCATCGATCATAAACAAAGCCCAACAAAACCTTTCCCACTTTTGGTTTTTCTTCCCTTTTACGAATACCGTGTCGGCCAGCTCCCAGGACCTATGGCGACACATGGAAGGTCGCGATGCATTAGACGACGGCGTAGTCAACCGATTTCATTATAAAACAGATATGCTCAACCTACGGTTACCCATCAAATTCTGAGTTTGAGCAGTACACTAACTCTTAGATATTCTCTATACGTTTT
>LPNX010047875.1:6544-19959 GCA_001517045.1 Pseudotsuga menziesii
CCAATGTCAACCCTCCATCTCAACTACAATGTCAACCCTCCATCTCTTTAAAATTATCAAACAAATAGGTATATACCTAGTATTGTAGGTGCTAATGATGGAAAGGACACCTTTTTAATTCCTACAACACTTGTTATATGAATTAGTGAACCATGACAATCTTGTAGCTAGATCAAAGAAAAATATGGCTATATAGATCCAAAATTTCATCTAATCTATCCTTAAGTATTCCCTTAACCATCATCCCTAACTGAAATTGATTGACACCAAATGAGGTAACATATACTACCTTCATTTATGGACATTGCAAAGGAGGAAAAGTTGTCATTTATCTTGCACTAGTGGAGCATATGAAGGAAAATGGTTGTGAACCAAATATTCATACTTACAATCCTTTGATGAATGGATTTCACAAGGAAAATGACTTGATATAAATAAGGAGGTTGAGAGGGTATACCATGAAATCGACCATGTATACCATGCAATTAAATAGTTTAGTCCTAGTTGTGCTAGCTTAGATTTCCCACCATAAGTCATATCGCTTCCTTAAAATTGATGTAGCATCAAAAACAATTAGAGTGGGAAGTGCTTCAAGACACTCGACTAGGATAACGTATATATTGTAGATTTAAACAATCCTAACCATCAATTGGTCCACATACCTCAAAGAATTCATTAAAATTCTAAGCAAAAATTGTGGAGGGAATTTTAAAGTATGGCCCCTCATTTGAAAAGAATGTGCCATCTAGGAAGAAGGAAAAGGAATGTGTCAAGATGAGAAAATCTAGTAAGAATTTACTTAAAGGTGATTTAATAAGTGTGGTTGGGGATTGTTGGTTCCTATATATTAAAGTTTGGAAAGTTTTAGATTTTTGTCATGAAATTGTTCAAGTATGGGGGGATTAGTTTCTTTTAAGCCTTGACTTTATTACCAAATTTAACTCATTTTATGCATATTTATGGAAGTATTAATTATCATGATTTATTATCATCTTCTTCATAAAGTTATATTTGTTCTTTAAAGTGAACAATTTCGTTATTTTAGGAAATCCCTTTTTCACATAACTTGGCATCACCTTTCAAGGACACACACCCACACACATATTTCTCAAAAATATGTATTTCTTTAAGTTTAATGAATTGAAACATAAATTGTATTGTACATGGATATGGAGGTGCATAAATCCATAGCATGTGTTGGGTGTGCTAGGTGCAATGTGGGCCATCTTCATGGGTTGGTTGTGTTAGGTTAGTGCCTTAGTGGTTATTTGGGATTTATCGTATCTCTTGATTTCATTCTCATATTTAAATTATTCCATCTCCGCCAACTCACATTTGTGACGAGGACTAATGCCTAGATTGCAAGGAGAGTCAAGAAGAGAGGGATTATGAAGGAACACCATCACCATTTTTTTATTTAAAAGGTGGATGGTTTTTTATTGCCTAATTGGTCATTATTTTTGCAAGCCTAAATGCATTTGGTACATAAAATATAGGCCTTTGTATGAAATGATTTTTCAGAGTGCTTGCTAACAATTCTAGTCCTTATTTGACACTGCTTGGCATTGTTCATCGAGATTAACTTTATGTTGGCATTTTTTATTTATTGTATTTCCAACAATATTGTTTCCACTCCATTACTTCCTATTATTCCATGTCCACCCCACCTAGATAGAATAATTCCATGCCACAACTATTCTATCCCTTTGAAACCCAACAACAATCTACGTAGATGGTTGTTCTAGAAACCCAGATTCTCTAACGTGCTTAGCTTGTTGAAATCCTTTTCATTTCTAAGATATCCCTCCAGTTGATTTTCAATGATGCCTACCTTACATCTACCACATATCATGCGATGCCCATCTATAACCTCCACCTCATTTATCTATTTGCATTGTTTAATGAACCATTTTAGTGGTGGAAGTGTAGTAGTTGTTACAGATGCCATGGGAATTTCTATTTAGGTCATTAGAGATTCAAGGACAGGTGGCATTTGAAATTATTGAGCCAAGTGATCTCTAATAATGTTATGGCCATTTCACTGCACCTTTGAGTAATTTACTCACTCCCAGGTGAGATTTATTGAGCTCCAAAGGAAATGAATTTTCTCATACCTTCCAATCCATTAAATGAGGTGATCGAAGCCAGTTATAACTCCTAAAAATATATTGATATGTTAAAATGGTGGTCACAACTTTAACATCTTGATATCCTATCATACTAACAACATATATTAGTTAGTCTACAGGTTGGGATATCTCCACATTAGAAACATATTTATATTTAATACATAGAGCCTCCCTACGATGTAAGTTATAAATATCCTTGACAAGCAATAGAATAGAAGCTAGAAATGCTTGTGCAATAAGTAAAATAAGAATATAAGAAACTAGGACTCCCTAGTGCCATCCCCATAGCATATTCTATAATAAGGTTAAGCCCAAGGGGGTCTTCCTATGAGTCTGAAAAGTAACAATATTACATTATATCTAGGATTATAGGCTCATGTTGTGGTTATACATACAACAAATTTGTATCAGTATAGTATATTTTCATTCCCATCTAGATATAAGATGCTATAGATTCATGCATATTCTCTTTTTCGACTTTTTTGGTTTTTATGTTTGTGAAAAAAAAGCGTGAGTAACAGAGGAGGAGGTGCAAGGTTTGAATGTCACAGACTTGATATTTTAGTCATGAGAATTGTTAGAATATCCATTTGAGCACCAGATTCTTTGTTCTTTGATTCCCAATTTGGGTTTTGGGGCCAATTTCATCTTGTGGAGGCCGTATTCTTCATTTTTTGGATGAGTTTGAACTGCATGGGTTGTGACATCATCTAGAGAGGACACAGTATTGTTTGTGAGGACGATTTGTGGAGATTGGGGGTGTTTACTTTCTCTTGGGTGCATATGTTTACAGCTCCACATCTACAGTGATCCCCATGCTTCATCTGGGACAATATCAAGAGTTGTTATAGCAAAAAAGGGAGCTGCAATCCATATTGACACCTACATGAATCTACTACAGCATTATTGGGTACTCTCAGTGTAGTCTTCCTTCTTGTTACAACTGAGCATAACATTTTTGGGTAGTGAATTAGGAGGGCGTTGCAGCATAATAAGCGAGTCTGCAAACTTATTTGTCACTCATGGTGTTGAGAAGAAGATGATTTGGGTTGTTTTGTTGAACACACAACATAGTTTTGAGGATCTGGCTATACATTTGCTAAGAAAAATTGAGACACCAAAGAGGGGAATCTCACTTCCATAAATGATTGTGCATGCCCAAGAAGCTACAGGTTAGACTTAATGTAATTTCATATTTTCTTTTATACCTTAGAACTATTGTTACAATCATCGTATACTCAACGTTATATGAATATGATATTTTGGGTTTATTTTCCTTGTTATGTGTGCAAAGCAATCTCTATTTCATTTATTGTTCACTGTTGAGGGCTACAAAAATCAAGATATGAAAATTATAATCAATATACAAGCCAAACATTACACATATCAACAGTACATTGAATACAAAAACTAAATAAGACTATTTGGCATGGCTCAGTGGTATTTTTGACAAGTGTTTGACGAAATCCCTTAACCAAATTACATAAGAAAATAAGCCAAAAAAATAAGCAGGATCTTATGGGGGTTATTACAGTTTACTATCCAAAGCATATCCCCCTTGTATAAAAATAGAACCCTCTCACTTCCTTTAGATAAAGTTTGTTCATGAGCTACAACATGTAGATGTTCATGATAAAACGATTACCTATTCTCTAGGATTGGACAACCTTCTCCCGCTTTAGAGGCTTGACAATATCCTGGGTGAATTTAGGCTCGTCCCTTCCAAATTGGCCATAGGAATCATTCTTTTTGGAACCTCCCATTTCCTCCTTTCTTCAGATCATGATTGATAGTCATCATTCCAGGGCTAAAATCAAAGTTCTTTTTTATGAGCTCCAAAATTTCCTTGTCCCGAAAGGTCCATGTACCATATGATTCAACGAACACAAACAATGGCTTCGACACTCTAATGGAATAAGAAACATGCACAAGGCATCTCCTTGCAATCCCAATTGCCACAATGCTCTTTGCAACCTGTCTAACCATGTATGACCCACTACGGTCTACCTTCGTGGGATCCTTCCTAGAGAATGCCCCTCCTCCATGAGCTTCCCACCCTCCATAGGTATCTATGATGATCTTTCTCCCTGTCAGCTCTGCATCTCCATGAGGCCCTCAGATCACAAATCGACCAGATGGGTTCAAGTGGAATATGGTGTTCTTGTCCAAGTACTTCTCTTGAATCATCGACTTTATCACATATTCCTTCATATCTACATCAATCTGGTCATTGGTCACTATCTCATCATGTTGAGTGGAGATGATAATTGTGTGAACACATAGAGGAACCATGCACCACTGTCATTTTTGTACTCAATGGTTAATTGTGTTTTTCCATCATGCCTCAACCAGGAGTTGGTTCCATTCTTTCTGACCTCTATGAGCTTTTCTCTAAGCTTGGTAGCCAGTACATGGGTGAGAGGCATCAACTCAGGGATTTCATTAGTTTCATAACCAATCCAATAAAGGGTAGCGACCGACATTCCATACCTCACAGAGACTACCATCCATACTAACAGATCACAACCTAGTCAAGCAATACAAAATTAGGTTGGAAACACATTTACACACCATCATGACACCATTAGTAACCCACAGTAAGTCATAGTACCTTCATACACAGGATTGGGACCTGTAACAGTCCTCAAGGCACTTTCATCCAGTCATGACAGTTCTAGCAGGCTTAAGACATGTCACAACAACCCTTAGCAGGCTCAAGACAGGTCATGGTTTTCTCTAGCAAACTTATAATAGTCTGAGAAAACTGGAATTACTTTTTTTGGTTGCAGGGAATGCTTGCTAATTATCCGAAGGAGCATCCTATGTTGTTATCTGAACCATCCTCCAATTCAAAACAACAAATGGAGAGGGAAGTTTATCTTGCTTTATCTTTGGCATAGAAAGTTGTATTTTATTTTGTACAGTTTTAGGAACTGAATCTTCAATTTTATAGTTTCTTTGTGCATAATCATGCATTATTCATAAGTTGCATCATGCATTATAACGCGTTACAAATTGCACCGTGCATAATGCACAACACCCCCTATATGCTGTTCAAGTACCACCTTACAAGTTGTGTCATGTGTAATGCATGACACAACCTATAAGGAAATGAGCTACACACAACTTATACATATCACTTATGGATGCATATCCCTTACCATAAGAGATGTGGACATGCAACTTATGCATATCTCTTACCATAAGCAATGTGATATATGTCTAGAATTAACGATATATTGATTGTTCAAAATAGTACAATTTGAAGATTCCATGCAAAGATCCATTCTCCCTAAAACCAAACTTAAATAGTCCATTTTTTTGGGGGGGGAAACTATGAAATTACAAATTCAATTACAGTTGCAAACCTTTGCCGAAACGGTCCATTTTAGTAGAAACCATTAATGGGTAAACATCACATCTACTCTATCCTCATTGAGTGATTTCTACGTAAAACCAAATCCATGACAAAAGACATTGCAATTCTTTTATTAGAAGGAAAAGCAATTTGATATTTCAGACTTGTGGGGACACTTGTATTTTACCAATAAGAACTCTTGTGCAACCACCGAGATAAGGCATTTTGATATTTCAGTCTATAGGGTCACTTCTGTTTTACCGATGAGAGCTCTTTCCAACCACCAAACTTTTAGATGTTCCAAGAGCTTGTCAGTTTGAACTATCTTTGACTAAAGATAACACATTCAATCCTGTCAAATTCATGTAATTACTACAACGGGGACAGATCCTCGCACATATATGCCTTTAAATTTTAACTTATCTATTGGACGCCTTTTTCCATAAACTTAACCATTAATTTTGGATGTGGCAAAACTGAGGATATCTATGATCAAAACATGAGTAGATGATTTAGAAGATATTGTTGAAGCATAATTTTGGAAGCAATTCTCATAATAATACAAATTCTAGCTTGATCATTTCTAAACAATATCTTGACCATATGTAATTGCCCAATGACCTCTGCCACTGTATCCTTGGATCTAATGGTTGTATCGATTGCCAAGATTTTTGTGCAAGACATTAAGAATAGTGGGAACCTTTCAACCATTGCATTGACCTTGTTGTGTTTGAGACTTGTCATTTTTAATGATTTCTGTGCAAAACAAAAAATATAATTAGTGGTATCCAACCACTGCACTGAATTTCATGTGCAAGAATCCATTTTCCATTTTTAATGACTTTTTACCATGACATTAGATATAGTTAGTGGTATCCAAACACTGCATCTTAATATGTCCAAGACTTCCATTTTTAACGAGTTGTTGAATCATTTTCTAAAGATCAACTTCTACAAAATGCCTTGTAGACTTCTAGACCTACCCAAAACCATATTTAACTAGAGATCATCCTTCCTTCATCCCACATACTGCTTCATTAACTTATGCAGGGGACTAGCCGTATCTATAGGGTACTCTGAAAAAGATCAAGAAAGAAAATGGAAAATGTTATGTTGGCACCATGTGGGTTTAACCATCCAATAGGAAAGGAAGAGGAAATTAGCCAATGATGTTCCTATAAGAATATAAAGGAAAGAAAAGGGGCCATTATTCTAGTGGGAGTAGGGCCACAAAATAGTGTGTTCACACAATGATCCATCTTCCTATACAAACCCAACACTACGTGATAGAGGCAAGCAGACCAGAATATTTCAAAGCAATTGACTTTAGAAACTTGAACTGGAAGAAAAAAGTAGCAAGTGAATAACACCTTGGTCTGTACTGTAAAACCTATCACATTATATGAATAAACATTGGAGTTTTTTAATCACCAAAAGGGTTTTTCTCAGTATTACACAGGTATGCGTCCCCAATGGTAGGAAACATGCTTCCACACCCCTGCACATCTCGAAAACTTAGAAACTCCATGATGCATGATTAATGCATGATGCAAATTATGAATAATGCATGATTATTACCAATAGTGATGTAGGAAACCCTAGATACATGGCTTAATGATCTCCTAGAGAAACCATGCCAAGAGCTCAAAGTCAACTTATCCAAGAATAGGGTAAAATTCCCTCCAAATATGGATGATACATGAAATATGCCATGAAATTATGTGGAAAAGACATTCCAATGGTGAATTTCCTAGACCAAATTAGCCTCAAAAGCTGATCGCACTCTCAAACCAGTCATGGAAACACCCTCCAAAGAAGAGTGGTATGATCCAGACTTCAACAAATATGCAAATGATTCCCACATATGAACCAACCAATGATTAAGTGTTCCATTTCCACACCAAGTCAAAAGATGCCCCAATGACTGCTCAAGCGAGCTCTCCACCTCATGAGCATAGAAAAGCATGCAAGAGAGGACCTCCAAACTCCTTTAAATATGGGTCTTCATGCACAGTCGGTCATTACAACCTTCCATGAATCAGGGTGACATATTCATTCATAGATCATTTTACAAACTTTACTACAAAGCAAGCTGAGCATTCCTCAAATTCTGATTGAACCCTTTGGAAGGACCAAACGCTAAGTGTCTCCATTTAAAATCTGGGCATACACTGGTAGCTCCTTTTATTAATCAATTTGTTCCATACTTTTAACACACGGTACTGCTACAATTTCTAGTATATTAATGTCATGAAAACCTCCATAATTGCCCTGATTTTGTGAAGAGTGATACATCTCTTTGCACATCGATGATTTGATGCTGGTTGCTCTGAAATGAAGGTGGAAATCCTTAACTTTTCTTTTCAAATAAGCGTTTGGACACACAAAAGACTTTCTATCAAACACTTTCTTGGAGCACTTGACGAAAAATACAAATGAAACTTATTTAACAGGCCCTTCATCGATCATTTATGCATTTGCAACTTCTAAAATATATGAAGACGATTCATGGACGATGATCCCTGTTTGGAAAGAACAAGAAATTGAATCGGTGCATTGTCTAATTGTTTTTCACAACCCTTGGTGCATGATCATTCTTCCTGTGGACACTTGTAGTGCTCAAATCCTTTTAACATCCCTGAGAGCACTTTGAAATTTGGTGATTTATCACTTTGTATCAGGCATACTTGGTGGGGCATTATGGTTGTTCACCTTCCGCCAATCTACATAATTTCCATTGGATTGCGATCAGTGTGCTAGCATTGGTGAATCACTAAATTTTTGAAGCAGATCCTGATGGATCTAGACCCAAATCTATGTCAGATCCATCCCCTATGGCCTAAGAATATAGTTACACGGTGCAACTACAGGTCTCTATGTTCATGTTATATATTTGAGTTCATCATAAATATGGACAGTGGCGTGGTATTGTGGTTGTTCACCTTCCTCCAATCTATGCAATTTCCATTGGATTGTGAGCAATGTGCTGGTGTTGGTGAATCGTTAAATTTTCGTAGCATATATTTGGCGGATCTGGATCCAATTTTATGTCAAATCCATCCCCTAGGGCCTAATAATCTAGTAACAGAGTGCAATTGCAAGTCTTCTATGTTCATGTTAGATATTTGAGTTTAGCATAAATATTCTCACTTTAACATGTGTAGCTGGGTGGATGGCAGAATGTGAATTCCCTTTATTGAAGCTAAATATTACAGGTTTTGATCAGGATGCCCTATTTATTTATATCCAACAATGAGCTGATTTTATTGGGCAGAGTAAGGGGAGATGAAGGCTATTTCCTTGTGTGAGATTGGTTCTCTCATATGTATACATAGTTGTTGGCATGTTCTCTTCTCATGTTTTTGCAATTACTAAATACAATATATGTACTTGATTAAATATACCATATATAACTTACAACTTGTTAGAACTTAGAATAATACATCACAAATAGTCATAATGAAGGGACACCGCCCATGAATATACCCATGATTATGTATCGAGATAATGGTATTCCACTATACAATTATATGGGGATGATAATATTCCACCATACATTTGTAAATGTGTAACTATTATCTTAAGAAATGTGAACTATTATTGTACTCTATTGGAGTTTTTCATGAAAGCATCTTATATGCCAATTTCAACATTTGTGCACCCCTTAGCGGTTACCCTTTCCCTCTGTGTGGTTCATGTGGACCCACCAGGTTAACTCTGGCACATCCTCTTCTTGTGCTTCCTATCATAGTAGGAGTTTAAGAAATTCATGAAAATATCATGTTTCTGGCTTCAGCTGTATTTTTCATTTTATTTATTCAACTTAACCCAATTTCAGACTACAAAGGGACTTGAGTCTTGTATTTCTCAATCTTAGGTATCTTGTAAGTGGTAATAATCTTAAACATTGACTGCCTCCAAAATTGTTGATTTTTCTTTTTTGGTAAAATGAAATTTTATTGACATAAAAGTACATATTACAAATGCCAATAAATACTAATAGGATTCCTTCATTAGCAAAATTGGGAACCTAGAAGTTCAAAGAAGCTACAAAAACAAAACTTGAAATTAACGATTTTATGTTTTAGGAGCAAAGGTAGATATTGAGAACTCAATCAAAATAGTGAAGGGAACTTGTCAGTCCCTTGTTTTTCCTTTGTATGTGATATTTGACGTGCTGGCATTGTCATCCTAATTAAAGGTCGGAAGTGTAAGTTAACGAAATCTTCCCATTTCTTCATTCTCATGAAGTTGGACCAATCATCTCTTTTAAAGGTTTCCTTTAGGTAGTCTATGTTTCAATATTCAAAAGAAGCTTGTATCCTTCAAGTTATTAAGCCTTTGCTTTAAATTATAAGCCTCTATGCCTATGTCTATACTAATTTATTTCTCGGTAGTTTATGAGCTCTTTGAGCTCTTTATTTGCCTCATTCCTATCCATCTTAGCATGTCAGGCATTCTGCAAGACCTGCAACTACCTGATCATGAACCTTGTATTATGTTGCTACCATATATATATAGTTTATTTCTCTTGAGTTCTTCGGGCCTGAGCCTCATAAGGACTATCCCCTCTCTTTGCTACTTTTCTCTCTTAGCTTCATGATCTCTTCATCCGAGCTCTGAGCCTCCTATATGATGGAAGTAGGTGTACCATTGATTCTTTTGGTGTGTTATTTTTCTAAGGTTGGGAAGTACTTTTTGCTACTTGTTAGGCCTGTCACTATTCTAGTATGCTAACATAATCTGATTTGTGCTGCAGTATGATGTTTTTCCATTCTCAATGAATTAGAATTTAGGGAGCATATCTAGAAAATCAGAGGGATGTAATTTAGAAGGAATGTAAATTGTAAAGAGAATGAGCTCTAGAGAAGATGAGCCTTCCATCTTTCCTGGCATAGAAGAATTGATGGTTTTTATCTTTCCAGATATAAATCAATTGGTGTTCATGCATGTTGGGTTGGTGGTGCCCTTCCTCCATCTTAAATATTTGACTAAAGATGTGAAGGCCCTTTGCCAATGTTTCTAAATGGCATCGTCAAAATTTACCAAATCAAGCAGCATCCATCATTAGGAAAACTTTTCTGACTATGCTTCTAAATTACATCTATGGCAAGTGTTTCCTTCCCCATTCAAGAATATTACAATGAACTATAGTTGGTTTTCCATGCAAACAACCACCTTGGCTCATTTCCATCACTAGGGGGTATTTCTTCTGCCATATTTGCTCAAAACATGCATTCAACCCCATCTGCAAGGAATGGCCTGATTATGCAAGCGATATGAGATGGCCTGATTCAACAAGTGAGAGATGGCTCATGAGGGGTGAACGTGTCTTTGGGGAATTTGAACCTTGGTGTGGCCATGAAACACTTATGCTTTACCACTAAATCAAGAACCCATTGAATGATTTGGAAACAATTTAAAATTATCCTTGGTGACTAATGTTAGCTTATATTTCCAATTAATCTCCTCTTCGATAGGCGGCATATTTAGCTAACCAATCAACCACCATGTTTTGGGATATAAATTCCAATCTGAAGCTACAAAAGAACCCTACATCAAATTGATAATAATTTTAGTCTCCTTCCACCTCAATAATCATTATCCTAAGTTTAAGATAGGGTTTTATCTAGGCCTTCATTTCTACTTTGTTGACTGTACCCTTTCCAATAATCTCCACAAAGATAGCTATAGTATTACCTCTATAGTCCCCTACCCATCATGTGTTTCCTAGGCTTCCCTTTAGAGTTACACAAATGTCAGTTTCACTTGGACCTTCTCTGGGTGGTTTCCAGTACACGAGAGAATCCAAAAACATTGATTGTATCTACTATCCTCTACGCACAAATGTTTTTAACTTATGTTTTTTTTTACAATCATTAATTTCTCAACATAATCCCTTTTTCCTTCCGAAGAAAACATTGTCCCGGAGAACTAGAATAAATATTTAGACACCGTGAAATGTCCTTCTATTACTTGATTTTTTTTGGTTCAATCTGAGCTTCTAGAATCAATGCCTTTGTTGTAGACAAAGAAAACTGAAATTATGCCTCTTACTTTCATGATTCTATATCTTATATTTTGTCTGATAAATATCTACTGCATAAATTTTTTGCTGAGTTTATGGTATCATTTGAGAGCTATTGAAATGTTCTTTATTTATCTTAAAGTTTAGGATAAAAGGAGGAAATTTTGGAATGAATTTGGTACAGTTATATTTTGGATTTGAAATTCAAAGCATAAATGTGACGGTAATTAAAGGTATACTTGGTGTATTGGATACCAAATAAAGAAACACACAAAATATGGTATATATGTGAAAATGCAAATGATCCCTCTCTGTCAAAACCCCAAAAATTCGAAAAAATTTAAAACTTTTATAAATAGCATAAACTCACACTAATGCAATCATTAAATACTGATTAGTTATTGCTACTAGCTTTGTAACAGAATGATATTTACTTGTGCTTAGAATATATGATGAGTTTCTTGTCAGTTTTCTGAATGTTTTCTGTTTGCAACAGCAAGGGGATATGCTATGTCAGACTGGGCTTACTTAGCTACTAAGCTAACGTAGCAATTTTTCTTTCTCTTACAGATTTACAGGTAAGATTCGGGTCGCTGCTAACAGAACTTTTTAAAGTATTAAAGTAATAAATTGCTGTACCAAAATCATTCAGTAAATTATAAATGTATGCTAGCTAGTATAATCAAGCCCTCACAGGTATTGCTTTCCCTGTACTTCTTTTTAAAACAAAATTCAATGATAGATAGTTTAGAGATACTAGAGAAATAGATAGCTATTTTCATTTATACTAGCAACATTAAATATCCTTATGGAATACTGAATCCATTTACTTTACTGTAGTGCACTCAAACTATTTATTCTCTAGCACATAGCTTAAATCTGGATTATCATGTTCGATCCTATTTCTTTTTACCTATTTGTTCTATGCTTTGTTATCTTAATATTGTTTAACCAATTTTTCAATTTGGGTTCTTTATTTAGTTATTAAACTTGAATATTTTTGTACAGTACTTAATAAATATTAGAGTATATTTTTCTATACATAACTGTATAAATTTTCTGTGGATATTATAACCTTTATTTATCATATTAGATAATATAATAACCGTTTTAAATGTATATTTATACTTAACTGAAATAAAAGAATTATTTAGTAATACAACCAATGCATTCTTAACTAGGATGCAACTAATATTAATAAGATTTAACTCTGTTAACAAACAGGTAAATATCAGAAAAGTTATTATCTCCTATTGACTGTATTATTAAATTTTAACTCTAAAGGATTAACTCCTTTTGAACTAACATATAACAATTATAGCTTAGATTGCAAAAAATAAGACTGTAAGAAAAATGGTTCATGAATTTGTGAAATCACTTGTAGTAACTGCAGATAAATTAGGAAACTCAGTTCAGAAGTATACTGCTTCTAACACTGAGATACTGTGCTAGAGTACTACCTGGTGATACCAGGTGTGGAAAAACACAGTAATTACTAACAAGTTTTACTACTAACATTCTGAGATACTAATTTTACTGATACTAATTAATTACTCAGACATGTAAACTAATATAACATTCATCCATGTAAACTCAGAGAACATAAATAAATGTATAGCAGAACCTGTTAAGCTGTGGATAACAACAGCAATGGGAGGTCGTTCCTCCCTACCAATTCCTGGAGAGCGCTCAGACAGCGACTTCTCAGGACCCCCGAGCTTGCTCTGGTCTCCCTGGCTTGGAACTAGGTGCAGCAAAACAGATACCAGTCTTCAACTCAGTATTAACTTAGAACTATCAGTCAGTTCTCTCAGCCCAAATAGCTGAGAATAGATCAAGTTACTGCAGCAATCCACTCAATACACTTCCTTACTATTTTTCCCTCTTTCCTCAATGAAAT
>LPNX010047881.1:20106-183155 GCA_001517045.1 Pseudotsuga menziesii
GCTCTCTAGCTGGAAACGTGCTACGGCATCGTAGCTTCGCCCTGTCCTTTTTCCGCTAAACTTCTCTCTTTCCGCCAAAACTAGCAGCTTCTTCTGTAGCTGCGGGATTCTGCTCCAACAATGATATGGAGATGGAGGAGAGGAGGAGTGGGTGGTTTGAGAGTAAGAGGTCTCAAAGCATCCATGGGAAACATAACAATAGGAAAGTGAGGAGTGTCTTGAGAGTGACCCCCCACCCTCCTTTTATAGTTTTTCCAAAGGATTTTAGGGTTTTAAGCCCTTGGTCAGGGATTTATCCCCTTTTTTGGGCCTTTAGCCCCTTCCACCCTAACTTTAGCCCCTTTTATGGTTTTAGCCCCTTTTTTAGGGCTTTAGCTCCTAGGGGGCTATTTTGGGCTCTTTTCTGGGGGTTTTAGCCCTTTTCTTCATCCTTGGGATCTTTTGGAGGTGTGGGGGTCAAATGGAAGGTCTTATGGAGTGAAATGAGTGTTGTGAGATGGTGTCCTTGGGTGGTATAGGCCATTGAGAGCTGTGTGGGGGATTTTTGGATTAACAAGGCTACATATTGCATACTATACATCCAATTTTGACCCAGTAAAATATTATAATCAAGGGGCGCATCAACGACCTTGACCTCGATCGCGATGATCTTCCCTCCCAAACAGATCTTAAGAGAAGGAAGAATTCCATGCAGATGAAATGATCTACTATCAAAGGCAATTAGCATGGTAGTGGATTTAGACAACTCGGGAGAACCCAAACCCTTCCAACATGATAAAGACATCACGGAAGTAGCAACACCTTTGTCAATCACATGGCGTTTGACAGTCATTTTAAGACATTCTACATTAATCAAGAGGGACACATATTAAGGAAAGTGAGGTTGGAGTCCCATGGTTTCAAATTTGATGATGTAAGAAGAGTTATCATCATTCACCCCAAGAGATGAAAGCAAAGCTTTCCTTTGCAATGGACAACTCTAAAGTACTTCAAGTGCAGACATTGCACAAGGATTTTGGCCCAAATCCTTGACAAAATATTTTTGGGTGGCTCGGGCATTAGGATTGTGCCCCAAACGCTTTAGGACTCCCTTAGTAATGCAAGGTGCAATATCAAGTTTATCCGTAGTATTTTCAATACGGAAAAAGCTCTTAGTTGGAGGAGGTTCCTTCCCAAGGTCTAGTTGTGACAAACCATAGTCTTTTAGACAAGTCACAACCTTAGTAGCTTGCACCATGTTGATGCACCCATGACCAGTACTAGTTTTCAGCAGATTTTGATCTCCACCCGACGCAAAATGAGTATCATGGGTCCTCAAGTTCATATTTTGATTATGGGTTAAAGGATTGGTCAACACAGTTGGGCCCTGTGCTATGAACCTCGAGGCGTCTTCCATACGAGGGCACAAGTGAGTGAGGTAGTCATCCTTACACAATTTGCAAGGAAACTTAACCTTACGTTTATAAATCTTGTCCCCCCCAGCATTATGGTTGTTTTTGTCATTAAAATTGGCATTTTCGTTCCTGTTCCCACCCTTATGATTGTTTTTACCCTTTTTCTTATTCCTTCCGGGTTGCTGGTTTCCCTTCTGGTCCAACGATTGCACGTAAAGTACACTCGCCATTTGGGTGGGTTGAGATGAAGCCATAGCTTGTCATGACAAGGATTGATTAATAGACAATTGACTCAGTTTCACAACCAAATCCATAGGTTTGGCACTTGTACAACCCACAATGCCATCGGCATGTGGTCCAAGCTTGATCTTGGGATCGAAACTAGAACACAGAGTGTTAGGTATGATCTCATATAATAGTCCGGATTAAGAATAAATAAAATCCAATTCATGTGCCCTAAAAATTACTTGTTCCTCGTTCTGAACTCTGGATGTAGAAACATCCTTCACGATGTGAGGTAGCAACAATTTAAGGAACCACTCAAGGAGAAACTATGGTGGTATGAAAGCTTTAATCAACCTCTTCCGTCTATGCCACTCTTGGATATGGTCCAAGATATGTGTGGCTTTGTCCTGTTGAAATGTTGACAAGATTTCTGTACCAATGTCATAATGCATGGGTAGATGGAAGTGATTGCGGAAAGTCACAGCAAAATCATCGAACAAAACGAATACCCCCCTCGGTAACTCTATGTACCATTTCACTGCAGGTCCAGTGAGGGTGCATTGAAATAGCCTTAAATAGATCGATTCATCATGTAAGGAGTTGGAATAGCACCAAAGGTGAAAGGTAATGACATATTCACTAGGATATTCTCCTAGTTTTCCCTCAAATTTGGGAATGTCTGAGGGAAACTTGTTAGGGATAGTCGGCCAAGCCATGTCATGAGATACTAGATCGTTCATTAGTCTCGATAAGTTAGGTAAATTTAACGTTGTGAGGAAAGGAATCCTAGGTTGATCTATTCTATGCCACACTCCCTGATAGTTTTGGTTCATATAAGGCTGACTATTGTAAATACCATGGCCTTGGCCATAATATCCTCCTCCCATTTGACCCATGTAGGGCTGCATGGAAGCATTATTATGTGGTGTACCTTGACTATGTGGTGCTACAAATCCATAATTAGAGGAGTAAGCGGGTTGTTGATACCCGTACCCATAAGTTTGATAACTCTATCCATATTGCGGTCCATAATATTGTCCATGAGAAGCTCCATAACATGTCCCATGGGATATCCCATGAGAAACTCCACAAGTAGGGATATGGGGAACTCCTTACAATGGACTGTAAGATGATCTAGAAATAGGAATATGACCTCCCGAGACAACAGGAGATACTTGACTCTGAGATACTACTATATGAGCAGTCGTAGTACGAACATGACTAGTAGAAACATTTTGACCTGAAGGACCACTTGAATGCAGGGGAGGAAGGGTTGTCAAAAATGTATTCGAAGGAGTAGGAATTGAGGATGAAAGGACATGAAAAGGGATGCAAGTGGTATTCCCTATGGTCACTCATCTTGGTTCTGGTATCTGCATATGACTACTAACATTAGGTCTAGGACGGGCATGTGAGGTAGCTTCCACCGTCAAGATGGAAGGTGCAATGTGACTAGTGCTCCCAAATCTCTCTGCACAGAAAGGAATAGGAGTGCCCCTAGGAGTAGTGCTAGGTTCAATTTCTGATTTGGCATGATGTGTCAGATCATGCGCAGGGATATCAAGCATGCCTTAACTAACATGACTAGTGCTTGTGGGTTCATGGTGAGTCTCGTCACCCGGAAACTAATACCGGTGACCTATGAATGAGGGATCATAACTGGAATGTGAAGGTATATCTAGTGAAGGATCATATACAGGAGTAGGATCTTCCTCCCCAACCTCTAGAGGTGGAGAATACATCTTAGGAATCTCATCCTCATGATCTCCCTGGACTATCTGTTTCTCTCTCCCAAAGGAGGAGGAGACGTGGAAGGAAGAAGCCCTTATAAACAATGATAACAGCAAAGTGCTACACCCGAATCCACAATGACTCAAAAAATGAAAAGACTCTTTCTAATTACGCAAACCCTAGGAAAACTAGTGTGCAAAGAGCATACACCTATACAATGTAAAGCCAAATCACAAGCAAGCAAGGGTAGGATATGTGATCTCCCAAATGAAGGAGGTATGTCTCGCCTAGGAGAGGCTTGAGACTCCCATACACAATAAGTGGAGGTTCACAACCAATTATTGTGGCCCTCATCTTCAACACATATAGCAACTGTGTTGTCCAACCCCAACCTGACCGAGACACCTGCATAATAACCTCTACAAAGTACCCCCTCGATAACCTAGGTAAGGAAACTAAGGTCACCTCAATATAATCAATGCTCAAGCGGGCAGTAGAAGGAAGGATTGATTGTATGGGTAGGGTAGCAAAGCCTGAAACTCTCGAAAGAGGCCCTAGATACGAATACAATCCTGGAAATATCTCTGGTGCTACTTAGTTATGACTAGGGGTCATCCCAACCAATAACCTCTCACACTGCCTCGTGTTTAACTCCCTTGTAAGAGGAGGATCCTGAGAAACACTAATTATACCAAGGAATTTCACACTCTCACCTAGACAGACACATACATGTTTTGTTTAGTGGTCTTGGAGAATTTACTCATAATGAACTATTCCAAGACCCTAAAACCTAATCTTTTAGGTGAACCCTATAAAATAAAAGCATGTAATCTTGTAGCTGCACCCTATTATGCATTAATTTTAATTGGCTTATTACTCAAAAGGGTAAATGATCATGCAACTAATGGTGTTATGATGCAACAAGAAGTAAAATGTACACCTAACAATCAATGCAAATGCACTATGTTAAATGAAAAATGGGGTATGCTACTACATGAAATGAAAAATTCTCCTTCAAATGAAAATGCAATCATTCCTATATGAAAGTATCACTAATACTTCTCCAAGCAAACCTAATGCAAGTACCATGTAAAATGCAAAATGCAATGATGCATAATGATGCAAAGAAGAAAATATTTTTGTAATTTTTGAATTAAATTGGATAATAAAGCAACAGAATGACTCTACCACCCCCAGACACTGCAAGCACTATCAGACAACACCCAACCAAAGCACCAAGGTAAAAGGGACCTAATGCACTAATCCCAAAACAAAAAATAGAAAATGCAATGAAAAAAACATTCTTAAAAAATTCAACCTAAAAGGAATCTCTGGTCAGAAACAGAGGTGTATACTAATTCTAGAAGCATCCAGGGAGACTCAGCAATCATCAAAACTCACCCAGCAACACTTAATCTTCCCCTAAAAGGAAAAACTCAGGGCATACACAACTGTGTGCAGAAAACCCGCGTATATATGCAAAAATCACAGTAAAAACCGCGTGTACACATGACTGACTGTGAAGCAAAAAATCACATACAAGAAGAAAAAGAGATAAAAAAGAAGGTAAACAGACAAGCTGAGACAAAAGTTACTCCTATCTAACACTACCAGGAAAACATGCCCCTAGACTCGACTCAGAAATAGAGAAATAAGAGCAACTCAAGAACATTGAATGCCGATAAAAACCCCTAAAGGAAATGACCAGGAACTCCCTAGTATGGTCACCAATTTTGTTATGGAGAGAACTTCCTATGGCTTGGGGTACCACAATAGACGTAGTAACCGCAGAAATCAATCATTTCCTATATGCAAGAGAAACCAAACATTCAACACTAAAGGATCTCGAAACATACCTTATTCCGAACGATTGATGTAGATCCCTGTTGAGCTATTCCACTCTTGCTTGTATTGATAATTTACTCTCTCAACATTCAACAAACAAGACAAGCATGCTATATAATTGTGTTAGACCTGCTCTATCATATATAATCAATAACATATAAGCATTTAAAAGCATCCATGGATTCAATACTCATTTAAATACATATTATTGGACAGGAAAATATATTTCTATTAATATAAATCAGAGATTACAATAGTGACAACCTCTATCGGCATGTCTGCGAATCGGAGAAACTAAGTCCTCCACCTGGGCCTCCACCACTTCAATCCTCCATCTCTCGATAGCAAGCTCACAAGCAAAGGCAAGCTTGGGAAGAACACAAAGTGCTCCAAGGGACAAAGGGATGCAGACTCAAGTATAAGCTCCAGCAACAATGGACTATAGTTTTCTTGCTCTTTAATTCCTCTCTCTTCAATGTATCCAAAGGGTTCCTTATATAGTGCTTCAATGGGGTAATGGAAGGTCAAATCCGAGCGATCTCAAGGAATATGGAAGGCCAAGAGACAAGTGACTCAGATCCACATCAAGGAAAACTCCAAAATTATTTGGCCTTTTGCATACATCCCGATGTACACAGGTTTAAAGGTCAAAACCACGTATATACGCAAGAATAGGTTTAAAAGTTGCGTGTAGCAAATTGTTGAGGCCTGAAAACTCCCAGGAAACAACAGCAAGGGATTCTCCCCAGTAAACATTCCCAACTAGCCCGTGACTATTTGGTGTAGGGAATCCATCCAGTTTGCGGTCTAGCTACCGTAGGTCAAGTAACAAAAATAAAGGTTTTACCGGTTGCAGCCCGGTCCACCGCATATATTTTTGTATTTTTTGACTTTAAGTATGACGTGCAAATGCCTATCTAAAATGCATATTGATTGAGCATGCAAGGAGTGTTCACAATGTGATGTGCAGGTTCTTACCTCTCGTCTTAGGCTCTCTTGCATCTAAATCACACACACAGCAAGAAATTGAAACTAACTACCTAACCTATCCCCAGGGAGCAATATTGTTACTTATTAGTGAGTAATGTATTTGGTGAATGCATCATAAAAAATAAATCATAGATAGCTGGTACTTCTTTCAAACACACGAACAATTAAAGATATTTGGACAACCAGATAGCCAATTGCTTATGAACAACATTCATTACTCGTAGTGGAAATTTTCATAAAGCAAACCAGAGATCATCCATGCAAGAACATAGGTTCAAAGAGTTAGAAAAATCTCACAGTTAATGGACACAAAGCTGAAAAAGAAATAGTTCATCTTCAACAAATCCATAGTATAACATTTGAACATTCCACCAGGATTTCTCCAACAGGAAAACTGTAATTATTTATTGCAAAAGGAAATAGTTCTTCTTACAATATGTCTTCCAATCTAACTGGGAAAAAGATCCCCCACTTGTCTAGATTCTCTATATTTATACAAAAGAGCAAAACTGTTGGGCTTCCCATGCAATGACTCTTGGGATTCCCAAACTCTTCACCTCCCATATTTTCTTTCATTAAGCGTTTATGAAAAATACAATATATTACAACAAAATGAATAAGATGCTCATGAGGAGGGTCCTTCCTGACTATTCAAAAATTTCTTCCATGCTGAAGCCTTTGAAGCAATACTTTCAAATTTAGAAGGTTCCAGGAATCGAATATTTATTTCAAATTTAGCAGCCTGGTTTCTGATGAATTCTATTCTGGTTGCGCTCAGGTTTAAGTTGGTCTTCTAACAGCTGCACACCAACCATAGAATGATCTAATTCATTCCTCAAGGTCTGTTCATCTAAAACTTTAATGTGCTGTATCTTTTTTCATATTCATGATACCTCTTTTGTAAAATTTCCAAAAACAGGCTGTGTTTTGGAAAAGTATCCATTCTTTGATCAGCCTCTACCTGACATCGATTATACGTGATTAAAATCCTCCTAAAGAATTCTGCACAAGCCCCTTTTGTCTTCTTAACAACCTTCTTGAATTATTCAGCTGTGCTAATGGCAAACTCCAGTAAATCATAATCTTGTCTTAGGGCTTGTTGATCTTTTGAAGGTAGATTAGCAGGAGTTTCTTCATTCGCTTCTAATCTCGCCATCCTTCTTGATAGGACTTCTAATATGTCTTGTGATCTGTCAACAAAATATGAAGAGGTTTCCAAAATCTCTTCCAGCCAACTGTCCATTTGCAAGACCTTGCACCTCTTCTCATCTATGGCCACTTGCAACTGGTGCATCTTGCTTCTCTGTGCCAGAATTTGCTCCTTGAAAGGCTGAAGACTAACCTGCTATTACTTGGCCTCTCCTAGATCTTCTGTCAACGAGGTAATTTGTCCTTTGAGCTCTACATTATGCCCTTGAGATTGCCTCTCAGATTCCTCCAAGTTGGCCTTCTGCAATTCCAACTCCCTTATCCTTCCTAGCAGCTGCTCATTTTCTGCCTTCAACCCTTGACATTATTGCTGCACCTTCTCCAGACTTTCTTGGGCAGCTTCCATATATATATTTTCTACCTGGAGGGACTAGAGATCAACTTTTGAAGACTTTATTTCTCATTGTAAGTCTTCAAATTTTCTCTTTAACCTATTATTTTTCTCTCTTTCCTTTCTCAGGGTATCTTTGAGCTGGGAAGAGGACTTCTTTGACTGTTTAAGATGAGTCATTATTCTATCCACATTGTCCTCAGAAGCATGGATCAATGCAACTCCTGCTCTGATAGTGAACCTGGGGTCCTTGTCAGTCCCATACACTACAGTTGTATCATTTATCATTCTACCATATTGTTCCCCAGTTTCGACCTTCCTCTCGGTCCTCTTTACTATCCTCTTCCTTTCCCTATCATAATAGATAGTGTTGAAATTTGGTACCTCCTCCCCTTTCTTCTGCTCAAAAGGGATTAGCCTAAGGGTGGAGACCATAGCCTATCCTAGTGTGCTTCTAGTAGCTGCCTCAGGATTTTCAATGTCAGGGTTCCCCAGATCCTGAGCCTGATTGTCTTCTATATCAGAAGTTGAGTGCTTTGTCACTGTCTCTGTCAACTTTAGCTTCTCTGCTTCCTGCTTCTTCAGCTCCTCATCTATCTTTCTTTTCTTTTCTTCTTCCTCGCTCTTGGTAGATTCTTCTACCTTTCTGGCTACCTCTTGTGCAGCTCTTCTTTTTTCCTCCTCTTCTCCTTTGAGCCAGCCTTCGGCCTCTTGGGATAGTCTCCTAGCCTCTTCATTTCTTTTTCTAGTTTCCTCCTCCTCGGCCTTTGCATGCTCATCCTATCCTTTTCCACCTTTGGTGGTGATTTTCTTTTTAAAACTTCTTCTTAAGGATGTCATATTTTGTGCACTGCGGAAAATGGACTCCTCTCTATCCCAGTGGCTAGTGTATTCAAAATGTACATTCACCTCTTTGATCTACAACCTTATTCCGGGAATCATTCCTGTGGAAACGCATTTCCCCAAAATGGAATTTCTCCAACTCTTCCATGAATTCATCGGCTTTCTTCACCCTAGTAAACTTGTAGCTTCCCAATCTGAATGGAAAAGGAGGGTATGCTGCTTTCTTATGTTCAAACAGAAAGCTCCCTATGCCATCTAAAAATACTTGTCTAACTGCCTCTTTGTGGACAACATAGTCTGTGGCATGCTTAGGAAGTAGTGAGGGTGCTCTAGAGCATCCAAACATTCTGAAATATAGTCCATCTTTAGTCAAATAATAGTCTGCATACTCTTCAATCACCTGCAACGCCTCCTTTGACATGCAGTTGCACTCTTTCAAGAAAATCAGGGTAAACAATGGCATAATGAAGTGCTCACACACTTCCTTGTAGTGACTGTGGTATTTGTGGGCCCATAGTGGCTTGTATGCTAAGTAGACTGGTGTTCTTTCCCGGTCTTAGATACACCTCAAATTGGGGAAGGGTTGGTTGCACAGTATGCAATCAATCAGTATAGAGCTCATGTAGAACTATGATCTCTTTTGTGACACCCCTCCTAATGTCGATGCAATGTAGGCTGAGAGGCTGTTGGACACAATGTTGGCCCAGTTGAACACAGTCCCCTATGTTGCAACATAGAAAATGATAGGCACCCACTCCGATTTGAAGCTTTTACCATGGGCCCTCCCGAAAATCATGTTCAACATCAAGGCAATGAACCTGTAAGGGGTTCTTAGACTTGCAATGTCATATTCTCCAGTCGGCCTAGTTCTAAAGTTCTTGCCAGGCATGAGCATCCTCTTCAGTGTCTCAACTAAGTCCATCTTGATTGCTTTTAGCCAGTCCTCAGTCAAGTACACCTGTGCTTCTGGTAAGTGGTAGGCCAAAGCCACATACCCAAGGTTATAAGCAACATAGCCCTGTTGATCAACATTTGCTAAAATCATGGTGGTTACATCTGCCCTGGGCAGAATCCACCCAATCACCTCTGAGCAGGGAAAGAGCTCACGTCTGGTAGCAATTTTCATTAATGAATACCTCTCTATATTTGCATAAATGGTCTCTTCTTCGAAACATATGTCAGGTACTTCTTGACGCATTATCAATCTGTAAATATCCCCCCATTGATATTCGGGTTCCACACCAATTATGCATTTGGTGTCCTCATAGGTGTATTCGACCCTGGTAACAATTTCGACCTTGAGTTCCTCTTCAACTACGAGAGCCTTCTTCTTTTGAAGTTTAAACATATTGAATTCTAAGTAATTTCCCTTTCATGTACAAGAATGTATTTTAGGTTCTGTTAGGTCATTTCTAGATAACATTTAAAGATAAAGACAACAGTATCAGTGTTTTACCTCATCTATGCTAAACATGAGTGCAGCTATGAAAAATAAGCAAACAATGTTTAAAACCAAATGCTCCTTCCCAAAGACTAAAACCAGCTTACGCCCAACAAAATTCGGATTTAGAAAATCACCGCCTTCATTAATATGAACACAGTCCCGAACCCCCTTCTCGACGCCATGACCTACACGCTATGCGAAATACAACAAGGTGCCTAAACTAAAACCGGCTCAAGATAGGACGCTGCAAGAGATAGCACACTAGGAGACAAGAGGAAGCTACTTGCTGTAAACGCTCGTTTCACGACCCGACTGGGTAATGCAATTCTAACCTAGACCAGTTCGAGGTTCAGATTCGAGCGAAACACATTCACAGTTGCGACCCTGGTTCATAAAAGAGAGGGTGACGATATAGTGGAAACAAATGCAGCATCTCATAAAAAAAAGCCATGAAATCCCTCCCTGGATGGCCAAACACAAATTGGGGGAAACTGGTGTGGACAGCGTAACGGCCGTCTGCACCAGTTTCCCCAGCAATTGAGTGCAGGCTACAAAACCATAATGGCCACGAGAGAAAACATTAAGAAAAACCACAAACACCCCCTCCCAATTGACGGCTGTAACATTTACCTCAGAATATATACATGCCCGGACAGAAAAACCAAAGTAAACACTAACCGTGGAGACAACAAAACAGTTCGTCCAATTGAACGGAAAGGGAAAATGAGCATAAGGGCCTACCTGGCATCGCTGCATGACTGGTGGAGAAAATTATAACTTCCACAATGGAGCCACCTAGGAGCAAAGGTACCGATAGAGAAATTCTCAGTCTGCTCGAGTGAAAACGACAGCACGGGGAAAAGTCCAAAATAATAATAAAAAATGAAACCCTGAAACTCCACTATATATACGCCCCTGTCAACTACAATCAACGGGAAAAATAAATTCATCGGGCGGAAAAAGGCTAAGGGGTCAGTGATCATGTCAATATCGCCTCTACAACAGCGAATGATGAAACAGTGGAGCGCCTGCAATGGCATTGGAGGGAAAAAAACAAACTCGCATCGGAGCTCACGAGACTAGGGCTTCAGGTCAAAACATGATTAGAGAGCCACAGCGGCGAACCCGTAAAAGAAACGAGTTCCGTAGACTAGTAAAATTAGAATCCAAAAATAAATATGAATCAAGCGAAAATATTGACCAAGTGGAACAAATAAGTCAAACTATCGGAAGCATAGTTCCTTCTAGAGCCGCAATGTCGAGAGTTGACAAGAACCAAATACCAGCAAAGCAAAGCGGTGGGGATCAAAAAAGTATGAAACAACTCTCGGACCACCTCGCAGAACCCCTTCTGTAACAGCAAAAGACGCATAGAGAAAGGCTTCGATGGGATTTCAAAACAACTGCTGATAAAGAAAAAATACATTGGAGACCAAAAACATTTGACTTCGGGCTTGATGTCTAGTTCTTCTCCACAACGACGGATGCGCAGACGACTAGACTTTCGACTCACAGTCCAAAACACTTCCGATGGTAAAGCAAAAATCAATTGAAACATTAAAACATTTCCCACATAAAAGTAATCTTTATTCAAGCATCAAGCAAAACAAAAAACCGAGCAAAACGAATTAAAGGAGGGTCCCAAAAAATTTTGAATTTTGGGAAATAATTGCAGCTGCAACACAAATAAGACATGTTTTTAGGGATGATCCTAGAAACATCAAAGGTACAAAAATGGTTCATGGGGTTTAAAGAGTCTCCAGAGGGACAGGGAAAGCCATAAAGGTGTGATCCACCTGTTATCACTCCAGGAAACTCCTCTAGGTTGTAGCTCGAGGATGCCTGGTAACTTACAATGTTTTTGGGGTTTTCTGATATAGATCAAGTCAGTTGACCTATATAACCTTTCCACTCTCAAGGCATGCATAAAAATCACTCACTTACAAGGATTTTAGTTACAATTTCTTAGAAGTTTGACAATAAGGTGCAGGGATGGAGAACTCACCAGGCTGGCAGACTTACATACAAAACACATGCATATAAATGGATAAATCCTGATGAGGATGGTATTTATAAATAAAATTGCACTAACAAACCAATAGGATGATAGCTATTAGCTTTTTAATCAATCTAAAAAATGACCTAAATACACATTCAGGCATAAATACAGTAAAGAAAGAGATGATGGCTGAACAGATCACAACAAAAGAGCTTATATCATGAATAAGTAAAATGAGAAGCATGAAAGCATTATAGGCTTATAAATCCCTGAAGTTGAACCTCTATTATAAAACTGATCTTAGGATTTACAGCCTTATACAAAAGTACAGATCCCGAAACTTCGATCTATTTTCACAAAAATACTCATAAGTAGTAGTTTTTTCAAATTAGGGTTTCAAACCCTAAAAAATTATTTGTCTAACTATGATGAAGATCTAGTTCACTGAATGACATTAAATAACTGAAGTAGTTGTCAATGATCACTGTTTTTGGTTCACTATAAATTTGCCACCAAAATCCAACGTTTCGGCGGTTAACTGATGTGATCTTTCTTGCTTAATCCACCAGAATTTTCTACCCTATCTCCACGGTCGGCGATCGGAAGCTCTAACCTGAACGATCAGAACCTCAAACATGAATGTGACCATAGTGTCGATGATTTAAACCACTATTGGTGTGACAATTAAGAATCAACAATCGGAATCTATAACCACTAACTTGTCAGTGATCGCAACTCCAAACTACTAAAACATCGGAATCTCAAGACTGAATGCTGCCGCAGTGTTGGCGTTTCAAACTACTGACATCACAATCAGCGATCGAAAGCTCTAGCCACTAAGGATTGGAGCTTTACATCTAAATGCTGCCGCAGTGTCGGCATTTCAAACCACTATCATCGCGATCGATGATCGAAGGCTCTAGCCACTAACCCATTGAACATTTAAACCTGAATGCTTCCGCAGTGTCGGCACTTCAAACCACTAACGTTGCGATCGAGGATCGGAAGCTCTAGCCACTAAGGATCGAAGCTTTACACTTGAATGCTACTACAGTGTCAGTGTCTCAAACCACTAACATCGTGATCGACGATCGGAAGCTCTAGCCACTAACCCATCGAAGCTTTAAACCTAAACGCTACCACAGTGTCGACGATTCAAACCACTAACTTCTAAGCATCGGTGATCGGAAAGACTAACCACTAATATGTCGTCAATCGAAAGCTCTAGCCAGTAATCCATCGAAGCTTTAAACCACTAATTATCTGTGATTGAAACCCCAATATTGAACATGTCGACGCTTTAAACTACAAGTTTTTTGTAGTGTCGGCAGTATAAAGGACAAAACCTCTAAAACACCGATGTCGCAGAGGATTAAACCTTTTACCTGCTATCAAAAATGTTCTTTTGGTGGTCAGTGTGTATGTTGCACTCCTTCTTAATCTACCGACCGAAGACAACCCTTTTCAGTGGCTAATGAGATGTTCTGAGCCTCGCCTAAGCCACTGAAAGCTACAACTTGTGAAATTTTTACCCAAATAAAAAACAAAGGCTTTCAAACTTGTTAGTGATATTCATATACTTCATTGCATGAGTCAAATTTTTTTTTTCCTCGGAATTGCATGAGTCAAATTATTCATACTATAAAAATAAATAATTTTGGGAGATATCACCACCATGTGTGGTAAAATCAGCTGTAACACCGCCGGGTATGAGAGATGGTATTGTGGTACCAACTGGGCCACTTCCCTAGGTGTGAATGGGGGCACCGTGGGAATGACAGGCTCACTGCCACTAGGTGTAAATGGTGGTACAGTAGTAAGGATGGGGGTTGGTGTGGGACCTCTACTAATGGGAAACTGACTTATGAAAATATGTGTCATGGTGCTGGGACTGCCAACAGGGATGTTGGTGATGAGGTGAGGCATGGACATGGGTCTGCTGCTGCTCACCCCTCCGGAGAAAGGATCTGGGTTTGCGCCAGCCATGGGGATAGATGGTGCAGTATGCAAGTGTGGCTCAGATTGGTATGAATCCGAGTCAAATTTATAGGCTATGTGGCCTTCTGATGGTGAAGAGGGTTTTCGAGTATGGTCTCGACGGTGCTGGTTTAAAGGTCCAAATTGAGGGGATTCCCCCCTGAGATGAGAGGAGGAACGTGAAGGATCAATGATGTATTTCTGGTAGTAACTGGTAATGAATATCTGGAACCCAATTTAATGTATTCCTAGTGGCTTACAGGTGGTCACTCGGCCACCAAGACTGCAAGAAGATAGCATTTGGATTTTTCCTCACAGGTTTTACTAGTCAATCAGAAGGTTGTTGGCCCATTTTGCTTAGCAATTCCTCTCATTGGATAGCTACTTTGGGGTTCCTGTGGTACTCCATTAGAGGAAATTTCAACTCAAAATGGGCCTCCTAAGGAAAATAATAAAATAATAGTTAAAATAATAAAATAATATTTATTAATTTTGGAGAAAGAAAAGAAAAAAAAACTACTTTTTTGTTCGTATTTTCGACATATTTTCCTATGTTTTTACTCAAATTTCGATCAGGAGAGCTCGTTGGATGCGGAATTAAATTCTGCATCCAATGAGTACCCACTTGACATACTTTTGATGGACCTCACTACCCCAAAAACAAGAAATACCTAAAAAAACGTGATGGAGATATGTCGAAAATACGAACAAAAAAAGTAGTTTCTTTTATGATACCTATCCCCAAATTTATATTAAAAAATTGTTTAAAACCTATACAGTATTTCAAATTTAAAGCAATTTCATTGGCTAACACATGATGACATGGAATTTGAATGAGGGTTAAAAGGCCCATTTTGAGTTGAAATTTCCTCTAATGCTCACAATGAGTTTTAGGACATAGCTCAAGCACTTCCCATGGTTAAGGTAGTCAGGGACTTATGTCCTCAAACTGTAATTTTTTTTATTTAAAGTAAATTGATTAATTTTAGAGGTTCGCTCGGCGTCCTGAACCGAGTTTGGTTGGATTAAGTGGTGTGGTTGTGTGCATTTGAAGTGTGTGGGTACTATTTTAAATTATTTTCTGCAATTTATATGGTTAACAGTTGTCTCGGTTTTTTTGTTTAGATTAGACAATCGGAAACCTGTAATGTGTAAAAAATAGTAAAGCTAAAAGAAAACTAAACATGCAACTATTCAACTGAGAGAATGTAAATCTGTACCGTGTCTACCCTTCTCTTGTATTCCTCTTTGGACAGGAAAGAGTGCTGAGCTCTCATCAAAGTGGGAACAAGCCCACCCATAGATCCACGGGTCACTCCTCAAGTGCAAGGTTGCTCATTAGGGAGGAAGTAAACGGCATGAGACCCCCCACAGTCTCCACCCCCTCTAGCTTCCAAGTCACTTGTTTTTAATGGTTGGGAGCAATGCTAAGAATAGGTTCCTATTACTAAGTTTTCTCAACCATCTGTCTTATCTCAGAATACCCCGAAGGGTGATGACTAAGTAGAGGAGGAGGGCTGGGAAAGGAGGTTGATTTCCGCTAACTTTTTAAGATTTGAAATAAAATAACTATGCAGAAATATAACCAAGCATTGGATAGATGTTTTACTTGCAAATAGATAACCACACACTCAACCAAATATAAAATAACTTGCAGAAAGTATAAATCGCTTCTAGCCACTTGACAGAGGCAACTGAGCCGCACAGACAGTCCGAACAGAAGAAACATACGACCTAAGGGTCAAATTGCTCCTTTTGGGGAAAATGTGGCAAGCCCAAAAGTTTACAATGTTAAAGTTGAAAAACATATCACGCACCTGTAGAAGACATGTTTTTTTGGGGAGGGTTGTGATCAAGCCGTGAGGAATTAACTCAAACGGTTGAAAAACTACTTCCAAAACATGCCCATTTACCCCTAACCATAGACATATTTACAAATTGATCAATATTTTGGGAGGAAAACATGACCGAATAGAGGTGAATTTTCCAGAAATTTAATTCAGTTGTTTTCCATAGTTGAACAATTTGCAAATATGGTGATTATCAAAGGGCGGCTGACAGTAACTGGTACTGTGGCCAAATGAAAGAAACTAGAAATAAATGATAGTAAAGAAAATGAAAGAAAACTATTGATCAACTATTTAAAATCTATAAAAACTACTAAACTCCAAGGATCTTGTGTGGTCGACCCGACGGAGTCTCCAAACTGTAGTAGAGAAAATTCCCTAGCTACGTGCAGTTGTACCTACCTTATGCCTATAAGACATAAGGATAGAGTTAAGTGGATGAAAGAAAACCTGCAATGAATTGTTAGAGAGAACCAATGGAGAGCCTGCAACACAACTTCAAAAGTCACATCATATGTACCAAAATAATCTATAAAACAAGAACTAACAACTGAAATAAAATCATATACTTTATAGCTTTGGTTTCAAATGGGGCTACCATGCCCTAGCTTAGGAAGCTACCTCTCTACCAGGTTGGGTGGTATGGATCAATTCTCAACATACAAGAAGTTTGGCTAGTGGAGTAAATCAAGTGAGAGGGATGAATGACTTGAGAATGATGGTTTCTCAAGGCACTCATATGGGTAGAGTAACGGTAGGAAAAGAATGAGTGTGTTTAGAGTGACCCCCACCCCTTTATTTATAGCTTTTTTCTTTGCTTTAGGTTTTTTAGCCCTTGGTTAGGGTTTTAATCCCTTTTTAGGGTTTTAAGCCCTTTTCGCCCCTCTCTTCGCACTTTTGGGGTTTTTAGGCCCCTTTTAGGGGGTTTAGCCCCTTTTTGAAGTTTTTAGTCCCTTTGTGAGCTATTTTGGCTCTTTTATGGGTTTTTAAGCCCTTTTTGATGTTTTTTAAGCCTTTGAGGGGAAAGCATAGGTTACATAAGTGTGTGGGGGTTAATAAGGGTTATGAAATGGATGTCTTCATGTGGTGTAGGCCATATGGAGCAAGTCGGGTGATCTTTTGGGTGAACACTCCCACAATACCTTTTTTCTACGTGTCAAATAACCATAGTGAGTTCAGTGCATATAAATAAATACAAACTCAAACGCACTACCAATGTGGGATAAATCCCAATCATCGAATCAATATGCATTGTTGATCACCTGATCGGATGATTGTTGAGTCTTCGTAATGAATTCTACTGCAGATCATCATCTCCTCTTCCTCTTGCATTGATTGACTGCTACTCCTTGAACTACCATCTATTGTAGATCCTCATCTCCTCTGCCTCTTGCATCGATTCGATCGCTACTCATCGAACTGCAATCCGACTTTGCAATTCCTTTGTTTTATACTGATTTTTCCCTATCATCTTGTTCATTGGCTATTATGTTGTCATTGTTAAGCTCTTTTGACATCAATTGACAACAATTTTCAACAAATAGAAGAAGAAGTATACATTAAACAACAGTGAGGTTTTGAGACAGATAGTAAAAAAACTCATGTATGTAGACTTAATATGGCGTTGAATGGGTTGAAGCAAGCACCCAGAGCATGGTATGGAAGAATTGATGGGTTTCTACTTAGTTTGGGATTTACCAAGAGTAAAGTAGATTCCAAACTATACTATAAAGTTAAGGATGATTAAATTATGATATTACTACTATATGTAGATGATTTATTTTTGACAGGTGAAGACAATCCCATAAACAAATGCAAGAAGAAGCTCACTTCCCACAAAGGAAAATGCGTAGTAGAGATCCTAAAGAGATGTGAGATGATGGATTGTAAGGCTATGAATGCTCCTATGACAAAAAATTTGAAGCTCTTGAATGTTGATTCTTCAGAGATAGCGGATTACCTTATACAGACATATTATTGGTTCCCTAATGTAATTAACCAATACGAGTCCAGATATAGGTTTTGTTGTATGCACTCTAAGTTAGTATATGGTGAAACCTGGATATATTCACCTAGTAGGAGAAAAACATGTGATGAGGTACCTGAAGGGGACATTAGATTATGGTCTCATATATGCATCAGATGGCGAGATCATCTACATTTATTTACAGATTCATATTGGGAAGGAAGTGTCAAAGACAGAAAGAGAACTTGAGGATGTTATTTTGGTTTGGGATCGGGTATGATCTCATGGTTCATTAGAAAGAATTCTAGTATTGCACTTAGCATGGTAGGATATGAATACATTGTAGCACGTTCATCCTTTATCGAAGCAGTATGGATTAGTAAGATGGTGGCAGGATTATTTGATGTAGAGGTAGATGCAACTAATATCCATTGTGATAATCAAATTTGTATTAAGATGATAGAAAACCCGGTGTTTCATGATAAGTCAAAACATATCAAAATTAGATATCATTACATCTGGTATATGGTCTAGGAACAAGTGGTAGATGTGCTGACTAAGCCTTTGTCTCGTGTAAATTTTGAATACTTTCGATACAAGCTTGGTGTAGTAAAAAAGGACCTCCCTTGAAAGAGGAAGTGAAGAAGAGGTAGAAGGTTTTATGTTGAAGTGGTGTGGTAGCTCAATCTAGGGTAGGTTATGTATGGCTAGACTTATTGGCCCAAAAGGGTTAGTAAGTTAAATGAGTCTTGTTTTATCCTAGGGGGATTAGTATGTATGGATAGGATTGTTTGGACCTGAAATGGTTATTAATCCAGATAAGGATTTTTTGGTTCCTAGGGTGATCCATATGTCTAGATAGGATTGTTGGAATGAAAGTGTTAGTAATTCAGACAAATGCCTGAGTGTATCAACCAAAGAATCCCCCATGATGCTTCTCCAGATGGCCAAAGGGAAAGAGGTAGTTTCAATATTTATATATTGATGTTGATGAGGATGAGGCAGTTTCGGTATTTCTATATTGATGTTGATGAGGTAGTTTCATTATTTCCATACTGATGAGGATGAGGAAGTTTACAGTATTTCTATACTAATATTTCACATAATGATCTAATAGTTATTTGTTGATGATGAGGTTTTAGAAATAACATGCTAATGATGTCGTTGTTACTTTATTATTACATACTGATGTTGAATAAGATGATGATTCATTATCCATAGACTGATGATTGAAGAAGATGATTCAGTATCCACATACTGATGTTGAAGAATATGCTTATGTATCCACATACTAATTTTGAAGAAGATGAATCGGTATCCACATACTAATGTTGAAGAAGAATATGATTCAATATCCACATACTAGTGTTGTAGAAGATGATCTAGTACTCACAGAAGACAATTCAATATTCACATACTCATGTTGCAGAAGATGATTGATGATCAAGATGCATGATGATGTTCCAAAAATTCCTATGACATATAAAGACTAACCAATCAGATGTACAATGGTGGTAGTGGTTGTTGCTGGTATATAATACCTTCCTAGTTAAGAGGGAGTGTTAAAATATTGTAACTTTGGAAGATATTCTAGTTGTACTAATTGTATTCCTCATTTAGGAGATGTCTCTGATGTAATTGATCATGTAAGAGTCATTGAAAGAATTAATGTAAACCTATGGATGTGTTGAGGCTTGGAAAATCACAGGCGACAACAGCAAGGGATTCTCCCCAGTAAACGTTCCCAACTAGCTCGTTACTATTTGGTATGGGGAATCCGTCCGGTTTGCGGTCTGGCTACCATAGGTCAAGTAACAAAAATAAATGGTTTTACCGGTTACAGCCCAGTCCACTGTGTATCTTTTTTAGTTTTTTAGTTTTAAGTATGATATGCAAGTGCCTATCTAAGAATGCAGATTGATAGAGAATACGAGGAGCGGTCACAATGTGATGCGCATGTTCTTACCTCTCATATTAACTCTCTCGTATCTAAATCACACATAGTAAGAAAACTAAAACTAACTTAACTACACTGTCCCTAAGGAGCGAAATTATCATTTAATGAGTAATGTATTACTGTTCATGCATTAAGAAAAAATCACAGGTAGCTATTCTTTATTTCAAAACACATAAATATGAATAGATAGATGAACAACAAGATAGCTCATTGTTTATGAAAAGCATTCATTACTCATAGTGGAAATTCCATAAAATAAAGTAGAGAGCATTCATACAAGAACATAGGTTCAACAAGTTAGAACGATCTCACATTTAATGGACAAAAGTTGAAAACGAAATAGTTCCCCTTCAACAACATCCATTGCACAACATTTGAACATTCCACCAAAGCTTTCTCCAACAAGCAAAATCGTAATTATCTATCGCAAAAGGAAATAGTTCTTCTTACAACATGTTCTCACAAGTCTAACTGGGAAAAAGTCCTTTCCTTGATCAAACTATCCTATACTTATACAAAAAGCAAAACTTTTGGGCTTCCCCAACGTTTCAACTCCCAAAATTTGTTCTATAGTGAGTGCTCATACATTTTACAATATTTAAAACAAAAACTAATAAAGCACTTCTAAGTAGAGGACCCTGCTTGATCATTTAAGAAATTTTTCCATGCTTGGGCTTCCACTGCTATGCTCTCAAATTCTAAAAGTTCAAGAAAACATATATTTATTTCATACTTAGCAGCCTGATTTTTAACTACTTTGATTATGGCTGGGCTTAAACGCAGTTGATATTCAAGCAAATGGATGCTGACTGCTACATGAGCTACGACATCTTTCAGAATATGCCCATCCAAGTCCTTGAGTTGTTGTATCTTTTTCTCATCCTCTTGATACCTGCTCTGTAGCATTTCTGTGAGTAACTCATGCTCGGGTAATGCCTTTAGTCTTTGTTCTGCAACAACTTGACATCTGTTGTAGGTGACCAGCACCCTTCTGCAGTATTCAGTACAAGCCCCTCTTGTCTTCCTCATAGCTTTCTTGAACTCATCTGATGTATTTATTGCAAATTCTAACAAGTCATAACCTTGCTTTAGGCTGTGATGATATTTAACTGGTAAATCTGCAAGAATTTATTCATTGGTCTCCATCCTTACTATCCTTCGAGTCAGGATTTCAAAAATGTCTTGAGACCTATCTATAAAATATGAGGTAGTATCCAAAATATCCTCCAATCTGTTATCTATCTGCAAGACCTTACGTCTTTCCTCTTCAATAGACACCTGCAACTGGTGCATTCTTCTTCATTGGGTTAGGACATGTTCCTTTAGAGGCTGGATATTAGTTTTTTGTTCACTGGTATCCTTCAGTGATGCCGATAACGAATTAATCTGTCCTTCAAAATCTGCTACCTGCACTTGGAATTGCTTTTCTTTATCTTCCATAGTAGCCCTATGTGCCTCCAACTCTTGTACTTTTTTCTGTAGCTGGTCCTTTTCTGCACTAAGAGTTTCATATGTTGTTTTGAGGTCATCCTTTTCTATCATCAACACCTGATGTTCTTGCTATAACCTTCGCAATTCTACTAGGTTGTTCTGAGCATCCTTACCTGTCCTTTCCATGGAAACTTCCAAAGTCATCTTGTTTGCTTAAAGAGTCTGAAGTTCTACTTTTGAAGTCTTCACTTCATTTTGCATTTTTTCAAATTTCCTCTTCAGTTTATAACCTTCATTTCTTTCCTTCTTCAAAGTTTCCTTCAACTGAGATGCATTCCTTTTCAACTGCTCCAGATCCATCATCAGTCTATTTACATTATCTTCAGTGGCTTGTGTCAACGCCACTCCATATCTTGCTATTAACCTCGGATCTGCATTTGTCCCATGCACCAAAGTTTTATTAGTGACCATCATGCCTGGTTGTCCCCTGTTTCAATTTTTATCTCAGTCCTTTTGACAACCCTCTTCTTCTCTCTGTCATAAAAATGGTGCTAAAATCTAGGACTTCTTCTCCTTTTTCCTACACAAAAGGTATCTTATTCAATTCAGAAAAAACCACTTGTTCTTGAGTGTTGCCAGAAATTGCAGCAGGCTCTTGGGAATTAGGATTATCTTCTCCCTGCCCCTGATTTGTCTGAACCTATACTTCTTGGATGTCTTTTGGGTCAGTATTTTGCTGGTCTGTTGTAGATCCTGTCAACCTCATACCCTCAGCTTCTTTTTGTTTCTTCTTCATCTCTTCATCTTCTTTCTTCTTTCTTTCTTCTTTTGTCTTCTTTGCAGTTTCCTCTGCATTCTTTGTTGCTTCCTCTGTAGCTTTCTTTCTTTCTTCTTCTTCATTCTTAATCCAAGTCTCTCCTGTGCTAGTCTCCTAGCATCCTCTTCTCTTTTCTTGGCCTCCTCCTCTTCAACTTTATTCTATGCAGTTTGGCCCTTACCTCCTTTAATGGTGATCTTCTATTTAAATATTCTCTTTAATGCAGTCATATTCCTTGCATTCCTGAATATTTCTTCATCTTTATCCCAGAAGTTTGTATATTCAAAGTGAACATTTACCTCTTTGCAATGTTCTGCAGTCTTCTTCTGGGAGTCATTTCTATGGAAGCTCATCTCTCCAAAATGAAACTGCTCCAATTCCTGTACAAATTCAGCAGCTCTTTTAATATTTGTAAATTTGTAGCTTCCCAGCCTGAAAGGTATGGTGGGATAGGCTTCCTTCTTATGTTCAAACAAGAAGCTTCCTACACCATCTAGGTACACTTGCATGACTACTTCTTTATGCACCACATAATCAGTGGCATACTTGGGGAGAAAAGAAGGTTCCTTGGAGCAACCATACATCTTGATGTACAACCCTTCGTTAGTCAAATAATAATTTGCATGTTTCTCGATGAATTTAAATGCCTCCTCAGACATACAATTTCATTATGTTAGGCATATCAAATTGTGTAAAGGCATAATAAAATGTTCACATATCTCTCTATAGTGGTTGTGATACTTGTGTGCCGAAAATATTTTGTATGCAGCATACACAAGGGTTCTGTCCCTGTCCCAAATGTATCTTAAGGTTAGGAATGGCTGGGTGCATAGTATACAGTCCACTAAGATGGAACTCATATAAAACTCAGACTTCTTCTAGGACACCTCTCCCAAAGCTGAAGAAATGCACACTGAGAGGCTGTTGGACACAATGTTTTCCCAATTAAGGACATTTCCTTGGGTGGCCACATAGAAAATAATAGGGATCCATCCCAACTTGAAGCTCTTACCATGAGCTCTCCCAAACACTCTGTTCAACATCAATGTTATAAACCTATAAGGAGTCCTGACAGTGGCTATGTCATACTCTCCTGATGGCCTGGTTCAAAATTTCTTCCTAGGTATCATCATCCTCTTTACTGTTCCAGCCAGGTCCAAGTTTATTTGTTTCAACCAATATTCAGTTAGGTAAACTTGGGCTGGGAGTAGGTGATATGCCAATGATACATAACCAGGACTATAGGCAGCATATCCTTGTTTGGCAGTATTGGCTAAAATAATAGTGGTCACATCAACCTTAGGTAGAATCCAACTCATCACCTCTGAGCATGGAAACAACTCAGGTCTTGTAGCTACCTTCATAAGAGTTGACTTCTCTATGTTGGCATATATGGTCAACTCTTCAAATCCAGCATTGGGCACATTATGATTTGAAATCATCCGATCTATTTCACCCCACTTATAATTAGGTTCTACCCCGGTGGTAGCTCTAGTGTCTTCATAGATATATTCTACCTTGGTAATGATTTCCACCTTAGGTTCTCCTTTAGCAACAAGGCGCTTTTTCTTCTATCTCTTAGACATGTCACCGTTGAAGAAATTTCCCTGTCATAAACCAAAATGCATTTAGGCTATTTGAGCTTTTAATCAATATTCTAAGAATGAAGAAGAACTGTATAAAAATTTACCTCGTCCATATTTGCAGCAACTAAACCTATCAGAATGCAAATGCAAAATTGGGAATAACTAGCAAGAAAACTTCTGAAAATTAAGTCTGAAAAATCCTAAGTCTGTCTGCAACTAGCAATAATCGTGATTGACAATACATCGCCTAAAAAAAATTTGCAATCCAATTCCTCACAAAATCAAAACATCCCCATATAGTAATTGAAATGCACTAAACAAACCCTCTGGTGTCCAAGAAAATAGGGCAACTATCTACGACAGGAAGACAACTGGAAAACTTCACCCTGGATGGCCATAAGCAATCCCACAAAAAACGGTGCAAATGGCGTAACGCTTGTCTACACCAAACTCCTAATCCATTGGACCGGGGTTGAAACTCCATAATGGCTCATACAAGCTCAAGAACAAAAACCCCCCACTGTAAATGTTGAAAAATTGACCAATACTCTATGCCATAAGGATTAAAAATCTGACTTAGATGACCAACTACAAACGGTGGGAATGCCTAACCAGAGGAAAAAACCCTAGTTCCAAAACTGATCAATAAAATCAAAATAAGGAGAAACCACGGTTGGCCTACCTGGAAACCAAACTGCAGTCAATGTGATGGTCTGAAAAATCCACGGAAGCACCCTAAATGGATGAAATCCTGATAGCTAAGCACAGATGCACAGTTCGACAGTGAGGACAGAGGAAGAAGCGAATTCACAAAGATAAACAATAAAATAATAACCAACCCATATATATAGCTCTCGGTGAAAAAGGTCGGCGGGAAAAAGCTTCTGTCAGATGGTGAAACAACTAAGGCATCACGCGGTTAATTCATCAGAGAGCCGCAGCGGTGGGAAACGAACATACTATGGGTTCTACAGCACAATAAAAACATTGGCGAGATAACACTAAACTGAAAATTTGAAACTTGAAACCACTATAGAATTGGATGACTAGTTCAATTGGAAGTCGCAATGGCAGGCATTATAAGGACCAAAAGTTCCGCAGACCAATTAAAAATCAGATAAAATCAAAACAAACCATCGGCGAAAGGAACAGCTAAATGGCGGATGGTTAGTCCGCTCCGAAGCTGCAATGGCAGGTATCAAATGGACTATAAAATCCATGACAATCCAAGAACATCGCCGATCGATACAACCAAAAACTAATCCCCCGCTCAAAAGTCAACATAGTCCCGATAGCAAGAAAAGAAAAATAAAAAACCCCGCGGGGTCGGCAAAACTAAAGGCCTCCATCGGAGTGCTTGCAATATTTCAGCTGAAACGGAGGCAACACAAAGGGCTAACTCTCCGACGGTGATGAAACAAAACACCGAAATAAAATAAAACAAAAAGCTCATCGGCGAAAAACAAGGCTTTGGATCGGGTCACTTGTAAGTAAGTTTCCGCAATGGTGGCTATGTAGATGACTACAGCCTCAACTCACAGTACAAAATACTTCTGATAGTGAAAAAGGAAATTATCAAAAATTCAAAGCATCAAGTTCAAATCCACAGCATCAGCAAACAAATATAGTCATTCAACGATTTAACTCAATGTTGGAGCAGGGCCCCGCAGCTACAGGAAAAGATGCTATTTTTGGTAGAAGATGGACAATTTTTGGAGGAAAGACATTTTTAGTGATGCGATAAAGGTACGACGCCATAGCGCATTTCCCGCCGTGGATCACGGGCTGGAAATTGCGGCGGTCGAAACAAGGAAGTCAAAGGAAATAGTACCTAAAGCGGCTGAGAAGAGAGCTCAACCACTGCATTTAAGGCAGTGACGACGACAGGAGGGATCATCTACCCTCATAAATGGAGAAGGGGCAATGGGCCGAGGTATTAAAGATAAAGGACAGAAGGGGAGAAACCGAGGAAGCAGCGTCCATACCCGTGATCAGTGCCAGAAATCGTAGAAGACTGCAGGAAGCTACGGTGTGACCGGTAAGAGGTAGTTCAAAGTACAGATAGGCCAACTGTCACAGTTAGGGTTTTGGGTTATTGTTGGGATAGGCCAACAGTTTTGTATCACAGTGAGACCTTCCGGCCACCTATTTAAGCATGTATTTTTTATTATCAAGGGTTGGTTGGTCGGGTTGTTACTAGTTGTCGTCGGTATTGTGAGACATTGAGGAAGAGTCGAGCTATAGTTCTGTCATTAAGTCTGTAGTTATCTTACTGTAACCAGTGGTCGGCTCCTTGAGCATGAATGTAACAATCCACAGGGATTGAGAGAGAGAGAAAGGGTATATTGTAAGAAGAAATCATTATAGGAAGAAAAGAGATCTAAGAGAAGGGCTCCCAACTGTGTGTGTGGAGTTTCCCAGAAGATCTCAAGCTGCATAAGAGGTTGCAGCGGAACTGTGTTACTCTCTCAAGATATAATATAAACACAGTTCCCATGGATGTAGCTCCCACCCTGGAATTGAACCACATAAAATTCGTGTGTTGTGTGACTGTTTCATGTGATTGTGCTCTAACTTATTTGCTATCTGTTATTCGTTACATGAACTTTGCTTATTAGTTAATGAATGTATGTATGCTATCCTTCAGTTTACATTAATATAGAAGGTTAAATGCGAGTTGAATGTGTCTAGTATTCTGTGTATGATTTTATCAGTGCTTGATTCATGATAGCTAACAGTTACAGTGTTAATTGATGTTGTATATTTAGTTCAGCGAGTTGAGTGTAATTGATGTTAAGCGTGTTAAACTGTAGAATCTTAAGTGAAGTTGTTTAACATCCTAGTGAAGGTTAACTGAGCTACTATACCCAGGGAGGAAGCCTCTGGACCTTGAGAGTTGATGAGCATATTGATTCTTACTGTAGGAAATATCAGAGCATAGAAAGGTGATATCGCACTGTCGGGGGAGCTGCGGTGTGAGATATCGCAGGTTAAGAGTTGAGCAGAAGAGAAAGTTTGTGCATCGTCCTAGAAGATGCGATGCGATAAGAGTCAATCCCATAGCAGAGTCAGCTAGGAAGAGAGAAACAACCCTTGCTGAGAGATTTAGTTGGTTAATTAGAGTCAGGAGGACCTAGGATGCTACAGAAACTGGTTGAGGAAACCTGATTCTTCAGCCACCCCATCTAGGATCACTTCAAGTGAGACTTCAAGCCGTTCTGCGGTCCGTCGCTGAAAGGGCCAGTGAGCTAGGGGTTTTGTTGGTACAATAAAGTAAACCCATGTCTGCCCAGAAGAGAACAACACTCAATTTAACCTCAAACATAAAAAATTGCAGTAGAGGATAACAAAGTTCAGCAATCAGAAGCAAATCTAGGCCAGATAGAATTTAAAAGGAGGGTCCAGTTTTTTTTTAAAATTTGGGAAAATGTTGCAGCTGCAACAATTGGCGACTACCTAGTGAACCCAGATCTCTGGACAATTCTTTCCTTAAGTAACAGGTTGTTTAACAATTCAACTAACATGTTGAATTCTTCTAAATGTTTGGATTTCCCAATTAGGAAATATATGTACTTTTAATCATTGATAATAGTCCAATTTTAGGAAAATGGAACCCAAGGTTTCAAAGTCAAGATAACTCTTTTGAGGCCAGGAAGATGAGTTTCATTTTTACCTTTGTTCGGGTAGCTTCCAGCTCGGACACCACAGGATCGTAACATATGGTAAACATAAATATTCATTTGTTCCTCATTCCCATGCCATTTGCACCTTTTTTGTGCTTTTGGAATTTTTGTCTTGTTGAGTCCTCCTCATGCCTTTCTTTCTGAATTTTTTATTCAGGCTCCTCTATCCATAGTGTCCTTTTGTGTGAGAGATGTATTTAATTTTCAGCTCGCAGACAAAGAAGAACTTTTGGCAATTTTGTACTTATATGATTTAGTACTTTGTTTTGATACATATTACTTTCTTAGGAGTTTTGACTCTTCTTAGCCTTTTGGCTTTAAATTCTTGGCATGGGATCATTTATATATAATATATTGTTTACCCTGCTTCCTTTCCATGGGTCTTTTGTTGTCACCCCCTAGGACATTTTTAAGTGTGATATGGATGGAGCCTCGAAATAGTATTCTAGAACTTTTGATCTTGAGTTATTTTACAGGGATTAAGCGGGACTTCAATGTGTTCATAGCCATTTAGGAAAACTGCTAAACTAGAAGAAATTCTTGTCAAATAAAACAATAATACACAGTCTTATAATCAAGGATTTAGTTCATCCAGAACTCTGATGTTCTCTATGCAACCAAAATTTTGCTTCTTTTTATTGAAATCAAACAAAATCGAAATAAAACAAACATAAATCAAGAAAAATCAAGAAAAATAAAAAATCAAGAAAAATCAAGAACTAAACCAATAACTGGTCAGTTCTCTGCCCACCCCTATAAATGTGGCAACTTGTAAGTTAAGGGGATAGTATTGACTACAAAATGAGAAAGACCTAACCATTATCTAATTCTACTATTCTTGAAACAAAAAATACATCTACTATTTTATAATCAATCTCAATAGCCCATGAACATTTAAGGAGATCAGGATGGGTGTCTGATATGTTGCTAGCTTCTTCTAATGCAAAATTTCCCGGTTCAAGTTCAACTAGATAATTTCCCAATAAAGAATTCACTGATTCATTTTTCTCTTCCAATTGCATGACATTGTGTTTCATGTAGGGCTCTCTTAATATTTTAATCTGATTTGAACTTCCCTTCTGAGGCAACCACAAGTGTGACCAATCTGAAGCAAAATACCCATTTAGTCTTCCTGACTAGTCTCGATTCAAAATAAGTCCATAACCATCAGGTATGTCTACTACCATAATATCAATGTACTGACAAATCTTTTTATTTGCAGATAATCAAATCAGGACATCCTCCATTTCCCCGACTACTTTCACATTGGTCCTGTCTAATTGAGTAACCTCCCAGGTAGTAGGTTTAGGCTGTCCATTAATCTTTTTGCAGACTGCAAGTGGCATAACATTTACCGATGATCCTGAGTCTACCAAAAAATTGCGCACATTATGGTTTAAAATATCCAAAGTTAGGAGGAATGGTGGGGTTTTAAACCTGAGTCTTACCTTCCACACTTGCTTCAACAATCTCTTCTATAGGTTGGTTATGGGTGGGAAGTTCTTCCTCTAGTACTTTAGGAGCTTTGATATTTTTCTTGACATTACCTGCTGTTAACAACCTCTAACTAGCAGAGTGTCAAAGGAAGCATGGTAAAGAGAAATGATGGTTGCTTGAACTTTGGTTAAATATAATAATGTGAATGTATGATAAAAGGGCGCATAAACAATGAAATCATCGCATGATCCAATGGTATAGAACGAGGAGGTGAAGATCGATGGCTTATAATAGATCCGCTCTATGAATATTCATGAAAGAAAAGGGCATATGGAGATAGTTAACAGGATGCAAAGATCGACGGTCATGAAACTGGGTCAAAAAAATCTACGGTCAATAAGAAGTCCGCTCCATAAAGTTGCGCGTTGTTAAAAACAAAAAGGCCCAGTGGAATGTGTATGTGTAAGTTAATCTGATGGCTTGAAAATAAAGTGAAAATTCATCAACGGTCATCATCGGATCCAGAGGATAGAGTTGCATAACGGTTGGAGTAGAAAAGCGGTAGCAGAATTGAAACCGTGATACACATGGCAGCTTGTGGTACATTTCGCGGAGAAAAGTGGTTTGAGAAAAACCACTAAAGAGAGTCTCTGGAATGGACCTCTATATAAAGTGAAGTTGACTTATTTGAAGAATTATTTTTTATTGTACATGCCGAGACAAATGAAAAGGACTGCCCACCACCCTTTCACAGTCAACTTCAGGTATATGCAATTACAGTCACAGGTAAGTATCAAATACTCGAGGTTTATTCATAGAATTGCCGTCATTTTTATATTATGGATAAAGAGAAAGGGTTAGAAGGGTTTAACCGAATTTTGGATGAAAGAGAAGAATTCCTGGTTGATAGAGATAGAGGCGTATATGACCCATTCTTGTCTGTGGAAAATGTATCTGTTATTAAAGAAAGATTGTGGTGATATAATTCGCAGGAAAACGACATTTTAAATGCTTGTAGGTCATTTCTGTATTATTTTGCCATTGAGCAGACCCTGCACTTTCCTGAATTTGTAGAGTGGTGTGCAAGTAATTATTCATCTTCTGAGAGAGTTATTGTAAGTCGTTCCACGTCCAGGATATTGTGCAGAATTGATGCAAAAGCTATCCGTGAATTCATGAATTTGCCCGATAATTACCTTGATAGTCGTGAGTCTGTAAATGAGTCTGTTTTGGCTGAAGTGTACAGAAGTTGTAAAACTGAAGTTCGATGTAAATTCTTGTCTAGCATTCTTAATGAAGGCCAGTCATTGGAAGGTCTCTTTTTGCCATATCATATTCACATATTCAAGGAGGAGGTTCAATTAGTTGTGTCTTTGGTCTGTCAGGTTTTAGGTCTAGATGATGACTGTCATGTTAGTGAAGTTGTATTGGGTTTCTTATTAAAAATGAGTTCAATTAGTCTTGGGTCTGAGTCCCAGCCATTCCATGTTTTTAGTTTGGATGAATATCTAGCTGAGGCTATCCATATCCAATTGGTTGAGTTCTGAAAAGTCAGATTTTTAAGTATCAATCATATTTGCTGAACATGTTATTATGTTTGAATGTAACTAAATTGCAATTCTTGAGTACTATATTCTCTTCAGATATGCCGAAGCAAATCAATATGTTCGAATTTGTAAATTCCATTATGTCAAAAATATATAAGTTGTTGTTTGATGAAGTATTACCCAGAGTGTTGGAAGAAATGAAGAGTATGATGCAATCTTCACTTGAGGATAGGATTGGAGATTGGTTCTTGTATAAATACTTTACAGTTTTGAGAGTATATGGTTTCACTGGAGAGCCTTACAGGCTGCCTGCTTTCCTTACCCCTAGGATCTTTGCATTGGAATACATGAGATAGAGATTACATGCAGAAGAGGAACATTTTGGGGCTTTCAAAAAATCTTCCAATATCAAGTTCCCTCTTAAAGTTGGTTCCTTTATTTTTAAAAACAAGGGTTCCCTGGTGTTTGTAGAGAAATTATTGGAAAGAATGGATTTTCAAAGGGAACAAAGGGTCAACTATGATCCTTATCATATAATTTCTCTAAGAAAACAAGCAAATAAAAATAAACCATTTTACCACCAGATTGTTGATGGTTTGAAGGAAGTAGCCAATTTGTTTTACTTTGTGGAAATTCCAGGATCCGATGAGAATACAAGCAGTGGATCAGTTGCAGTGTCTCAAATGCCAGATAGTTCTAATATTTTGACTAAAAGAAGTTTTTCTGAGATTGAAAGTATGGAAATAGATGAAGACAGTTCACATAAGAAGACCAAAATATCTCAAGATGATAAAATTTCAAGTGAAGTAGTTTCGGATGAATTGAAAAGAGTTTCTTTGATTCCTAAGAAATTTGTACAGATGAACCAATTTTCTTTTGAAAGTGTAGAAAATGCAGAATTAGGTCTAGTTTTTAAATCTAAAGAAGAATTCATGACTAGCTATGTGGAAAAGCAAAGACAGTCCCTAGAAGAAACCAGAAATCTACTCCCACGAGTGAGAAGTCTGAATAATCCAAAGACTTCCCTGATTTCTACTTGGGACGTATAAAGAAAGACTTTAAAACTAGCTATGGTAAGTGATAAGAAAGTGGCCGAAATGGAAGTAAGATTAGACAAAATCAGTGTACCCGATAAAATACAGTTGCATAAACAAATGAGAGATATTATTTATTCAGATTTATTGCATGCTATGGTAAAAATTAACAAGTTGCAAGTTTTGGTTGACAAATTAGAGGTCCAATTAAAACACGAGAAGGTTGAGAACAAGGCTAATTCTATTCAAATAAAGAAATTGCAAGCATATATCGTAAGCTTAGGGGATGAGACAGGGAACACCCAGGCCATCAGGAGACTTTTAGAAGAAAAAGATAATGCCCTCCAGGTACTAAAGAAGAGGTTGAAAATCCCGAATTCAAAACATGTTCAGTCACCAGAACTGTTAGCATTGTAGAAGGAGAAGGATAAGATTCATTAGGAGACTATGGAGTACAAAGGAAAGACTGTGAAATTGCAAGAAGAAAAGAACAAATGGGAAATGGAGCGAAATGAGTTAATAGCACAAATTTCACGGTTGAAGAAAGACCAAAATGATGAAAAAGAGATTATGGAAGAACTGATGAGCTAGACTCCTACTGGTGAATATTTGACTATTGTAAATATTGAAAAGCCTTTAAATGATTTTTCTACTGATGATTTACTAGTGCCCATGTCCCAGGTCAGTTTGAAGGATGTAGAGATAAGGGAATTAAAAGAAGAAAATGAGAAAATCAAACCTGAGCTGACCAAATTGGCTGAAAACAAGAATAAAATATTACAGGATAAAGGTCAATTACAAAAGAAGCTTAATGAATTAAAAGAAAGAAATACAGGAAAGGGTCCTCTCCAGGGAGCTAAAGACATAATCTGGGATACACTGTCTGTGGAAATTACTAAGTTCAGACATTATTTGAATTTCATTGATGATCAAAGTACATTGGTTAATCTAGCCAATCAAAGATTGAAACTAGTAAATAAGACCATGGAGAGGAAGCCCCTAAGCACAGCTCAGAATGCATTGAATTTCTTAAATTCATTAACCTATAAAAAATTACAAGATATAGGAATCAAAGACAGAGTGGCAATGCTACTGTGGTAAAAAAAGGTTTGTTCATAAACATCATCTTATGAAGACAATACAAGATAAGGCTGATGAGATGACCTTGCGTATTAATGATTTCAGGCATGCTTTTAAATAATTGTTTGAAGATGGCCTTCCTTCTTTCTGGGACGAAGAAGGCCGAATTTTTTCTCAAGAACATTATCACAACCTGCTAGTGCAAAGCCGTATGGATCACTCTAAATTTGATGATTTGGTAAAGGGACTAATGGGAAAGGTCATCATGGATAAGTTAACAGAAGACTTCGAGATATTGCAGAAATTTCTAATCGTAAGAGGAGGGTTGCCTACTATGTCTTATGAAGCAAGTAGTTTATTCCTAGTTATTAGGGATATAGTTACAAAGAATTTGATTAAGCAGATTATTCACTTATTAAATCTTCTTGGGAGAAGAAATCATTTATGTATATATTTGCATTTACTTTATGTAATGGGGGATGGAACCCATTTGTTGATGAATGTTTTTTTAAGACATATAATTTTTAAAATAAAAAAGTTGAATGAGTGTGGGTTATCAGAGATTCTTGTGCTATTTACATTACAGTCTCTATTTTCTTTCCTCTGTGATCATTTTTTCAGTGTTACATTCCATTTTGTTTTCCTCGTATCTGAAGCGTAGTATTGAATGGTTGGAATTCATACTTGTTATGCTCTGACTATTGTTTCAGATATTTTATAAATGTTTCTGCTAAAATTAATATGGAACTCATCTTCTGATGCTCTGTATTGATGGACTGTTCATTATTTCTTCCTTTCCACCTGAACTAAATGAATGACTGTAATTAAGTGGTTACCTCGCCTTTGATAAAATCTCATGCATGCGATTTTGTGATACCTTTATGTATATGTGACTCCATTGCCCAATGATTATGTGTATCGTTTCAACCACCTATATGATTTTTGAGTGTTGATTTTATATCTGGCCTTGTTAAATTTATATTTGAGAGATCCCTCTCTGGAAAGGAAAGCCAGTTTCTTTCTGAAGTGGTTTTTGTTGTTACCTTTTGAATTTACCTTTGCAACCTGGGTACATTCTGAGTGTTAACACCTACCTTGTCTTCAATAGGCTTAGCAGGCATGTTGACTTGTTTCGGATCTCGACTGCTAACAGTAAGTTTAGGAATTTTATTATCTGTGTTGTTCTTCTGTAGTTTCTTTACATTCTCTTGCAATTTCTTGATCTTTGGGAGTATTGAATTTTCTTTATTCACCAAGTTCTGGCTTGTTGTTGTCACAGTTGTTTTCCATATCTCCTCATGTTTCAGAGTACCTTATTCTGTATCAAAAAGCAAGACACAATCCCATAATACTAAAGCATCATTCTCTTGTTTTTCTGTGGATTTACCACCCTTTTGTTATTCATCATTAGCCTCCGTTAATTTGGAATCCAGCAGCTGATTCATCACTAATGGCATTGAATTTATCCATTTAGGACAATTTTTTTCAGAATGGGGCTGCTGGTGGAAAGTGCAAAAGTTATCCATACCTACCTCCGTTAAGTTCATCGATGCAGGACTGTGTGGAGGAGGTTTAGACTGATTGTCATCCTCTCTTCTCTTGTAGTAAGGCTTATATGATTTCTAAGCATCCTTTTCCTTTTCCAAATCTATTATTCTATTATAAAGTTTCTACATCATCTTTAACATTACTTCAAAATCATGTGATTGCTCTTCTTTAGGATTATACAGTGTTAAGGCTTTCTTCCCAAATGTTTTCTCTCCTGACTGCTCAAGATAATCTTCTATGCTTTCTTTTTCAGCTTCTACTCTCTCAGCCTCTTCATAAGTCTCTGATAATGTAGGTTTAACTTGAGCCTTTGCAAACATGGCCAAGTCAGGCCCCAAAGCTGAAGTATAATACTCATTCAGAACTTTATCAGAGGGCTTATCAGCTGCAGAGAAATTCTTAAGATAAGCAGCAAACCTTTGGGTAAAACGATGCACCTTTTCTTTTATTTCTTTCTTGAAAGTGCATAGTCCTTTCATGAGAGCTGCATCAGTATTTTGGGTTGCATATTTGCTTCTGAATATCCTTTCAAAAGTATCCCAGTCTAGGATTGAGTTTGCAAGTAGGACAAAATACCATGAGGTTGCTGCTCATTTAAGGGTATGTGGAAAAAGTATGCAGACTACATCTTCATGTTCTCCATCCTTTAGTCCCTCTATGGCCAAGTAAAAACTATGCAAGTGATCATCTACTAAAATATTTTCACTTGGGTCAAACTTGGGCAGCATTTTCTCAAAAGCCTAAGGTAAGTCATGCAAAGGAGGTGTTAGGTTTAAAGGTGATCTGGCTTTCCAAGCAGGTGGTGGATTTGGTGGGTTAGGTGGCTGATTAGGGTTTACGCCTGCCATGAGTCTGGGTGGAGAGCGAGGTGGTGAATGAATAGGAATATGAATAGGTGAACAGCAAGGTGTGTTTGGGATGACTTGATTCAAAGGATGAGCAACTTCCTATAAGGCTATTTCTACCAATTCTTCCAAATCTCCAACCAAAACTGCGTCTTCCAATACAGGACGGTCTTTCTTCTTATACTATCTTCTAGGTAAATCAGGGATAATCGGTAATCCTCCAATACTTTTCACATATGCCCTAGTATGTCTTCTTAGATCATTAACAACTTCGTTGTCGACATAATGCAAGTGTTCTTTCTAGTTCTCTTCAGGAATCGGATTGGGAAATAAACTGATTTCTGAACTATCACTGGTGGATTAATTTCGAGGAAATGGATTTCCTCGGCCAGCCATGCACTGGATTCCCTCCTTCTAGTGCGAAAAATTGTTGAGGCCTGGAAAATCATAGACAACAACAGCAAGGGATTATCCCCAGTAAATGTTCCCAACTAGCCTGTTACTGTTTGGTATGGGGAATCTGTCTGGTTTGTGGTCTGGATACCGTAGGTCAAGTAACCAAAATAAAGGGTTTTACCGGTTATGGCCCGGTCCACTGTGTATCTTTTTCAGTTTTTTTGTTTTAAGTATGATATGCAAGTGCCTATATAAGAATGCAGATCGATAGAGAATACGAGGAGTGGTCACAATGTGATGCATAGGTTCTTACCTCTCATCTTAACTCTCTCACATCTAAATCACACATAGCAAGAAAACTAAAACTAACTTAACTACACTATCCCTAGGGAGGTAAATTATCATTTAATGAGTAATGTATTACTATTCATGCATTAAGAAAAAATCATAGGTATTTGTTCTTTATTTCAAAACACATAAACATGAATAGATAGATGAACAACAAGATATCTCATTGTTTATAAAAAGCATTCATTACTCATAGTGGAAATTCCATAAAATAAACTAGAGAGCATTCATACAAGAACATAGGTTCAGCAAGTTAGAATGATCTCACAGTTAATGGACAAAAGCTAAAAATGAAATAGTTTTCCTTCAACAACATCCATTGCACAGCATTTGAACATTCCACCAAAGCTTTCTCCAACAGGCTAAATTGCAATTATCTATTGCAAAAGGAAATAGTTCTTCTTACAACATGTTCTCACAAGTATAACTGGGAAAAAGTCCTTTCCCTTATCAAACTATCCTATACTTATACAAAAAGCAAAAATTTTGGGCTTCCCCAATGTTTCAACTCCCAAAATTTGTCCTATAGTGAGTGCTCATACATTTTACAATATTTAAAACAAAAACTAATAAAGCAATTCTAAGTAGAGGGCCCCGCTTGATCATTTAAGAACTTTTTCCATGCTTGGGCTTCCGCTACTATGCTCTCAAATTCTGAAGGTTCAAGAAAATGTATATTTATTTCATACTTAGCAGCCTGATTTTTAACTACTTCGATTCTGGCTGGGCTTAAACGTAGTTGATCTTCAAGGAAATGGATGCTGACTGCTACATGAGCTACAACATCTTTCAAAATCTACTCATCCAAGTCCTTGACTTGTTGTATCTTTTGCTCATCCTCCTAATACCCACTCTATAGCATTTATGTGAGCAGCTCATGCTCAGGTAATGCCTTTAGTCTTTTTTCTGCAGCAACTTGACATCTGTTGTAGGTGACCAGCACCCTTCTGTAGTATTTAGTACAAGCCCCTCTTGTCTTCCTCACAGCTTTCTTGAACTCCTCTACTGTATTTATTGCAAATTATAACAAGTCATAGTCCTGCCTTAGGATGCATTGATCTTTAGCTGGTAAATCTGCAGGAATTTATTCATTGGTCTCTATCCTTACTATCCTTCCAGTCAGGACTTCCAAAATGTCTTGAGACCTATCTAAAAAATATGAGGTAGTCTCCAAAATTTCCTCCAATCCCTTATCTATCTGCAAGACCTTACATCTTTCCTCTTCAATAGACACCTGTAGCTGGTGCATTCTTCTTCATTGGGTTAGGACATGTTCCTTTAGAGGTTGGATATTAGTTTGTTGTTCACTGGCATCCTTCAGTGATGCTGCTAATGAATTAATTTGTCCTTCAAAATCTACTACCTACACTTGGAGTTGCTTTTCTTTCTCTTCCATAGTATCCCTATGTGCCTCCAACTCTCTTACTTTGTTCTACAACTAGTCCTTTTCTGCACTAAGAGTTTCATATGTTGTTTTGAGGTCATCATTTTCTGTCATCAACACCTGATGTTCTTGCTGTAACCTCTACAATTCTACTAGGTTATTCTGAGCATCCCTACCTATCCTTTCCATGGAAACTTCCAAAGTCATCTTGTTTGCTTGAAGAGTCTAAAGTTCTTCTTTTGAAGTCTTCACTTCATTTTGCATGTCTTCAAATTTCCTCTTTAGTTTATAACCTTCATTTCTATCCTTCTTAAAAGTTTCCTTCGACTGAGTTGTGTTCCTTTTTAACTGCCCCAGATTCGTCATCAGTCTATTTACATTATCTTCAGTGGCTTGTGTCAACGCCACTCCAGCTCTTGCTGTTAACCTCAGATCTACATCTAGCCCATGCACCAAAGTTTTATCAGTGACCATCATGCCTGGTTGTCCCCCTATTTTGATTTTTCTCTCAATCCTTTTGACAATCCTCTTCTTCTCTCTGTCATAAAAAATGGTGCTAAAATATGGGAATTCTTCTCCTTTTTCTTGCACAAAAGGTATCAAATTCAATTCAGAAAAAACCACTTGTTCTTGAGTGTTTCCAGAAATTGCAGCAGGCTCTTGGGAATCAGGATTATCTTGTCCCTGCCCCTGATCTGTTTGATCCTGTACTTCTTGGACGTATGTTGGGTCAGTAGTTTGTTGGTCTGTTGTAGATCCTGTTAGTATTAGACCCTCAGCTTCTTTTTGTTTCTTCTTCATCTCTTCATATTCTTTCTTCTTATATCTTCTTTGTAGTTTCCTCTGCAGCTTTCTTTCTTTCTTCTTCTTCATTCTTAAGCCAACTCTCAGCATCATGTGCTAGTCTCCTACCATCCTCTTCTCTTTTCTTGGCCTCCTACTCTTCAGCTTTCTTCTATGCGGTTTGGCCCTTACTGCCTTTAATGGTGATCTTTTGTTTAAATCTTCTCTTTAATGTAGTCATATTCCTTGCATTCTTGAAGATTTCTTCATCTTTATCCCAGAAGTTTGTATATTCAAAGTGAACATTTACCTCTTTGCAATGTTTTGAAACCTTCTTCTGGAAGTCATTTCTATGGAAGCTCATCTCTCCAAAATGAACTGCTCTAATTCTTGTACAAATTCAGTAGCTCTTTTAATATTTGTAAATTTGTAGCTTCCCAGCCTGAAAGGTATGGCAGGATAGGCTGCCTTCTTGTGTTCAAACAGGAAGCTTCCTACACCATCTAGGTACACTTTCCTGACTACTTCTTTATGCACCACATAATCAGTGGCATACTTGGGGAGCAAAGAAGGTGCCCTAGAGCAACCATACATCCTGATGTACAACCCTTCATCATTCAAATAATAATTTGCATGTTCCCCGATGACTTTAAATGCCTCCTCAGACATACAATTGTATTCTGTTAGGCAGATCAAATTGTGTAAAGGCAAAGTAAAATGTTCACATATCTCTATATAGTGGATGTAATACTTGTGTGCCCAAAATATTTTTTATGCACCATACACAGGGGTTCTATGCCTGTCCCAAACGAATCTTAAGGCTAGGAATGGTTGGGTGCATAGTATACATTCCACTAAGATGGAACTCATATAAAACTCAGACTTCTTCTGGGAAACCCCTCCCAGAGCTAAAGAAATGCATGTTGACAGGCTGTTAGACACAATGTTTTACCAATTAAATATAGTCCCCTGGGTGGCCACATAGAAAATAATATGGATCCATCCCAACTTGACACTCTTACCATGAGCTCTCCCAAACACTCTGTTCAACATCAATGCTATAAAACTATAAGGAGTCCTGAGAGTGGCTGTGTCATACTCTCCTGATGGCCTGGTTCGAAAGTTTTCCCCGGGTATCATCATCCTCTTTACTGTTTCAACTAGGTCCAAGTTTATTTCTTTCAACCAATCTTCACTAAGGTAAACCTGGGCTGGGGGTAGGTGATATGCCAATGATAGATAACCAAGACTGTAGGAAGCATATCCTTGTTTGGCAGTATTGGATAAAATCATAGTGGTCACATCGACCTTAGGTAGAATACAACTCATCACCTCTGAGCATGGGAACAACTCAGGTCTTGTAGCTACCTTCATAAGAGCTGACTTCTCTATGTTGGCATATATGGTCAACTCTTCAAATCTAGCATCGGGCACATTCTGATTTGAAATCATCCAATATATTTCACCCCACTTATAATCAAGCTCTACCCCGGTGGTAGCTCTAGTGTCTTCATAGATATATTCTACCTTGGTAACGGTTTCCACCTTAGGTTCTCCTTTAGCATCAGGGTCCTTCTTCTTCTGTCTCTTAGAGATGTCGCCTTTGAAGAAATTTCCTTGTCATAAACCAAAATGCATTTAGGCTATTTGAGATTTTAATCAGTATTCGAAGAAGGAAGAAAAACTGTATAAACATTTACCTCTTCCATATTTGCAATAGCTAAACCTATCATAATGCAAATGCAAAATCAGGAATAACTAGCAAGAAAACTTCTGAAAATTGCTAAGTCTGAAAAATCCTAAGTCTGTCTGCAACTAGCAATAATCGTGATTGACAATACATCGCCTAAACAAAATTTGTAATCCAATTCCTTGCCAAATAGAAACATCCCCATATAGTAATCGAAACGCATGAAACAAACCCTCCAGTTTCCAAGAAAATAGGGAAACTGTCTACAACAGGAAGACAACTGGAAAACTTTACCGCGGATGCCCATAAGAAATCCCACAAAAAACAGTGCAGACAGTGTAACACTTGTATGCACCAAACTCCTAATCCATCAGACCGGGTTTGAAACTCCATAACAGCTCATACAAGCTCAAGAATAAAAAACCCCCCTATAAATGTTGCGAAACTGACCAATTCTCTACGTCGTAAGGATGCAAAATTCGACTTAGACGACCAAATACAAACGACAGGAACACTTAACCAGAGGAAAAAACCCTTGTTCCAAAACTAATCAATAAAATCAAAAGAAGGAGAAACCATAGTTGGCCTACTTGGCAAACAAACTACAGTTAATGTGATGGTCTGAAAAATCCACGTTAGCACCCCAAACGCATGAAATCCCGACAGCTAAGCACGGATGCATAGTTCAATAGTGAGGACAGAGGTAGATGTGAATTCACAAAGATAAACAATAAAATAATAACCCTCCCATATATATATCTCTCGGTGAAAAAGGTCATCGGGGAAAATCTTCTGTCGAACGACGAAACAACTAAGGCATTGGGTGGTTAATTCATCAGAGATCCGCAATGGTAGGCGACAGACATACTATGGGTTGCGCGGCACAATAAAAACGTCGGTGAGATAACACTAAACTGTAGCTTTGTACCTCGGAACCACTATAGCATCGAATGACTAGTTCAATTGGAAGTTGCAACGGCGGGCGTTATAAGGACCAAAAGTTTCGCAGACCAGTAAAAAATGTTAGTTTTTCAACATTCAAGCTAGCATTACATTAGGATCTTTACTGAGAGAACAAAAAGTACATCAATCAAACACAAGAGACAATGAACACAGTGTTTTTCATTAGGGAAACCATAAATGGAGAAAACCATGCAACTTGCTCAGAGATAGAATCAGCACAAGATGTAAAACCCCAAAACAGTAAGATGCACTCCCAACAATAGTAATCTTCTTCTTGTCTAGCTCCAGTGTCTTCTCCTTCCTCAACTATGCACTACACTTGAGTGTGTGAGTGATGTATGCTAAATAGAGAGCCTAGCTCTCTATTTATACTAATCCTAACATGACTAAAACCCTACAGGGTTGACCTCTACTAGGAAAGTCTAATAACCCTAGTGCCCTGGAACTACGGGGACTTTAACCCTTACATAATCAGAGGGTTACCCACTATGACTTGACATGACTTGTTTACATTATTGATTCTCTTGATCGGAACATCGAGGCATGACAACATGACTCAATTACATAATAGATACATCCCAGAATAAACATCGGGTTACAATACATAAGACACATAGATGAATACATTTCAAAGTTACAAATACATCAACACTCCCTCTTAACTAGGAAGGTATTCTTTCGACAGAATTTTCAGTACTGGTCTTCTTCTCTATATCAACTAGATCATCTCATCATTTGCATCTCGAGTCTTCTGAGTTTTCAAGTCATCTTCATCTTCAATTCATCTTCATCCTTCGAATCTGGATCATCATGGGATGTCATCACTGGATCTGGTTCATCTCTCGATCTGGATCAATATCACTGGATCTGGATCATCAATCGATTTGGATCATCATCACTGGACTAGATCTATATCATCCCTCGATCTGGATCATCATCACTGAATCTGGATCATCTCTCAATCTAGATCATCACTGCTGGATCTGGATCATCACTCGATCTGGATCTCTCGGAGTCCTCATAACTGGATCTAGATCATAGATCGATCTAGATCATAGATCGATCTAGATCTCATCTGGTCATCATCATGTGTGCTATCTCGTCATAGTAAGTTCTACAGAGCCAGCCTTCTTTCATGTTGGTTGTAGGCCTATCCATCAATTAGGTCTTCTCCCAGCACTTACATCTGACCTACTCGTCAGAAAGGCATGCCCAACACTCACATTGGATCATGTAGGAACCTACAATCAAATCAGAAAGGCCCAGCACTCACATTCACTAGCATGATAGGACATCACTATCATCTGTGAAAAGGATTCAGCACTTATATTTGACCTGGAAGGAAACAAGTCCTCCACCCTCGCCAGAAAGGCTTGCACTCACATCTGACCTAGAAGGAACTAAATCCTCCACCCTCGCCAGAAGGTCCCCCAGTCCCAGACTGAGCTACCTAGTAACAAGTCAGGTGCCTCCATTCTCTTGGAGAATGGCAGTTGCTCTTATATCTGACCTGGTAGGAAACAAGTCCTCCACCCTCGCCAGAAATACCCTTGGTCCCAGACTGAGCTACCTGGTAATGGACTAGGTGCCTCCACTCTCCTAGAGAGTGGCAGTTTCCCTTACATCTATCCTACTCAACAGAATGGCTAGCACTCATATCTGACATGGAAGGAATTGAATCCTCTCACCATGACAGAATGGCTCAGCCCTTACATCCAACCTACTCGTTAGAATGGATATGAATCTCAGCACTCATATCTGACATGGAAGGAATTAAATCCTCTCACCATGATAGAATGGATCAGCCCTTACATCTGACCTGCTCATCAGAATGGCTTTGGAACTCATCACTTTCCCTTGGAGGAAACCTCAATCTGGAGAACACCAAGCTTCTCCCTGAAGTACTCAAACTTCACTCTGGCCAATGGCTTCATCAACACATCAGCTATTTGTTCCTCCATCGCAACATACTGGAGCTTCACTACTCCTCTCTGCACCATATCCCTGATATAGTGATACTTTATCTCGATGTGCTTCGACTTGTCATGGAACACTGGATTCTCTGACAACTTCACGCAACTATGGTTGTCACAATGTATACAAGTAGGATCCATCTGGAGATCAAATAAATCATACAGTAGCTTCCTCAGCCATACTACCTCACAACTAGCTAAATAGGTTGTGACATACTCTGCTTCAACTGTACTCAATGCCACACAGGATTTCTTCCTGCTAAACCAAGAGATCACACCTAATCCCATCGTACTTGAGCAACACCCCGAAGTGCTCTTCCTATCGATGGCACTGCTTGCCCAATCTGAATCAACATAACCCTCCAGGTTAATATTTTGACTCACATCGTACTTGAGCCCATAATCAATTGTACCCCTCAGGTACCTCAGAATGTGCTTTGCAGCAATCAAGTGAACATTTCTTGGATCTATCAATAGTTGGCTCAAGGTGTTCACAACAAAGCAAATGTCTAGTCTCGTGTTTGTCAGGTACATCAATGATCCAATCATCTGACGATACATCATAGCATCAATCGACTCTGATGAAGCATCACTCAATAGCTTCAGGTTCGATGCCACAGGTGTGGCCATAGTCTTGCAGTCCATCATCCCAAACCTCTTCAGGATCTCTACTGCATACTTCCCTTGTCCAAGGAAGATTCCATCCATACTCAGCCACACCTCCATGCCTAAAAAATAATGCATCATACCCAAGTCCTTCATCTCGAACTCGGTAGCAAGCTTTCTCTTCATATCAGTAATCAACCCATCCATATATGTCACAAACAGATCATCTACATATAGTATAAGCATCACTGGGTTGCCATCTTTAACCTTGTAGTAAAGGTTGGAATCTGCTTTACTCTTGGTAAAGCTCAAAATGGATAGAAAGTTGTCAATCCTGCCATACCAGGTCCTGGGTGCCTGTTTCAAACCGTACAGGGATTTCTTCAATCTACATACATGAGACTCCCTGTCATGTGTCTCAAAATCGAGTGGATGTTCTACATACACTCCCTCTTCCACTACACCATTCAAGAAGGTAGTCTTGACATCCATCTGGTGTATCTTCCATTTCATCACTGCAGCCAGAGCAAGTACTGATCTGATGGAAGTGTATCTGGCTACAGGTGCAAAGGTTTCTTCATAGTCTATTCCCTCTTTTTGAGAGAAACCTTGAGCTACAAATCTTGCCTTATATTTTTCAATGCTGCCGTCTGCAACATGTTTGATCTTGTAGATCAATTTGGAAGTTACAACTGAATTCCCGTTTGGTCTTGGGACAACATCCCAAACATCATTCTTCATGATCGATTGGTACTCTTCGATCATAGCATCCTTCCATTCTTTCTGTTCTGCTGCTTCTTCATAACTGGAAGGTTCTTTATCAATGAAATCACATAGTAAAGCTACATACCCGGAACAGGATCTGGTCCTCTTTCTTTCTCTGTGATTCTCTTTTGGAGCCCCATATCTTTTCACACCTTGTATAAGTTCTTGTACCCAAGCAGGTTTCCTCTTATTAGGATTCTTCTCCAGAGGTGGATCTACAGGTCTTTGTGGTTCTTCAAATTCTTGATCTTCTTCTTGAGTTTCTTCATTCATGGTTGTATCATGAATTCTGGGTGCTTCTGCTTCTTCAGGTTCTTCAACATGTCTCTTTTTGGATTTGTTGTAAGCTGTGTCTTCATCAAATGTCACAGCCCTGCTGATGTCAATCTTCTTGTATCCTGGGAAATATATTCTATAAGCCTTCGAGCTTTCAGAGTATCCCACAAATATACCCTTCTTTCCTGAAGTATCTAATCTAGTCCTCTTCTCTTTTGGAATGTGGATGTACACAGGACAGCCGAATAGTCTGAGATGGATGACTTCTAGTTTCTTTCCAGAGAAGACTTCTTCAGGAGTCTTGTTCTCGAGTACTCTATGTGGAGTATAGTTCTGTACATACACCACTATTCTGGTAGCTTCTACCCAAAGATGCATAGGAAGTTCTTGGTCATGAAGCATTGCTTTTGCAGCTTCCATGATAGTTCTGTTATTCCATTCCGCAATCCCATTTTGTTTTGGATTATAAGGAGTGGAAAACTCCCTCTTAATCCCTAATTCTTTGCATAGCTCTTTGAATTCATTTGAAGTGAATTCTTCGCCTTTGTCTGATCAAAGGGTCTTGATCTTCTTTTCAGTATGGTTTTCGATCAAGGCTTTGAATTCCTTGAATTTGTTGAATACTTCGTCTTTGTTCTTCATGAAGTAAACCCATGTCTTCCTAGAAAAGTCATCAATAAAAGAAACATAATATGCATACCTGCTTAGAGAGTTTGATGACATAGGACCGCATACATCGGAGTGGATGATTTCCAAGATTCCTTTTTATTTGCTTTCACTACTTGGAAATTTCTTCTTTGTATTCTTTCCTTTCCCACATCCTTTGCAGACCCCATCATGTTTTGCTTGGATTTTTGGAAGACCTTCGACAGCTTTGCTTGCAATAGGTAGTGCTCTGTAATGCACGTGTGCAAGCCTTCTATGCCAAAGTTCACTTGTCTTTACTATGTCATGGACCAAGGCTTGTTCTGGATGGCCCTTCAATTTGTACAATCCTCCTTCTTGTTCTCCAATCACTACCGCATCATCGATAGTCTTTCCTTTTGGCCACATGATGAATTGACCATCAGCAATGATACCCTTTTCCATAACCATCTTCTTCTTATGTAAGGCCTTTGCCTCATCTCCCTCTGGAACTGGAACCTCCTCATGGATGTAAGAGTCTAACTCATTTTCTTCCAGGACTAGGGAGATCCTATACTTCCAGGCTCGGAAGTTATCAGCTCCCTCAAGCTTTTCATCAAGCTTGGTATGATGAGACATCTTAATTGAGAACCTCAAATGCAAATACAAAATATTTTAGATCTTACCAGGTTCAAGATGTCAGATCTGAAACTTGAGCTGAAATCCTGCAGAGCTGGTTCAGGAGCAAATTAGGGTTTTGCTTTTCTGGAGTTCTGTCCACCCAAATGCCTTGAAATTTGTCCCTAACTTCGATTTTGGGGAGGAGATCAATCCAGGCCTGGGCTCATTGAAAAATTCCTCTTCTGTGAAAATCTCTAATTTTCGACAACAGTGATAGGTCCAAAACTGAAAAACCTCAAAATTGGATTCTGCTTCGACAAAAAGATGCGCCCTAAGGAGGAGAGTTATTCCACCTTAATTTTTTTGAAAATATGTGGAGGAATATCCACAAACTAGGAATCCCTAGTTCCCGCAGCTACACAGTCTCTTCTTCTCAGGTTAGCTCTGATACCATGTTAGTTTTTCAACACTCAAGCTAGCATTATGTTAGGATATTTACTGAGAGAACAACAAGTACAGCAATCAAACTGTTGGAGTAGGGTCCCGCAGCTACAGGAAAAGCTGTTGTTTTGGAACGAGTAAGTCAAAGGTAACATTACCTGAGCAGCCGAGAGGAGAAAGCTCAATCACTGCACTTAAGGCAGCGGCGAAGACAGGAGGGCTCAGCTACCCTCATAAAGGAAAAGGAGCAATGAGGCCGAGGTATTGAAGATGAAGGACAGAAAAGGAAGCAGCGCCAGTACCCATGGTCAGCGCTGGGAAGCGTGGAAGACTATAGGAAGCTGTGGTGTGACGAAAAGTGGCAGTTTGAGTACAGATAGACTGAGTGTCACAGTTAGGGTTTTTGGGTTACTGTTGGGAGAGGCCCATAGTGTTGTAATGGTGAGACCTTCGGGCCGCCTATAAAGGGATGTATTTTGTATTGTAAAAGGTTATCTATTCAGCTAGTCGGACAATCTGTTAGCTATTCAGACATTTAGCTAGTTAGTCGACGATCTGTTAGCTCATAGATATTTTGTATTATAGAAGAGATGAGTTCTGTTTCTGTTATTCAGTCTGTAGTATCTTACTGTACCCAGTAGCTGACTCCTAGAGTATGTATGTAACAATCTGTAGGGATTGAGAGAGAGAGAGAGGAAGATTATATTGTAAGAGAAGCAATATAAGAAGAGAAGAGATCTAAGAGAGAAGGGCTCCCGGCGGTGTGCGCGGAGTTACTGAGAAGATCTCAGCTGCATATGAGGTTGCAGTGGAACTGTGTTTACTCTCCCACGTTATAATATATAAACCCGTTCCCGTGGACGTAGCTTCTACCCTGGAAGTGAACCACGTAAAATCAGTGTGTTCTATGATTATTTCATGTGATTGTGCTTTACTTAGTTGCTATCTATTATCTGTTACATGAATGCCATATATCAGTTAGTAAATGTTTGTATGTTCTCATTCAGTTACAGCATTATAGAAATTTAAAGGCGAGTTTAAATGTATCAAGTGTCTGCTTATGATTTTATCAGTGCTTGTTTCACACAGTAATAGTCACTCTGTTAAGCGTTCCAGTATACTTATTCAGTAAGTTAAGTATAGCGATGTGAGTGTGTTGAACCATGAATTTCGTGTAAGGTTGTTTAAAACCCTGTTGGAGGTTAGCTGAGCTATTCCTCCCAGTGGGAAACCCTTTGGACCTAGAGAGTCGCATTGGGCCGTACTATAGGAGATATCGCATTGAAAGAAGGCGATATCGCACCAACAAAGGAGCTACGATGTGAGATATCGCATATAGTGAGAAACGCGGAAGGGAGAGTTTGCGCATCGTCCTAGTCGCTGCGATGCGATAGGAGTCCTACCCCCTGTTATAGTTTGCGAGGAAGGGAGAACTGCGACTCGCAGAAATATCTCGCTGGTTAAGAAGAGCTGCGAGACACCAGGATGCTTCAGAACCTGGTTAAGGACACTTGAGTCTTTAGCCAACCCATCTAAGATCACTTCGGGTGAGACTTCAGGCCGCTCTGCGGTCTGTTGCCGAAAGGGCCAGTGAGTTAGGGGTGTTGTTAGTACATTATAAGTAAACCCACGTCTGCCCATAGTAACCAACAAATGGTTCCGTTGCCGGTTTTGAACAAACTAAAGAGCTAATGTTCTATTGGCATCCTACTAAAGAAGAACTCAACCAGTGGGTTGGGTCTACAGAAAGAGAATTTGCTGTGAAAGAAAACAAGAGTCCTACGTTGAGCACAGAGGACTGGTTACAAAAACATATCTTCACAGACTTGCATACGATATTTTTTACGACCTATGGAAATGAGTTGTACAACTGGTTATCAAAGTTGACTGATCAGCATATATTCAAGAAGAAAAGTAACATTGTCTGGACACCAGAGCTGATTCAAACTATCAGGAGCATCGATAATCCCATTTCACGAGCAGTGGACTTCTGGCTTGCGAGTGTGCTAGAAGGCTTCATCACAGAGTTTGCAGTCGAACAGAGAAAAAGCTTCAGCGAAGCCGAGCGGTACTTCTTCAAAGGATATCGTGGTAAGTACCTAAACTCTTTAAAGTTGTCCATTAAGATGCTATTACGTGAAAAAGGAGTACTTGATATATATTCATATGTATAAGTTCAGTAAGTGTAATGTCATAAGAGTTTGAGAGTGATTTTGATGAACTTGGACGTACACATAGTAGAAAGAAATATAAAGTAGATTTCAGATCTTCTGTCTTTGAAAATAGTTTAGACAATAATAGAGAACAGAGTCACAGTAATACAAAAAGAACAGAAGGGGGTATCCCTTACCACCCTTACACCCCACAGAAATCAATCGGGACTCAGAATAATCCCGTAGGAACTCCATCTAGTAGCTCACATATAGTACATACTACCACTACATCACCTACATCTACACCACCGAGTGGTAGTAACACAGCAAATCAGCATCCACCACATAGAAATAGAATGGGGGATGATATGAAGTTACCTACCTTTAAGGGTACAGGGGCAGAAGACCCAGAGCAGTATTGGTTTCTATGTGAAGCCATGTGGACCATTAAAGGGCTCCAAGATGATAATATTAAAATTGTACAGTTGGTCACCACACTTAGGGAATGAGCCTTAACATGGTATATGAAGTATACCTCAACGATACCCAGAACGCTCGCACAGGTTAGGACTGCCATGATCAAAGAATTTAAGAAACCTAAGTCTGAGTCACAGTGCATTACAGAGCTCAAAGACATTAAACAGTCACCTACAGAGTTAGTATGGGACTTTGATCAGAAATTCAAAGCCCTTATAGACCAAGTTAGCTTTGATTTTGCGCCGTAGCAGCATAAGGAATGGTTTATTGCAGCACTGCTCCCCCACATCAAACTACCACTGATGCAGCAGAAACTCCAGACGCAGGATTACACGTTGGAGATGGAAATGAAACTAGAGGCATCACCTCTAGCTGAGACCAGTACAGGTATGACAAAACTATAGAACCAGTTAGCTAACCTCACCTTACAGATGCATGAGATTAAGAAAGGAAAAGAGATTGCACAAGAAATATGGTTTATAAAGTGTAAAGCACAAGGCCATACTAAAGATAACTGTCCAGTATTTGTTGAATATCTAGCAAGCAGGGCTCCTAACCCCTTAGAATAGACGCAAGGGCCGTGGTGTGAACTATGCAGAACAAGAGGACATCCACCTCAATAATGCCCTTTACTTCAAAAGTATGTACAGACACCTAAGAACTTATACTGTAACTTCTGTAAGTCCGTAGGACATGATGAACGTAATTGTAGAGCTTACGATCTCATGGTCGAGAGAAAACATGACTTATACAGATTCCAATCAGAGACACCAGGTCCAATAGCAGGACCATAGTATGAAGCGGCTCATGTTGGCCGAGGAGGAGGATTCAGAGGACAAGGCCGTGGAGGAGGCTTTGGCCATGGTGAAGGCTTTGGCCGTGGTCGTGGACCGATCACTTGTTACAACTGTGGAGTTGTAGGACATTATGCTAGGGATTGCCAGAGCCCTACTACCACATGTAACTATTGCAAATCTTACGATCACGCTATAGAAGAATGTCCTACCTTGATAGCCAAGATCAGGAAACCTAAGCCAGTAGTACACCAGAACATTCAGCTTATTGCTGCTGAGCATAAGGAACCAAAACTAAGAGTCAACATTGTGACTTGCAGTGGTGCTTCCACTAGTGGGACATCGCCGGATACTGAAAAGAACACAGGTCCGGAGTGGGTGCGCAAAGCCACTACTAAATCAACACCACTCGACCTGTAGAAGAATAAAGAGACATTTCAGGAAGCTAAAACTTTCTTTAATGAACCTACGCAATCAAGATCGTAGGTACAACCATCTAGGGGTGTACCGCAGCAAACAACATGTGGCATTAGCCCTATACAGATATCACAGGCTACCACATTGGGAAGGTGCGACGAGGATGAGTCGACAGGAAGTGTACAATCCTTCCTGCGGAGTTGCTTAAAACTCATGAGAAATGAGAAAGCTATCAGAGAGATTCAGCGCATAATAGATCAATGTCAGCCATCTTCTTTTGTGAGCAGTGTGCAGCGTGCTGTTCATAATATTATGGGATATACAAGAACAGGAAGAGAGATGCGACTCACAGCACAAGTTGGAGAATTTGAAATGGATGAGGTAAAAATGTCCTGACTAAGTAGACATGGGAATATATGGTTAGCCCTAAGTTAGCCAGATCACCTATCCATCTGAGACTAGCCAATCAGTAGTAGGTATCACTACTGGGTCGATTACCGCAGGTGCCAGTTGACATTGATAGAGTTCGCAGCTTTACGGACTTTGAAGTTATAGAAATCATTGGCGATAGTAGACTGTACCCAGCGCTACTAGGTATTGATTGGGAAATCGGTAACATGGTTGTTATCGATTTAAAGAAGAGACAGATGACCTTCGAGGACAATCAGATTCAGGTCATTGTACCATTGGATCCTTTTCAGGGTCCCATATATATTGAACCTATTCGAGCAGAGGATGAGGCACGTAATATGGAGAGCTTCTATCAGATGACGACCAATCAGAGCGACTACATCAATCCAACTGTAGAAGGGAACATTAGTTGGTGATGCGACAGCTCATGCGCATCAGACTCAGATGTTGGTCTAGAGAACTAGCAAAATAGACTTTACGAAGTCTCAGCTTGCAGATGTGCGTTTATGACTAAGTCACTATGATGGATTGGCACAGAGATTAAGGATACTCCATCATTTAATGGCTTAGCAGATGTCAACAACTTTTTAGAGCAGTTTGAACGGGAAATTCCTTAGGAACAGAGGATGTCAGTCATTGACCTTGCAGTAAGAGCCACACCTACAAGATGGTGGCATGCACATAGAGAACATATTGCATCATGGGATGACTTCAAGAGATTGATGGCAATCAATTTTTCTAATGACAAGGAGTATCTACAGTAGAGGTACACAGGAGAAAGTGACCCCAGGTCACATATTAAAATGTGTGAACAGAATTGGTCGGACATTCCGGAGGATGAATGGGTTCACCTGTTCATTCACACTTTAGACCAAATTCCAAAGAACTGGTACACTAAGACCGAGTTGCACAGAGGAACCATTACATGGCCACTTATCATAGACAGCTTTGAACTCACTTTCGCTTTTGAATATGAGTATCCAAGTATTGTTCAGGCCCTAGACATCATAAAGACTAAGATATTTGAGGACTGTACCCTATCAGTACATACTCAACCCAAGTGGGCCATCCAGTTAGAAGATGTGCTCGAGTGTTATAACTTCGCAGCAAAACCAGAGGATGAGGATGAGGATCCTCGCAGCAACAACATTCCGGAGTCAGAAGGGACTCGCGATGTTGATGGACCGAAGCTACAAATTCCAACTATCACAAACCCCATCAAGATTAAAAAGATCAATATTGGCACAGACACAGAACCAAAGTTTGCCTCTATTGGAGACTATTGGGATGATGAAATGGTAGCACACATTGCAGATCTGTTACACGACTATCAGGACTTTTTCCCCACTAAGTTCACAGAAATGAAGGGAATAGTAGGAGATCTTGGAGTAATGAGGATACCATTGAAAGAGGATGCTAGGCCAATCAAACAGTGTCCATACAGATTAAATCCGTGGTATAAAGAAAAAGTTAAGGATGAGATCGATAAGATGCTAGTGGTAGGCATCATTGAGCCCATAGAAGAAAGCGAATGGGTTAGTCCCATGGTCATGCAAGAAAATGAAACCAAAGGAGAAATCAGAATTTGTGTTGATCTGTGTAAACTCAATGATGCATCACTTCATGACCCGTTTCCAACACCGTTTACTGATGAAGTGTTAGACAATGTGGGAGGACAGGAGGTCTACTCCTTCACTGATGGCTTTTTAGGCTATCACCAGATCAGAATCCATCCAGAAGATCGATATAAGACCACTTTTGCGATAGAATGGGGCTCATTCCAGTATATGGTAATTCCCTTTGGTCTTAAAAATGCACCAGCTATATTTTCAAGAGTAGTAGTTGTTGTATTTAAAGAATACATCCATAAATTCCTAGAGGTTTATTTTGATGACTAGACTGTATTTGGATTAATTGACAAGCACATAGGAGATTTAAGACTGATGTTAGAGAAATGTAGGCAGTACCAGATTTCTCTGAACTTGAAAAAATGTATATTTTGTGCGCCATTTGGTATTTTTTTGGGTCACATTATTTGCAGACAAGGCTTGATGGTAGATCCTGCAAAGATTGCCATCATTGTAAATCTTCCAGCACCCAACTTAGTCAAGCAATTAAGGACAGTACTTGGTCACACCGGGTACTATAGAAAATTCATCAAGGGTTATGCAAAGATCACAGCACTGATGGAAAAGCTGTTAAAGAAAGACGCCAAATTCCTATGGAATGAGGAATGCCAGAAAAGTCTAAACACTCTTAAAGAGAAGATGGTTACAGCACCCATATTAGTATTTCCAGACTGGACCAAGCCATTTCATGTACATGTGGATGCATCTGGCATCGCACTGGGGATCATCTTAACCCAGCCAGGAGAAGGGGGTATCGATCACCCTATCGCATACTCAAGCAGAAAGCTATCCACTGCAGAAAAGAACTACACCACTACGGAGAGAGAAGGTTTAGCTATGGTGTATGCTCTACAGAATTTTAGGCACTACCTGTTGGGTGCCTCATTCAAGATGTTTACTGACCATTCCGCTTTAAAGTACTTGGTCAATAAGCCAGTGTTAGGGGGAAGCATCTGTAGATGGTTACTCCTGTTTCAGGAGTATGATTTTAAAATCATTGTAAAACCAGGAAGATTAAATGCTGGACCTGATCATCTGTCGCGGACAGACTCAGGAGAAGAACCAAGTAACCTAGAGGACAATTTGCCAGATGCACAATTGTTTGCTATTCAGATTGCAGATGAGTACTACACTGATATAATTCACTTTCTCACCACAGGATGGGCACCTGTTGAGTTTACTAAGCATCAAAAGAAACAACTAGTTGTTAAAGCAGCAGACTTCACATTGATCACAGAGCTAGTCGATACGGTTGAGCAAAAGGTCAAAGAGTTCACTACAAGCAAAAGTGACACTAAAGTTACAGAAGATTCAAGCATCAGTCAAGATATGCTTGAAATGGCACAAGAGTGTGTCGAAGCTATGGATAAAGAAGTCGCAGGACTTCGATAGAGATTTACAAGGACTTTGCAGGAAGCCAAGGAGAAGCTATAGCAAGAGAAACCAGCTGTTAGTGGCTCAGGGGCTAGCCACAAGTAAGTGTTAGGGGACTGTTGGAGTAGGGTCCCGTAGCTACAGGAAAAGATGCTGTTTTGGAACAAGTAAGTCAAAGGTAACAGTACCTGAGCGGCCAAGAGGAGAAATCTCAACCACTACACTTAAGGAAGAGGCGAAGACAGGAGGGCTCAGCTACCCTCATAAAGGAAAAGGAGAAATGAGGCCGAGGTATTGAAGACGAAGGACAGAAAAGGAAGCAGCGCCAGTACCCATGGTCAGCGCCGGGAAGCGTGGAAGATTGCAGGAAGCTGTGGTGTGACGGAAAGAGGCAGTTCGAGTACAGATAGACCGACTGTCACAGTTAGGGTTTTTGGGTTACTGTTGGGAGAGGCCCATAGTGTTGTAATGGTGAGACCTTCAGGCCGCCTATAAAGGGATGTATTTTGTATTGTAAAAGGTTAGTTATTCAGCTAGTCGAACAATCTATTAGCTATTCAGACATTTAGCTAGTCAGTCGATGATCTGTTAGCTCATAGATCTTTTGTATTATAGAAGACCTGAGCTATGGTTCTATTATTCAGTCTGTAGTATCTTACTGTAGCCAGTAGCTGACTCCTAGAGTATTTATGTAACAATCCGCAGGGATTGAGAGAGAGAGAGAGGAAGAGTATATTGTAAGAGAAGCAATATACGAAGAGAAGAGATCTAAGAGAGAAGGGCTCCCGGTGGTGTGCGCAGAGTTACCCAGAAGATCTCAGCTGCATATGAGGTTGTAGTGGAACTGTGTTTACTCTCCCAAGTTATAATATATAAACCAGTTCCCTTGGACGTAGCTTCTACCCTGGAAGTGAACCACGTAAAATCAGTGTGTTATATGATTATTTCATGTGATTGTGCTTTACTTAGTTGCTATCTGTTATCTGTTACATGAATGTCGTATATCAGTTAGTAAATGTCTGTATGCTCTCATTCAGTTACAGCATTATATAAAGTTAAAGGTGAGTTTAAATGTATCAAGTGTCTGCTTATGAGTTTATCAGTGCTTGTTTCACACAGTAGTAGTCACTCTGTTAAGCGTTCCAGTATACTTATTCAGTAAGTTAAGTATAGCGATGTGAGTGTGTTGAACCATGAAGTTCATGTAAGGTTGTTTAACACCCTGTTGGAGGTTAGCTGAGCTATTCCTCCCAGTGGGAAACCCTTTGGACCTAGAGAGTCGCATTGGGTCGAACTATAGGAGATATCGCATTGACAGAAGGTGATATCGCACCGACAGAGGAGCTACGGTGTGAGATATTGCAGATAGCGAGAAACGTGGAGGGGAGAGTTTACGCATCATCCTAGTCACTGCAATGCGATAGGAGTCCTCCCCCTGTCAGAGTCCACGAGGAAGGGAGAACTGTGACTCGCAGAAAGATATCGCTGGTTAAGAAGAGCCGCGAGACAGCAGGATGCTTCAGAACCTGGTTAAGGACACTTGAGTCTTTAGCCAACCCATCTAAGATCACTTTGGGTGAGACTTCAGGCCGCTCTGCAGTCTGTTTCCGAAAGGGCCAGTGAGTTAGGAGTGTTGTTGGTACATTATAAGTAAACCGGGGTCTTCCCATAGTAACCAACACAAACACAAGAAACAATGAACACAATGTTTTTCATCGGGGAAACCATAAATGGAGAAAACCATGCAAATTCCTCAGAGATAGAATCAGCACAAGATGTAAAACCCCAAAACAGTAAGATGCACTCCCGACAGCAGTAATCTTCTTCTTGTCTAGCCCCAGTGTCTTCTCCTTCCTCAACTATGCGCTACACTTGAGTGTGTGAGTGATGTGTGCTAAATAGAGACCCTAGCTCTCTATTTATACTAATCCCAACATGACTAAAACCCTACTAGGGATGACCTCTACTAGGAGAGTCTAATAACCCTAGTGCCCCAGAATTACAGGAACTTTAACCCTTACACAATCGGAGGGTTACCCACTAATTCTTGACATGACTTGTTTACATTATTAAATCTTCCGATTGGAACATCGGGGCATGACAACATGACTCAATTACATAATAGATACATCCTGGAATAAACATCGGGTTACAATACATAAGATACATAGATGAATACATTCCAAAGTTACAAATACATCAACAAAAAATCGGATAAAATCAAAACAAACCATCGACGAAAGGAACAACTAAATGGCGGATGGTTAGTCCGCTCTGAAGCCACAATGGCAGGTATCAAATGGAATCTGGACTCCATGGAAATCTGAGAAGATTACTGATTGGGACAACCAAAAAATAATCCCCCGGTCAAAAGTCAACATAGTCCCGATAGCGAGAAAATCAAAATCAAAAACCCTGTGGGGTCGGCAAAACTAAAGGCCTCTGTCGGAGTGCTTGCAATCTACTAGCCGAAACGGTGGCAACACAAAGGACTAAATCTTTGATGGTGATGAAACAAAATGCTGAAATAAAATAAAACAAAAAGGGCATCGACGAAAAACAAGGCTTTGGATCAGGTCACTTGTAAGTAAGTTTCTGCAATGGTGGCTATGTAGACGACTACTGCCTCGACTCACAGTTCAAAAGACTTTCGATAATGAAAAAGGAAATTATCGAAACTTCAAAGCATCAAGTTCAAATCCACAGCATCAGGAGACAAAGATATTCATTCAACAATTTAACTCAATTTAACCTCAAAGATCAAAAATTGCAGCAGAGGATAACAAAGTTCAACAATCAGAAGCAAATATAGGCCAGATAGAATTTAAAAGGAGGGTCCAAATTTTTTTTAAATTTGGGAAAACGTTGCAGCTACAATAGGATGTAATTCGACTCAATAGTACCCATGAGTCATTATAACAAATATTATTTTGTTGTCTTATCAGTTAAGTTGTCCTTGTCAATTAGACAAGTCGACTCAGTTAGGCTCTAGGTAAAGTAAAGAGTAAAATATAAATAGGGAGGCACCTCATTCATTTTTAGTCATTTCACACAAGCAAGTTCACTAGAGGGAGAAGAAGAAGTGTACCAGAAAGAGAAAGGGGAAGTTGTCTTGGGTTTTTACACTATTTTGGTTGAGTTCTATACTGAGGAAGTCTTGATGGGTTTTCTCCCCAACGAGGGTGTACTAGGATAAATATTTGTTTTTTTTTGTGTGATTGTACTTGTTGTAATTTCAATTATCCTACCATTGTAAATTGTTTTAGAATATCATCCAAGCAATTAATAAAACTTAACATATTGAACATCTTATAAACATGGGATACATGTGAAATGAATGAGGAATTGGCATGGAGGTAATGTCGAAGGCACATGGAATTAACATTGTTTGAAAGTGGAATGAGAATGGATCAACATAAACAAATTTGATGTTTGATTTATATTGGCGACGCTTGGTCACGTCCATGAGTGTAGCATGGAACTAACATCACTTAACACACATGCCCTCGATGTTTGTTTTAGACTAAATATTTTTATGGTCATCTCTTAATGTACGTTCATTAGAAGTTTAAAGTTAATTATACATCTCATTAAATACATACATAAACGTGGAATGAATAAAAAAATATACTTCTAATTTTTTGAAGTGATGTTCACTATTTTGTGTTGACTTCTAAGATTGGGAGAAGATGCTAGATGCTTTAGATTCACAACACCTACATATTTCATGAAGAGTTTTCTAAGTGTATTCAAAATAAATACTTGAAGAAGAAATGACCCAAGTTGTTCATCATCACATGTTTCTAATTTATTTTTGGGAAACAATATGTCATTTCATTAGTTTGACTATGAATACATTGCTTTTCATGCAAGTGTTTTTGGAATATGGTCACTCAGTTACCTACTAACCAAAGGTTGATTTTCCTACTAAATTTCATAAAATTAAGTATAGAGTCTAAAACCAACTTGGTTGAAGGGATTCAACTCCAAGCATTATTGGAGGGAGTTGAACCTAGAATATAGTTATATTGCAAATTATGAGTCTAGAATATACCTAGTCCTTGATTTCTCTTGCAAGGAGAAGCATATTGTGTGAACCTCACGGTGAGAACCTTGTACCCACTTAAAATGAGTAATGAGTTGGACAAGAGTTAAGAAGAAAGAAAGTAAAAGGAACAAAATTTTATTTTATGTTGATTTCTTTACATACCACAACTCTCTCTCTAACGTGAGGTAAACAATATTTTCAAATGGATTGGAAAGTGTAAGCAACTAGTTAAGTTGAATTTTCATCAATACTCAAATGAATGTATTAATTTTTTAATTTAGATCACAAAATACTTAGGAATGTTTGGTGTCCTTTTAAAATTGATATTTCCCTTTTGCTTCTCTTAATTCCAATTTTTCTTGGGGCATTATTATTGAAATTGGTTTTGAAACCTTTAATGTGAAAATGGTATTATTCAAGTTTATAAACAAAAATATAATTTTTATTATGAATGTGTTGGATCGTTTAATGGGTGATGGAAAAATTCAATGTTACCTATCCTAGTGGGATATCTTGAGTGGTTGAATACTATGAGCTTCACATAGTAGGTCTCAAGATTGATACATTACAATCAATGATACTTTATAAAGAGAAATTAGAAGGCCTCCATTATATGTAGCTAGTCCAGAGACTACAATCATGTGATATTCATTGAATTGAAGTAGATGCACCAAACATGGAAATGAATTAAAACCAAGATGCTAGATAAATGATGTATGCTTTGGCATAATCACTTATAATTCACATTTTTAGAATGTGTAAGGAATATAAGTAAATTGCATTTTGATGGATTCATTGAATTGTTATTCAATCCATGACTCTAACAATGTCAAATTCTTCTATTTCTAAATAAGGCAAGAAAAACATACTTGACCCACAATCATCAACTTTCAAGGTGGAGGAAGTACCTATCCAAACATCATACCTACACATAAAGAAAACAAATAGTATGATATCATATATTTCATAGATCACTAAATACAATATAAATTGGTAAAAAATAATAACAAAACTTCTATCTAAAAATCCTAAGGAAAAAGAAGATTAAGACATTTAATGATAAACCGAAAGCTATTGGCTTTACTGATAATTAGTTTGTTCCATTTTTTTTGCACGCGATACCTACAAAAATCATGATGGAATAATAAGTTTATATTACTAAATGATAAATAAATAGGAAAATCAACATGTATTAGACATCAAAAAGACTAAATGGGAATACCTATTTGAGCTTCCCTTTGTTTCTACAATAATTTATTCTCTATTGAAAAGGGTCAACCATGTGAAGGGGGCATGGGGTATTCACTTAGTGAAACTATGCCACAACACCTTCATTCATGGGATATTAAAGAATACCCATAACATAAATCCCCTAATTTCATTATATATTAATAAAAAAATCCTTTTGTTGAGCTCCCATCCCAATACACATTTCCAATTAAAAAAACCTTATTTTATGACTATTTTTACTAGATATCCCTTTTTATACCCCTTGTTGGTAGATACTACTGTAGGTATTTGTATACAACATTATCTATCCGTACTATAAGTGGGTGAGACTAATTTATAGAAATACATGAATAATCAGAGGTTCCTTGGGATTCTAAGCATTTTCCAAGAGTAGAGAGGGGATGAAGAGAGGGAAATACATGTTGAAGGGTGTTGTTGTAGGAGATCCAATTTCTTGAGAATCTATGGCCTTTAACTCTCCATTAACAGCTTTATTTCTAGTTCTGTATCTTCTCTACTTCTACTAAATTGAAAACTTGAAAAATATTGAAATATATCTACCAAATTTTTAATTCACCTTCTGGTAACCAAGAATATTTCACCTTCCTGCAAACAGAAGTTGTTCCTCTAATCTGAATGGTTCAAATCCAGAACAAATAAGTGAACAAAAAAGGATGAACACCTTCCCTAGATGTCATAGACACCTGGAATGCTGCTTCGATAGTGAACATGTGTACCTACAAATAGATCAAACATGCAAACAAATCAAAGCTACCAGAAAATCATCTACTTATTCATGTTAGTGACGAAGGAATCTAACAACATGTACATGCGAAATCAAAACAATAGTAATGTGGGACGAAAATCATCTTTGCATTAAATATGTATGGAGAAGTTTACAACCATTTCCTTAGTGTCGATAATCATCTCCATGAGACAAACACTTCATCCCCATAATCTCCAACTTTTCTCTCTATGCTCTCCAATGGCTTAGGCCAAGTGGTCAATCCAACAACATAACAATACCTCTATAGTTCTCCCTCTCAACCATGGACATGAGCTTGTATTTATAAGGCTCAATGGATAGGAATGATTGAAATATTTGTGGATGAGGTGGCCTCTAAGATCCTATGATGGGGGATCTCGAGCTCAAGTGACCCATAATGATAGGGATAAGGGAAGACACAAGGCTCATGATCTAGAAGCCTTGAGAAACTTCTCTTTTTCCCATTTTACCCAAGGTACCAGTTTTATTCTCTTATGACAAAGTGTTTTATATAAGAAAATCTTATGGACCAAAGGCCACAGGTGGTGGCACCATTTATGGAAAACATGATCTAGGCGGTGCGAGCAAGGTACCACTCATGGTTCACAAGGAAAGCACAGTGCTGATTTTTTTCAAGTAGAATTGACAAACAGAGTAGGTTTCCACTCTAAGTGTTGGGATTAATGGAAAACATGGAAGTTAAGGGTCTTATCACATGGTGGTGACAGGATTTAGGTATAATAGGGAAATACACGTTGAATAATGTTGTTGTAGGAGATCCAATTTCTTGAGCATCTATGGCCTTTAATCCTCCATTAGCAGCTTGATTTCTAGTTCCATATCTTCTCTACTTCTAATAAATTGAAAATTTGAAAAATCTTGAAATCTATCTACCAAATTTTGTATTCAAGCCTAAATTTGGAATGCACATTCAAACTCAAAATTGGGGGGAGGGAACTTGAATTACATCATATTGAATCAAAGGACAAATAATGATTACAAGCTTGATTTAGAGGTGAATACCTTCCCCTTTGCTTTGATCCATCCTTCTTCATCCATGTATTTGACTCCCAAATGCTTTGTGTAGCAGAGAAGCTTTTTAGCCTTTCAATCCTTCATCATGTGTTTGATTTCACTTTTTCTATTCTTTATCTCACCCAAAATGAATTTATTATATAGCATTGGGATTTGTGCACTCAATTTCAGAACCTGAATGTGGGAGAAAATGTTTTCATGAATTTTTATTATTTTCATCAAAAAACCCACTTTTACATAGTTTTCCAGGCATTTGACTTGATATTTAAGTATTTTTAGGACAATTAATACACATTATGTGTATTCTTTCCACTCTAAGAATTGTGAAAATTGGGTTTTGTCCCTTAAGTGGTCTTGGAATTAGCCTCTTTAGATAAACCTTTGTACTCAGATATTTATTCCTTTGTAGAAGTGGAAGTCAGATGAGAGATTAAAGCTCTCAATTGTTCCAAATTTCCAATATTCATGTTGCAGGTGAAATAAAAATATGCTTCTAACCTTAAAAATTTAAGGGTCTTAATTTTATTGTTAATAGATTCCCCCTAGTGTGTGAGGTCTAAAGCGATGTTGAGGGATGAAATACATTATCTCTTCAATTCTGATACTATTTGTACTCTTTAGTGATCAATGCAGGATGGCTAAGGATTAGCTCATGGGCATAGGATTCGAAAAACAACATGTAATTCAAACAAGGAAATTATCAACTATACAATATCACCATTAGGTAGGTATACCGATGATCAGCAGTAAAAAATAATAGACACAAACAATACACATGGGATCCATGTAAAAAGTAGATATCTAAAAAATGTATACATGCACTTTGTTGTGTGAAAAATATCCAGGTATTCATGGTATTTTGACATGATAGTTCAATATTGTGCAACTCAAGCAGTGCATCGATGAGTGATGCACTTATCTTTCCCAAGGTATTCAATACAAACCAACAATAGTACGAGTTTATATCATGAAAATATATGAGTTGATGTTGAGCATAATAAAACACCATTTGGTTATCGGTCATTGATGTTTACCGTTAACATATGCAAGGAGACCCATCGATAATGATGATGGAATCCAAGGTACTAATTGCAAACTAACAAGTGTGAATAGACGTTCCAAATTCAAACACTTATAGAATCAAACAATCAAGGACCATTGATGTATACCCATTGTCATTTGCAAGGAAAATTTCCACTAATGTCTACAATATCCAAGGTACTCCTTGGGTTCCTAGATCCATTTCCTAGATGATGATTTTGTGTCAGTAGGTATAGATCTGTCAGAAGGAGGGAATTAATGCATCCCACATCAACTGACATGAAACAAATATCAATAGTTTGATATGATTTGGCAGAGATACAAGATCCAACATTGTATACTAACACAAGGAAGGATGACATGATTGGAAATGAATATTAGAGGAATGACCGACATTGTTTGACTTCCCTTGAACACATAACACAACATAGAATGAACACTTGGAGACATAAGACTCGAGTAGCTAACCATTATAAAATCTATCAATGTGAAATGCATTAATGAAATATCCATAGATGACATGAAGGATAACCCATTGGTGGTGGTCTATTGAAATTATCACCAGCATAGATCCAAATCCTAGTCTCTATCAAGTGCCAAGAGGGATCAGATCTCTTGAGGTGCAAATATCTTTTTAAGTATTGCATTCAAAAAGCTATGAGCTTTGGTGTGGCCTATATATAGCCATTGATTTGATTCAAACCAAAAGAAACATCTTTTTATTTAAAGTAGACACAATATTTTTATTATTAATATTTAATATTATTTATGGCCGACATATAATATTTTTTAGTTTGTTAGGAATGAACATTACAACATCTCCCCCATACATGTTTTTAAACCATGTGCAAGGCCCTCCCAAAATCATGGGTTGATTAGGAGTCCTTGCACGTGGTCTTAAAACCAAGGCCCTCCTAAACCATGTACAATAAAACTATGGGTTGTTTAGGGGGCCTTGCACATTGTTTTAAAACCATTTGCAAGGCCCTCCTAAACCATGTACAATAAAACCATGGGTTGTTTAGGAGGCCTAAACCATGTGCAAGGCCAACATTTTTTTGTGGATAAATCAATCTTTTATTTTTTATTATTTTGTTAGGTAGGAACATTTCAACATCTCCAGCATATTATGTTGTTTTTCTCATCGACATTTTTTTTTGTGGATAATTAAATTTTTAATTTTTGATTGTTTTGTTAGATAGGAACATTAGAACATCTCCCCCATATTAGGTTGTTTTTGTGACCAACATTTATTTTGGTAGATATTTAAAAATTTTATTTTTTATTATTTTGTTAGTATCAAACATTACATGAAAAACGTTACAAGATCTCCCTCATATTATGTTTTTTTTTTGCCAACTTAATATGGAAAAACGTTAAAAGATCTCCCTCATACTGGGTTGTAGAGTGCATCTCAGTGCAATTATAGTTTCCTAAGGAAAATTTAAATGGTGTACTAATAGCAGATAAAAAATTATGTGTCATGTTCAGGGGGAACAAGGACTGGTGTTGCATGGGCATACACATATATTTCAAGGGCACAGGTCAGGCCGAGGAAAAGACACATATTTTTCAATGTTTGAGTAATAATGAAATATTCTTGAAATTTAAACCTTTTGATAATCACATCCAGCATATGTAGATCTCATAAACAATTCAAACACGCAAATAATTCAATCCCCAAGACATAAGATGTACCCTGGGAAAACCATCCAATAGGGAGGATGAAAAACCCAACAATCCTTTGAGTATGATAGATAGTTGAAGATAATTATTTAAAACACATGATCATATTGATTAATAAGAGATATCAAAGAAGCACTAGAGAATATATATTACTCGAAACACTGTGACAACCTTTCCAAGTGCACAACACTTTAATAACAAGCTTATGCAGTCATACAATGAGAGCTATCGAATGGTTGCATGCATTTTTGTACTATGAACACTGTGTGCATTGTTTTCACTACCCATGCATTAAAAATTTTGGCCTTAGTTGTCTTGGTGCCAAGTTGTCACCTCAAAATTTCCTCCCATGTAAAAGATATGCAGCTTCCTTCTTTCACTGAGTGTTAACTATCTTTAGCTGATGTGAACTGATTGAACTAACCTAAATGTGAACTTATTGAAAAAAAATCAACCATTAATTAACTTCTTGACCATTATTTACGATTTTAATTGAAATTATTTATAGCTTCACAATCAGTGCCATCCATGAAAAAACACTTTGTATAAATCAAGGAGTATATTCCTTAATTAACTTAAACTTATTTTTCCATAACTAGGACTTAACTGATGTCTTTGTGATTCGAGTTCACTAAAGGTATGACATAGACAATTCTAATCCTTGCTCTATCTATGTGCTCATCTCATTTATCATTAATTCATTTATGTATGGTCCTTATGTGTTTAATTAATTAATCACCTTTATCATATCATACTAAGAATAATTTTCCCATACTAATGATCATATGTATTAACTTGGGTCATATAGTCATTGTTGACACACTTCTGTAGATAGGGTTTCACACACCGTCGACACCCATTTTTATTGTAATATCCCTAAACACTAGCCCAAATGGGTTTCACCTTGTCTAGCAACACCTGCAAAGCAGATGAGGTCTCACCCGAGATGTTTGAGGGAGGGCTGTAGGAACCAAGTTTCCGCAGAGGGAAAGAGGACTTACGCACTAGTATTTCTTAGTTTTATTGTTATACAAATATTAAGAACATAGTTTATCATACCATTCATTCACCATTATATCAGATCTACCATCATACCATTCTATTACATAGAAAACATATCAACACACAAGAATCCATTTATCATGCGAAGAATTCTCATCATAAGTAAAACATTAAAACATTAGATCAAAACACATCATTCATTCATATTGCAACAATCACAATTAACATTTATCAGATCATAAATCGCATTGCAACATAACACAATGAATTCTCAACATCATTCTCATCTTATTAACTCTCGTAGGTCACCATACTTCCTCAAAATACATCTCCTGGTTGATAGCCTCAGACCAAAATAATAGATACAAATATGAAAAAGATCGATTATCCGAAGATGTCAAAAGGATGATGATATTACAAAATATGATCTGCGATATGGATATATTACTACTAAATCCTTTTATAGGCTTGTGCCTTTAAAAACTGGTCCACTTTTAACTAAATTTCTAACTAACCCATACCAAAAACTACAAAAATACAACCAAGCCGACCACTTGTCGACTTCCTCTCCTTGCGCAATGTTCTTTGATTTTTGTTGTTATCGCATCATGCTCTCCAAAAACTCCTACCAATAGGCCCCCAACACAATCTTCTGGCTCACCCTCGACCCACGTCAACTTGAATTAGTGTATGTGGTGATATTTATCTTTAAGTTATGATACTCTTTCTGGACTTCATCAACAGCTTCCTTTGTCAATATGTTGATTGATTCACAATCTTCTACATCTTGCTTCATCGGGTGTTCTGCAACCTTATCAGTCACTTTCCTGCATCCCTCGTGAGTATTTGTTAGCGCATTCACATCTTTCATCTCCAGTTGCTCGCCAATATCCTGAAATTCATCAAACTGGGTCGTGCAACGCTGATGTCGCTCCCGCACTTTGCTTGCTCTCTGCTAAAGTTCCTTTATATCTTCTACTTTAATAAGATGCACCACATGAGCCATTGTTTTGAGGGATGGTCGCATTGTATTTAGCTGCGCTTCTGCTTCATGGAGTTGTTCACCTAGCTTCTTTAGATGCTCTCATATTGAACCACACTCATCCAAAATTATGTGGTTGCATCTCTCAACATTTTGGTTTTCACTTCACAGTCTTCCATTTGTGAAGCCACATCCTCAATTTTCCTCTTTCTCTCTTCAATCTACTCTGGTGGGGTACTTGGAAATTCCTGTGTGTACATCTCCTCATTCTCTTTCCTTAGTTTTGTCATAATAATCCCAAGTTATAGAATCTTCGCCTTTGCAAACATTTCCTTTGTAATGTCAATAATTTCCTAACATGCAACTGTAATGGATTTCTCCAATCACTCCAGATCATGCAAGGCCTTTTCCTTTGACATTAATTCTGATTCCTGCACTTTCTTCATCCTTTTGATTTATTCTTTCATTGCTGCCACTTACTCCTGTGAATTGACATGGTAATCACCTACAATGCATTCTCATTCTGCAATCTATTGGATCGCTATCTTTTGCAATTGAACCAACACATGTGTGGTAAGCTCATTGATGTCCATACTGATGGAACCGATCTATTTTATTATGGTGTCAACATCCTCACTTCCACAATCCAGTGCTCGTGGTGGAATCTGCACAATCTGTATGCACTTCTCAGTGCTAATCTCCACTTATCTCTACAACACATCCATTTGTGGAACCTTTTCTAATACTGCATTTGTCAAAGATTGTAACAAATGCTTGACCTGGTGAAAGAACTCGGTTGAGTGGTCTTTCAATTTTTCCTCACTCTCACTAGTAGCAGTAGTGATTGCTGCTATTATGCGACTCACCTGATCATCAACCATTCTTGGGGAATTGCTACCTTCCCTTGATCATACCTCCACTTATTTCTTCCTTTTTCAAATTGTCTTTATTCCTCGGAATCCGTCGAAGCCTTGGATGACTCCTCTTGTGATTCCTTCTCACTTTCATGTGTTTGCTCTGATTCAATAGGTGCATCGGGTGGGGGGTCCACGTCAGATTCCGATAGTTCTTCGACACTAACCGATACTTTCCACTCGATAATCCACTCATCAATGATGGCATCCACTTCTTTATCCATCAATTTGTACATGGAGATAAGCCACTACTTCTCCCTATCTTAGCGTGCTTGAATATGAATGGCATGCGGTCCCATCACAAATCTTGTGATCCGTCGATACTTCGTTGCTTCCTCTTCAGTGAAACATGGAAATTTACCAAATCCATATTTTAGTGTATCCTAGTATATGTAGAATTGAATAACACAGTCAATATGGCCCTCCCTCTCATTGGGCCACCATAAGTTCCGGTACCATGTGCCCCTACATGCTTGGGATAATTATACATCCACATATTGATAATGGGTGGGCTCCATCCATCCTACCAGTACAATTAAAATTAGAAACCAAGAGTAAGTAAAGGGTCTCTTACCTTCTTGGACTAACATTGCGTCCTCTGTCAATTGATTGAACAAAAAGAACAGCCAATTCATTTGGACGCCCTCATTGCACTGCTCTGCACACGCAATAACTCCAGAAGTACATTAGTTTGGTTGATTTTTTCTTACCATTTTCACAACTAACATCTTTGTTTTGACTCAAATGACTCAATCATTGATTGTTCTAATAACATAGGCCCTTTTCTCTTGGACCAAATCATATTTCTTCTTCAATTTGGCGGCCAGTCGCTTGTCATTTTCCTTTCCATGAAAGTACTGCGATGAGTCGACCCCTTTCATAGGAAACCCAGTAATCTATGAGATCAACTCAATAGTGACTGGTACTTTGGTATCCATCCAAAAGTATTCATCCTGGAATCAAGCCAACCATTGCTTTATGCATGAATTGGGCTCTGCTGACCAGCCAAAGTGCGACATGTGAGTGAGTCCTAATAACCCCGACCGCTGCAATCCCATCGCCCACTGTTGTGGTGTGTGAATAACCGGCCCTCCATCACCCTGCTCTTGTGACTTGTATGGATTTGGTGTCCATTCTATGTATGCCATCATGTCATGATCACTATAAGTCATCCTCATTAAGAAGGGAATAATGGTCAGTGTGTTGTGCACTCCTTTTGGCATCGTCGACATCCTAATTGGATATTGTTGGTTCTTAGTCAATTTTAATTGTGTCACGTAGGCCTTGCACAGTGGTACATACCCAAGGATATCAGCAACTAGTGTCCCCTTTCTTTCCATGGAATCTTCTCCTCGTGTTGTTGAAGGCCCGACTTGTGCTTCTGCTTTGACTTCGGCCATGCTGGTACTTCTTGTGGTTCTCTTCTTCTGTGTTGGTGACTTGAGGTGATGTTCACCCCTGTTCTTGAGAGTAACTCACAGAAGTTATCCATGGATACTGGGTGTATCCTCTTCAATGGGTGTCATCATGGGTGGGGATTCATGAACACTACCACTCGAAATTACTTGAGCCATTTTTGTAACTCTTCTACTCACTCACTCTCTATGTGTTATACTTTGTTAATTCTCTTCGCTCTGATATGCACACTTATCACATTGGTGAATCCAAATCACCCTCTACTAATTCTTATAAGATTGAAGTGTTTGTGTGAATTATTTTGAATCATCACAACCAAATCTTCCAACGATCGACCAAATCAACCACCTACTTTTCAAATACAATGACCTAATACCCCATAAATGGGTGTCTCGTTGTTTTAATCAATCAGATTGCAAGGTTACCAATGATACACATAAATAATCATATAACAATAATAGAACAAGAGACATGAATGCTATACAGAATAACAAATTTGATTACTCAATTACACATGTGGGTTCATACAACAAAAATGAACCAAGTATCTATCTAGATCAACAGCCTATATATATGTTTACAAAATAGTTACAAAAACTACACGTCAGTTCAACAAACCCACATGACCTATGAGGTCGACCTAATCTACAATTAGTCGACTAGTGAGTCTATTCAGATTAGCTGAATAGCTTCTCCAACATCTCCCCCAACACAAAATCTTTCTTCATCCCGAAGAAACAGGGAGGTGACAAAAATTATATATTGAGTAGTTCTATAATGCTTTTTTTTTTATGGGTTGTGCTTCCTGATAGACGGTTGATTTTGAATGATGACTTCCACAATATATTCTCTATAATTGACAATTGATGATGGAATTCCTCCCAAGTGTGAAGTGCCTTTTGGATGTCTATGGTTAAAGTAGCGAGACTCAACAAATTCTCTACCTTTTGATGTATGTCTATGTTAAAGATATTGCTCATGTCAGTCCCAAAAGTTGTGATTTTTCTTCAGTAGCTTCAAGTAATATTTTCATGTAAGGGAGTATATTGTCAATACTGATGAGGCCTTCTCTAGCTTACTTAATCCATTGATGTTCTTGTTTCTCCAATTTTCTAGTTTTTCCATTTCTAGCATGAGTTGGTCCTGAATTGTTTGTGCCATTGCTTCTGTGCTTGCTTTACAACTTTGCAATGAACTAATGATATCATGAGTCTTTAATACCAACTGAAACAATTGGCCATAGTATGTGTACCAATTTCTCAATACTTCCTCTATCACATTAGATTATGTGATATTATGTCTCAGCACGTTGTAGGCTACTGAAAATGCTACATACTGATTTCTCAGTAACACAATAATCTCTTATGCGTGTTCTTCTCTCCTTTCTTGTAGATGTGCTTGAGGTTTCGACATGAAACTTTCAAATAGTTGGTATGCTTTGTCCAATGGTTTTTCTATGTTGACCCCTTCTGGGATTGCAATGAATTGTCTCACTATATTTTCACACTTTTTTAGGGATTCAGTTTGCTCTGTCTTTATTTTTTCTATTTGTTCTTTTCTTTTCTCTATTCTAGTTATTGATTCTTTATTGATTGCATCCACCAACTGATCTAGCTCCTTTTGTATTTCCTTCTGTGTGTCGATTGTTGTTGCAATCCTAATTGAGTTAGGTGAATCACTGATGGTATCTGTTGTTGATCTAGTTGTAGTTATCTATGGTGTTATTTTTCTTGTTTCTTTCTCTCTTTTCTATATTTTCTTCTTCCTTGCTCATGTTCTCTATTTTTTCTTTCAGTTTCTTCTGTCGGCAGAGGTGCGGTTTGTATTTTCTTTGTAGTTGTGATATGTAAAGTAGGATTTATTAGATGGGTTTCTAGTGGAGGGATGACAGACAATGTTTGTAATGGTGGTGTAGGTGAAGGTGGTGTTGGTGAAAGAAGAGGTGGTAGTTTCTCAAAGGTTGATGGTAGAACAGTTAGGATAGAAACTATCAGCATAGGATTTTTGACAATTTCTGGTGATTCGTTAGTTTCTTCGGCTTCGAAAAATTTGATATTTTCAACCATTTATTGGCTTGGTTCTACTGGTTCGACTAGGTCTAGATCGACAAGCTCTTTAGAAATGGTAGGTTTGGCTTATTCATCGATAGGGTTAGGAACGGGGGGTTTCAATGGGTTGTGGAATGAATGAAGAGATTTGATCTGCTACAATATCAACATTTTTAGCTGGGTTTCTTTGGAAAGTGGGTTTGATATGTCCCACGATTTGTGTTTTTAGTGTAGAACTCTACTGTAGGCCAGGGTTTTGGGGAATGAATAAAATTTGTGGTGGGTTATTTACGGTGATAACTAGTTTTGTTATCATTATTTGCTAAACATTGGTGAAAATATATGGAAGATGGTTAATGAAATCCTGAAGGTCAATGTCTTTGTCTACTATGGTACAGAAGTTTGCTAGTGATGCTTGTAAATATGGGTTTATAGAGGTTGTCGGTGTAATGGTTGTCAAATTAGGTAAAGATTCTTCAACTATTTGAGTCAGGGATGGAAGTGGTGGGGTGGTAGTGAGGTCAAATGGATCAACAACAGGTGGGGTAAAAGTTTTTTCTTTCTTTACTTTTGGCTATGGTTTATTTTCTTCTTTTGTGATGAAATTTCTGAACTGTTCCTTGACTAGTACCTTTTTTTTGGTAGCATCCTCTAGAATCTGTGCATCCCTAGCATATAGCTCATCATTGTCATCATCTGACTATTTTGGAAGTATAAGCCTATGCTTCCCTTTTCCTCTCACCCAATTCTTCCTTTTCTGTCGAGCCTTAGACAACTTGATGGATAGTTGATGGATATTTTCCTTTGTCATTGCATATTCAGGAAGACGGTTGTCATATTGGGTATCTTCATCTGTCGGTACTACTTCTTCCTCCTACTGTTGTGTTGTTGGTATCATGGAAACATATAGAGGATTGAATTTTTCCGTGCTAGTATCATCAAGAGTAAAAGTACTGATATGAATTCAGACTTCATAATCCTCTTCTTTCTCCTGATTAGTAAGAAGTTAGATTATAGGTTGATTGACCTTCTTTTCTATTGTTGTCATGTATAATTTAGTGTTAGACTCTCGAATTAACTCGAAAAAGATTTTTTTGATTGATGGATAGAATTCGATGAGTTCAGCATGTCCTCCAGCCCCCTATAGATACCAGACCGAGGTGTGGTATAATTCTAAATGAATGTGTGAAGTTGGTGGCAGGCATCGTTGGATATTATATGGTACCCTCCATCTGGTTGTTTTAATTTTTAAACCTTGGAACCAAGTATCCAACCAAATCTTGGCTTGATCTGATTCATGTTGAAAACTAGCTATTGAAAAAGCTTTGAAGTTCCACATGTTGATTATGTTCGGTTCATTAAATTCTAGATCTTTGACTGGTCGAAGATGGAACATTGCAATCCAAATGATTAATGAAGGAAATTTAATTTGGGTTCCCTCCTCTTGGAATTTTATGCAAGTGTGCTTTATCATTTTTGCTAGGTGTTCTTCCCATCGATAGAGTTTCCCTTTTTCTACTACATTCACTACTTCTTCCAACATGTCCATTTTTAAGGCGGAACCTCACCCTGTGCTTGTCAGACTTGCAGACATAATCTTTGCCACTATATTTGGTGTGGTATATTGAATTTGGTGGATTATTAAGCCCCATGAATTATTTCTTGTTGGTGTTCCTATTAGTTTCTCCAATAGGCCTGGGTTTGAACTCACATGTATCGGTTCTCCTCTGTTCGACAACCCAAAAATCCTGTAGACTATGTCACCAGAGATTTCAACAGGTCTGTCAAAATATAACTTGCCATTGTGATATCTACTAACAATGAACTGTGCTATTATGTCCTTTGTTCCGCAAAATTGTCCATTAGGGGTGCATTCATGTAACTGAGGATTGTGCTTGCACTTATCTTTTGAGCTGCCTCCGTCATTTTTTCCTTTTGGTATGACCATTTCTTGATTTCCTTCCATAATATTTCCTATGATGTTTCTATAAATTTTTCTTTGTGAATGTTATGTAGTCATTGTACCAATGGAGTTGTAGCTTTTTCTATCTCTTTCATTTTGTTTGATGCAGATCTTGTAGCTATATTTTTAGGTGTCATAATGTCGGTTGAATTCTCTGGTTCACACATAGGTAGCTTGGTCTCATGGTTTTTGTTGCTCTAATTTTCTAGCTCTTCACATAATGATGTTTGGTCTTTTTCTGGTATGGTATTTATAGTGGGGATAGTTGGACCAGGTGGAGATATGGTAGATGGAGGTATTATTTGTTGTGGTAATGGCATATTTGAATGTGAAGGACAACCTGTTAAGGGTTCTTTTAATGCACACTAGTTTTGGAGCTCCCTATGTCAATGATCATTATTACTGGATTGGACCATTGGTCCTTCTTTATGTCAATGTGTGTCGAGGTTGTGGAAATGTCAGTGGAATGGTCGATATTTGTCATGTCGATGATGTCAGTGGTTATATATTTCAAATGATAATCTGCTACTTCCTTCCTGCGAATTCATCCAAGGTCCTGTCATATTGATTTTTTGTATTGTTTTCTTTGTGTTTGATCTTAATTTTTTATAGTATTTGATTTTTTTTCAATTTTTGTCATCAATTATACAACCGTTTTTTTTCATAGCATTTTAGTTGGGGGCCATTAACAAGTTTCTGAAATACACTGCCTTGTAACATTTTCAATCGGACTGATATGTTAGCATTGATTTCTTGTTGGCCAAAACCCACCAACAAAGCCTTGTTGATAGGGGTTTCCGCTCTGTTGATGCCCAACTAGTGCGGTCTCCCTAAGCACCAGCCCAGACAGGTTTTACCCTGCCCGAAAACACTCGCAGAGAATATGAGGTCTCACCCGAGATGTTCGAGGGAGAGCCGTCGGAACCAAGTTTTCAGCAGTAAGGAGGAGGATCAGGGCATCAACGATTTATTGGCATAATTATCAGATCTAATAGATCCATTCATCAGGTATCGCAAAATTATTCATATATCTATTAGTATAACCACATATCTAAATAGATCACATCATTTACTTATTCATCGCAGTAGTATCATATTATTCATTCATAAAGCATATCCATAAAACATCCATCGTTGATATCTCAACACTTAAAGATAGAATAGAGATATGAAAGACAAATTCAATGAAACATCCATCGTGTCATATTACTTCAGTGCAATAGATCCAAAACATACATTACTTCTCCACAACAAGAGATTGAGTCAACCCACAAGACAACCCAAGATTCAATCGCTCATAGATTCACTGATCAAAAGATAGATATATGATCTCTCTTATCATCAATGTCTGATCCCTTATATTTGCAGTTCTAACTCTATATATAGGCTTGCGCCTTTACATTCAAGGTCTAGTTCTAACTAACTCCAAACAACTTATAACTAATTCAACCACTAAGGACCAATAGTCTGAAGAAATGGTCAATGAGTACAAACATGACATAAAAATATATAAAAAGTGGATTATTTTCGACCTATCACATTATATTTTCCTTGTGCGATTCCTCGTGAGTATGCACAACATCTTAGATGCTATGTAAATCACCTATCTCCAACCCCTTGCCAATAGGCCCCCAACACATTCTTGTGGCTCATCCTCGAGCCATGTCAGTTGGCCATGGTATCTTCAGTTATCCTGGAGAGTAGAAGCCATCACATATGCCTCAATGTGAAACTATTTCCATATTTTCTAACTCGCACTTGGCCACAACTTCTCCCTTCAACATCAACTGCAGCGGACCTTAGCAAACTGTTGGACTTGTGTAACCTGCAATGCCATCGTGCATTGGCTTCTATGAATACTACATCATTATCCATTTGTTGTTTCCCTTCAAGAAGTGTCTGGTGACAAAATATACAGACCTACTTCTTCCCACTTGGTCCTTCCTTGCATTCATAATCATCAGTCTTCTGCCCACTTGGTCCTTTTGGGCTCATCCCACTTCTGCCCACGTGGTCCTTCCTTGCATTCAAACTCATCTCAAGCTACCTGAAGTTGATATGGTTCCCTGTTCCTGTAGACTTAGTCAAGTGGAGCAGGAACTATGATCCCAATTGGATTCCTCATGGGTGTCTTAGTCGGCACCTCATACCGACTGGGAGAAATATAGCTAAGGATGACTTCGCCAGATACTTTTCTCTCAACCAAACTAACCTGCATACTCACAACTTCTTCATCAATTTCTGTCGAGACAACATTCTCAGTCATAGTATTCCCCATATCCAAGGAAGCCTACATTTCCCCTTCAACAACCGCTTCCTTACACTATGGAGCTTCCTGCAATGACCCAACCCAACTCTTCTGCAACTTCGCTCAGTGCAGCACTTCTTAATGGGGTTCATGCAACTACCGGACCTTAGCTTATAACACAAACTTTGACTTAGATTCCATCATGACTCACTCAAGTGCATCATTATGAGTGAATCCTTCATGTGTGTGCTAAATACGTTGTAGATTCTACCACCCTACCTATCATATCTTCTATCATTAACTATGGCATCAATCTTGCCATCGTTTCCCTCTTTGACAGCCATTATTCAGTATTGATGTGATGGCCAGTCATCATCATTAAGTCTCCTGTACAATGCAAGCCACTATTTCTATCCAAGGCAACCTCCTCTCCCATCCCTTTTGTATGTCGTAGCCCTATCCTCTTAGCACAGCCTCCTGCTATCGTGTAACCTCTGCATGTCACACAACCTTGTTTCGGTGGACCACCTTGTCACGACCCTGTCCTATAACTTAACTGTCTCCATTTATTGATCATTTGACCCAATCGAAGCCTTGTGGCTGTCGCGGTCATTCTATCTAACTGCGCTATTGACTCCTACACTTGCATGGCCACTTCCTCCTGGCACACCCTTCTGTTCTCTATATATCCTTTTTTTTCAGCATATCAGGAATTGCGTGACTCTGTCCCAGTCCTATAGGGCTTCAAGTGGCTTCCATTCACAAACTTTGGCAGCACCTGGCCATCTAACTACTGCAATTGAACTGCACCCCTAGAGGAAATTGAATTAATAAGATATGGACCTAACCAGTGCATCTACAACTTACCGGGATGCTTCATGAACTTTCTGTCATATAACATCACCAAATATCCTTGTGAAAATTGTTTGTTTTTGATGTGGCTATCATGCCTTGCCTTCTTTCGATCCTTCTGGACACATTGTTGGAAGCCTGCAGTGAAGCGATCCTCTTCCAGTTGGACTAGCTATGTTTCTCACTCCTCAAGTGTTGCTGCATCGACCATGCCAGTTACTACTACGATGCGTAGACTAGGAACAATGTACTCCATAAGCATGATTGCATCTTTCCCATAGACTAATTTAAATAGCATCTGCCCTGTCAACCTCTTTCAAGTGGTGTGATATTCCCACAGAACTGCATGAACCTTTAAATCCCAATCATCACTATTAGCATTACATACCTTTTTCAGCGTGGTTTCCATGATTTTGTTGAAGGATTCTATGGTTCCATTTTCCCATGGATGATATGGGATACTCTTCTTATACTGCACCTGCAATTCCTCTGTCAGTGATTTTATTGTTTGGTTAATAAAGTGACTGCCCTGGTTGCTCATCAATATCCTAGGGCATCCAAACCGTGTCACAATGTTTTCAAATATGAACTTTGCTGCTGTCGCAGCGGTGCAATCCACAATTGGTGCACCCTCCTCCCACCTTGTGAGAGAGTCATTCACAGTGATTATATACTGCACACTCATTCTATTCCTTGGTGGGTTTACAGGACCCACAAAGTCTACAACCCATTTATCAAAAGGTTGCAAAGTTACCTATGGTAAAAGCGGCATTTTTTCCCATCGTGATGGATGCCCGACACATTGATAGACATTGTAGATTCATGCATAGTCTATAGAATCATTGTGTAAAGTAGGCCACCATAGCCCGATGCGCAGAACCTTACGCATAGTAGCTCTTCCTCCATAGTGTCCACCCGCAACTCCTGCATGTGCGCTGCCAGAATTTTACCTTGTTCATGAGGTGGAACACACCATCGTAGGATCTCATATGGTCCAAGTTTGTATAGCTTCCCAACAATTAAGTGGAAATCCAAATCCTTCACTACCAATTGCTTCTTCTCATTGGTTGACATTTCCTCTGGCGCAACTCTAGTTTCTAAGAACTGAATGATAAAAGCATAATGATCATCTACGATATCAACTCGAAACAGTTGTGCATCTGACAATCCATCATCAATATTGGTGGGCTCCTCACCTATTTCAATGCGAGATAGATGATCAGGACAAGCATTCAGGAATCCTGGCTTCACGATTATTTGAAAATCAAAACTCATGAAAGAGAAGTAGCCAGTGACATATATTCCCCCCCAACACAGGATTATTAACGAGATATTTCAAAGACGAATGGTCAGTGAACATTTTGCAGTGACCACCCAAGAGATAATTCCTGAAATTATGCAGCGCATATACCATTTCCAACCCCTCTCTTTCTGTGGTCATGTAATTCTTCTCAGCAAAGGATAAATTCCTGCTAGCAAAGGAAATTGGGTGATCCAGATCTCCTTCTCTGGGTTGCATGAGTACCACTCCCAACACAACAGATGAGGCATCGACATGGACATGGAAATCCTTGTTCCAAGTAGGGAACACAAGTATGGGTGTTGAAGCCATATTGGCCTTCAATATGTTGAATCTGATTTTACACTCTTAGCTCCATACGAATGCAACATCCTTCTTTAACAGTTTCTCCATGGGGGCAGTAATTGCAGCATAACCGCGGATGAACTTGTGATAGTACCCAGTGTGTCCCAGTGCCACTCTAAGCATATTTGTATTTGTAGGTGGCGGTAGGCCCAGAATGAGCGCAATCTTCGCTAGATCAACCAAAATCCCCTTCTTACAAATGATATGACCCAACAATATCCCAAAAGGTGCACAGAAGATGCACTTCTTTGAATTCAATGCGATATGATGCTTTCAACACCTTTCTAGCATCAAGCGCAGGTTTTCCAAGTGATCCTTAATCAACCCATAGACTGTCCAATCATCCATATAGACTTGCAGGAATTTCTGAATAAAATATTTGAATGCAGCGACAATGACCTGAGAGAATATCACAAGTGCATTCTTCAACCCAAAGGGCATCACTATGTATTGAAAACAACCCCATTAAGTGACAAATGTGGTTTTATGGCAGTCTTCCTTTGCAATTCTTATCCGGTGATAACTAGAAATACATCTGTAAAAGAGTACATTTCTTGACTGCCTACTCCTTTAAGAACCTCATCAATGAAAGGTGTCAGAAAGGGATTATGCATGCAAGCATCATTCATTTTTCTTAGATTGACACAGATTCACACTTCTCCTATTTTCTTGTCCTGGACCACCATAGGACTTATGCATTCTGATTCTTCAATGGGCTCGATAATCCCAACATCGAGCATTCGGTTAAGTTCAGCCTTGACCCATTCTTTATATCATGGATTCAAGCGATATGGCATCTATCGCACTAGTTTTTCATCTATTTTTAATAGGATTTTCATTTCCCCTAGGTCTCCCAATATCCCCTTCATTTATCATAATTTTGTCGACAATGGATCTTCAAAATCATGCAATACATCTGTCATTAGAGGAAATTTGGGGTCTAAAATGGGCCTTATAAGAAAACGTGCCAACAATAATTTCTTGTGAATTGGAATTCAAGAACCAATAGAATTCCAATAAAATGAGTCAACCATAATGGTTGAATTGGCATATTTGTCATAAAAAAACTACTTTTTTTGTTCGTATTTTCGACATATCTCCCTGTGTTTTTACTCAAATTTCGATAGGGAGAGCTCATTGGATGTGGAATCAAATTCTGTATCCAATGAGATCTCTCAATCAAAATTTGAGTAAAAACACAGAGAGATATGTCGAAAATACGAACACAAAAATTAGTTTTTTTCTTTTTTCCTCCAAAATTAATAAATATTATTTTATTATTTTAACTATTATTTTATTATTTTCCTTAGGAGGCCCATTTTAGACCTCAAAATTCCTCTAATGGATCTTTTCCATGGTATCCTCGTCCTATTAGTCCCTTATATTTGCAAATTTTGGATTATCTTCCGTCCCCATGTTAACTTTCTTAATCTTTAGCGGTTGATTCATGGGATCTGTCGGCACATCTGGTGCTGCGACATCCTGACTTCCTTCAGTCTCTGGAATATTAATATTGTGCAACTCATCATCATCCTCTGGCTCTCCTGAGATGTTGTAGCATTCCATCATCGATTGCATTTGGCAATGCACATGTGGGTCTATAGGGTATGCGACCAGAACAACTTTTAAGACTACATCCCGAATGATCTGTAGTGCATTTTTAACCTTTGCATTAGTGTCTGCAAATACAAAGGTATGCGTAAAGCAAACAGTCATCTCCTCCCAAGTATTTATTTCTCAGCGCAGTTCTGTTGATATGTACCAACACCTTCGCATTTGACCCAGTGTGTGAATAAAAGCATGGACCCATTCATCCTTGGGTCACGATTCCCACATCGTTTGGCATTTCCTTAGATAACTATAAGGGTTATTTTGTCCATAATATCTCCCAATGTGATACACCTCCATATATTTGAAGTGCACTGTCATTAACCGTCAGCACTATGCCCATTCATGAATGGTCTCCTTATGAACTTCCCACCAGTGTGCTGGAGTGGCCTTCAATGCTTCTCCTAATGCCAACAAGTGTTGAGGTTCGGACACCTTCGCTTCAAACTCCTCAAGGAGCCCAGATAATTTAGGTAGTCCTTCATATATTGGCAACTCAATGATCTCAGTTGCGACATGGCGTAGTGACTGGGTGATAAACCCACATTTTCTAAGTGATACCTCATGCATCTGGTTTTGCCAATTTTCCAGCGCATCATCAGAATCAGAGGACGCAGAGCTAATGTTGCACCAACCTAGTTCTCTTTCAGTAGTAGGATGGATATTATCTTCAGAAATATTATAAACCTGATCCATCCTTTAACAACTTCATCTTTGATAGGTCCAATATATCTCCTTCCTTAATTAGGATTCATAGGTACGAAGACTTGGATATCCCGGTTCTCAAATGTCATCAACCGCCTCTTAAAGTTGATCATGACCATGCTGTCATTGGCCCATCCAATCCATATTAGCATGGGATAGGAGCCTCCTTTATCAATGACTTTGATTGCATCAAAATTAGCACAAGTCCTCATACCTTTGACATCTACAACCAGATTCGACACACGATTGATTGGTTGGACTTTGGCCTGATTAGACAATATCAGCTGCACTGGGGACCAACTAAGTGTTGTCTCCCCCATCTTCTGCCACATTTTCTTTGTCAGGATATTTACATCTGACCCAAGATCCAAAATAACTAAGTCGACCTCATAGTCCCAATTTGAATGTTCATTCTCATTTCCTTTCCCATCTTTTTCTTCTGTAAATAATTCACTGCAGAGTCCTACAACTCTATGTTTGAATGATGCAACAACTTCTTGATCTAAACCAGAGCATCGGGATCTCCTACCAGGGATAAACAACTCTTGAAGAGCTATTGTAGAGTACCATGATGTCATGATGGTCCAAATTCTAACGAAGAATAAAAAGTAGAAGACATGCTGACAATAGGTGTCTTACCAGGATTTCTTCCAATCGCCTCACGAGCCTCGAAAAAGGTATCTCTCTCAGTTGCGATATCGAATTGTACTTTCTTATTTCCAACTAGTTGAACTTGTGGACATGGTCCATCTTCTCTAGTCGTCGCGCCTCCTTGAGTGACATTCCCAACATCAACATCCTCTGTTCACGGTTCTACTAGAATGGTCGCAATTGTCGACCCTTGATTCTGGTTCTATGGCAGAGGATAAGTCAGGGGTAGATTCTGGTTCAGTAGTGGATTCATAGGATGATTTACATTCTAATTTTGTACTGGAATTTGGGGCTGAAATTGATTCTACAGTGGTTGTTGGTTCTGTATCTGATTCTAGGCCTGGAACTGGCTCATATTCTGCAACAGAGGGACATTTCTGGCATGCCATTTCACAATTAGCTGAGGGGAATTCTCAACAGTATGATATGACATTCACCACACAATATACAAACTAGAAATGGGGACAAAGCCTCTGATAGTGCCCAAATGTCCCACAATTGTAACACTAGATTGATGCACACCTCATCCTCCTCCTTGGCCGAAACCTCCTCTTCCCCTGAATCCTCTGCAGAATCCTCCTTGCTGCTGATATTTAGGTTGAGCTACTTGCTATTGATACTGGGGTTGGGCCATCTCCTACTATGGGGGATTTGAATGCTGCTAAACGTAGTGCACTTCTTGGACATACTGTTGTGGTGGAGCCATCAGCATCTAGGTGTACTACGGTTGTGGCACAAACTGCGGCTGTGGTGCAACTTGCATCTGTGGTTGTGACATAATAAACTGCATCTATGGTGGCGGTGTATACTGGACTTGAGGTGGTGTATGTATCACCTATGACTGCGGCTGTTGCACTATGCGAGGATCTTCATCTTTCACAAAATACAAATCATATGTCCACTCTTGAAGTAGATCATAAGCTCAACAGTCCTTATTCTTGTGCCCAACTAAGCGACATAAGGTAAAATATAAGCTTGTTGGCTTCATAACCATTTTTTGCATGTAGGTACAATCTTCATGTCAATGTAAATATACCTAACATATGCGACACCATGACACACCACTACAACTCATGGGTTCAACGCTCCTAAGAGTAGATAATTCCGGAAAGTAGGACAGGTATCTTTGGTGTGTCCATCCACATGGAACCAAGTGCACCACAAGTCATCATGTTCATATTTTTCCTTCTTGATATCCTACAATTGAAGCATCAGGTTTTCCATTTACACCTGGATTTGGTTCATGCCAATAATAGTTTCTCCAACAGGCAAAGCCTCCAGCTTCATGGCAATTTCCATAGCCTCGCTCTATGTCGCGATCTTTTGCTGCACCAATGGATGTCAGATATGAAGGACCAGCACCACAATGAACCATTCCTTGTGTTGGAAGTCACTCATATCGAAGCTGACCTATGCCATCAGCATCTTAAACCTATGATCAAAGTCCCAAACCGTCTCATTAGGGAATTGTTTAATTTTCTTTAGCTTTGTAATATACTGCACTTCAAATTTTGGTTTCCTGAATTTTCCAAGAAACCCCTTCTGAATCTCATCCAAATTCTTCACTGCGGTCCCTTGCGGGACTTGAATGAATATCGTGTACCAATCAAGTGCATGAACTTGGAGGGTGGTCGCTAATTGGCCTTTCCTTACATCTTCGTCTGTAGTCTGTCTAGTAGTACAGATTGTGTCACATAAGAACCAATAGTATTCTGGGTCATCAGTGCCATTTCCATGGAACATAGGTAGCTTCATATCGTCTCCTGCCATCCTATACCTTCTTCCTACAGATGCTACTTTATTATTCGATGCTTCTTGGCATGTTGGACACGTCGACATAGATTGCATATATTTTCCTGATGGTGTACTACTTGGAGGTATGGACAAGTTGCTATCGATTTTTCACCTTGCTTCTACCCTAGAAGTAGCATGGGTCTGCTTGTCTTCTTCGTCATTGTAGGGCTGCTTCATCCAGTGTGATTTTCTTTCACAGTCTTGTGTTCCGATCACAGGATAACCTTCCCCCATCCTCTGCCTCTTCTATACTCGGAACCTTGCTCCTCCCCTTGTACAACCATTCTCTTCCTCTGCTGCCCTCACAGTCTCGTCGAAACTTACACCCATCTACCTGTTATCTTTCCATTCATTGCCCCCCTTATATCACGGTGTTCACAGCCCCCACACACCAGAGTTTTACTACTTAAGGTGCATCTTTAGTATGCCCTTTATGCAAACAAGCATCTTGATTGACAATTGCAAAGAAAGTAAGAACCTACCTCGTGGTTTGTTGAATAATTCCCATTCTACTTTAGTGTAGGAATTGTTGGTATCAACCGTGAAATCAGTTATTGATCCTTCCATAATACTATCCAACCAAACTTCGACAACCTATGATTCCTTGTTGTCAGTTACTTGTAGTTCCTAAATTAGCTCAAGGGTCCAGGATGTCGGCTCTCCTCCTTAGAAGTTGCACTTCTTGTAGGTGAATCATGATAACCATTTTTAGAGTATGATGGGAAACTCACAGAAAAACCATTCATGGGGATCATTGTGAATGTACCTCGCTAACCATGCATTTGTTTTGAACTTTAGTTTTTGGTTCTCAGCTTCAACGAACTCTCGTAGTCTTATGTCAACCCAATCTTGAATCTCCGGTTTTGTCAGATGCCATAGTATATCCTCCTCTCATTTGCAATGAGGTCCTGGAAATAGAACCATTTGTTGGCCAAAAACCACCAACAAATCCTCATCGACAGGGGTTGTCGCTCTGTCGAAGCCAAACCAGTGCGATCTCCTTAAGCACCGACCCAAACAAGTTTTACCTTGCCAGGAAACACCTGCAAAGTGGATGAATTCTCACCCGAGATGTTCGAGGGAGAGCTGTCGGAACCAAGTTTCCAGTAGTAAGGAGGAGGATTGGAGCATCAATGGTTTATCAACATAATTATCAGATCTAACAAAACCATTCATTACGTATCGCAGCATTCAACATAGATCTATTAGTATAACCACGGATGTAAACAGAATGCATCATTTACTTATTCACTGCAGCAGTATCATATTATTCATTCATAAAGCAGATCCATAAAACATCCATCATTGATATCGCAGCACATAAGGATATAAGAGAGATATGAAAGACAAATTCAAAGCAACATCTGTCGTGTCATATTACTTCGGTGCAATAGATCCAAAACATATAGTACTTCTCCATAGTAAGAGAATGATCAACTCACAAGACAACCCAAGATTCAATTGTTCATAGATTCACTGATCAAAATATAGATATCTGATATCTTCGATCATCAATGTCTGATCCCTTATATTTGCAATTCTAACTCTATATATAGGCTTGCACCTTTACATTCAAGGTCCACTTCTAACTAACTCCTAACAACTTCTAACTAATTTAACCACTAAGACCAATATTCTGAAGAAATGGTCAATGAGTACAAGCATGACATAAAAATTTATAAAAAGTGGCCTATTTTTTGCCTGTTGCGCTATCTTTTCCTTCCGCGATGCCTCGTGAGTATGCACAACATCCTAGATGCTATGAAACTCACCTATCTCCAACCCCTTGCCAAAATTGTTTCTACATTGTATGGTCCTATACATTATGTATGTAGTTTCTTAGGTTTTCCTTTTACTCGACTATTATATAACAACACAAGGTCCCCAAATGACAAATTTTTATTTTTAATATTTCGATCATGCCAAGATTTTTGTTGTTGTTTTTGGATATCTTGGTGTTGTATTGCGATCAGTTGATGTTCTTATAGTTTAGATAATTTTATTACTCATTTTTTCTAGCCTCTTCGACATCAATGTGTAATATGTCAACAATTATAGGCGTTTGTTATCAGAAGTGCAAAGGAATGATTGCTTCCTGTCCATAAACATGTCGAAATGGTGTCTGATCTGTCGATCATTTGTACGTCATTCTTTATGCCCATAAGACAGCAGGAATTTTTTCATCCCAATCATCTTTGTCAGTATTGCATATTTTTGTTAGACCTCTAGTCATATTTTTGTTAAAAGCTTCGATTGCACCATTGGATTGAGGATGGTATGTTGTGCTCTTTCTATGTTCAATTTTAAACTGTTCTGTCAAAGCTGCAATTGTTTTGTTTATAAAATTTGACCCTTGATTACTACTCAAGGTTAGTGGACAACTGAATCTAGTAATAATAGTTTCATATATAAATTTTGCGGCTACTTCACTTTAGCAAGTTTCGACAGGTTCTTCTTCTTCCCACTTAGTGACATATTCGACTACTGTAATAATATATCATGCTCCTATCCTTCTAGATAGTGTTGGAAATGGTCCTATAAAGTCGATCACCTAAATTTCAAATGTTCAACTTGATTTTACTGATATTAAAGGAATTTCAGTACTTGGTAGAGGCCGACCTAGTCATTAACAATGATCACATTTTCTTACAAATATTCGACAATCTTGGTATAATGTCGACCACCATAATACTGACTGTTGTATTTTCTTAGTAGTCATGTCTGATTGAAAATGTCCTCCAGCTGGACCATAATGTGCTTCATGCATTATAATTTCTCTTTCGTGATCAAGAACACATCAATGGAGTACCTCATCTAAAACTAGTTTATAGAGGAACCTGTTTATTATACTATAAGGTGCGACTTTCATTGCTAATATTTTCTTCTATTTATCACTCATTCCTTCTGGTGCTTGTCTGTTTTCTGGGAATTGGGCTATTTATGCTAATTTGAAAGGTGTAGCTTCTATTTTGAACATGTGTGCATATGGTAGGCCATCTTCTATTACGTTTGGTTCTTCCCCTGTATCGATTCTCGACAAGTGGTTGGGTCCGACATTTGCTTTCCCTGGTCAAGATATGACTTCAAAATCAAATTCCTGGAATAATAGTAACCAACGACATATTCTACCATGATGTAAAGGTTTATTAACTAAGTATTGTACTGCTTGGTGGTCAGTGTAAAACACAAAGAGATTAGCTAGCAAGAAATGCCAATACTTTTGGAGCGCAAATACCATTTCTAGTGCTTCCCTTTCTTTTGTTTAGTAATTCCATTCAGATTTATTTAGTTTTCTACTACTATATAAAATTGGACAATCCATTTCATGACCTCTTGGTTGTGTTAATAGCACATTGATTTCTATACCGGATGCGTCAAATTTTATCGACCAATTCATTAATCGTAGAATAGGTGATTCGACTAGTTTTTTCTTTAAAATGTCGAAGGATATATCACATTATTAGGTCCATTCATATTCTTGATTTTATTTTAATAATTATTCTAATGGATATGTCATGTCTGAATAATGTCAAATAAATTTTCTGTAATACCATGTATGCCCTAGTAATATTCTTTTTTCAGATTAACTAGTGGTTTTTAGTCGAGAATTATTTGGATTTTATCGAAGTCAAACTTGATACCTTATTTACATACAATGTGTCCTAATAGAATTCCTATCAGTTTTGCAAAGATACGGTTTTTAATATTAAGGGATAGTTGTATCTGTTGACATCGTCTGAGCATAAGTCATAGCAATTTACAATGAACTTACAACATAGAATAGATTGTCCAATCGTCAAAATACACAGCCATAGTTTTGTATATATATTATTGAAATGATTTAACAACTATTCGTGAAAAAAAAAACTGGTGCATTCTTCAAACCAAATGGCATAACTTTGTAGGAAAATGAACCAAGTTCACATACAAACATTGTTTTATTTTGGTCTTCCTTGGCGATGGGTACTTGATTGTAACATGAGAATCATCTGTAAATGAGTAACATTCATGTCATGCAACTTCATTAAGAATTTGTCTTGAAAAGGGAGTCGAAAATGGGTCCGTAAGAGTGACTTTATTGAGTTCACAGAAGCCTACAAAAATTCTTATTCATCTTGGGTTGTGTTTCTTTGGTTGAAAAACCATTGTACTTGCCCATTTTGATTGGTCAATAAGGTAGATGATTCATGCTACTAGTATGTTATCAATTTCCTTTTTATAATTTCTTTGCATTTATGTGCTAGTTTCTACAGTCTTTTCCTCACAGGTTTTTCCTCAGGTTTTATGTCGATATTCTATTCACCCTTTTATTCTACAAGTCCTTTTATATCCTTACAATCCTAAGCAAAAACATCTTGAAATTATTTCAGTAATTTGATGATTTTCGATGTTTGTTCCTCATTCCAGTAGTCGCCAATATTTCCAATTTTTTGTCTTTCATCATTGGATATGTTGACTTCTTTTGTTTTGATTTTCGCATCCATCCACTCTAGTTCCTTAGTTTTGTTGATTTTTAGACTTCCTTCTGGTGAAAAATCATTTGTTGTTAACCTTTTGGGGTCTTCTTTTTCTGTTGTTTCAACCTTAAATATTGTTTTGATTGGTCTTGTCATTTCAGGATGGTTGGATTTCCATTGAAAACTTTTTCTACTTGTATGTTTTGTTTCTAGTCGAAGTCTTGCTGACTATGGTATTTTACTTAACTGAATATTATGACATGAGGTGTTCATTTGGTTGTGAGTTTCTGTTGAGATACTACTAACAGTCGGTTTTATAAATGTTTCTCTTTGCTTCGTAGCTTCGACTATTTGCTCATATTCAAGTATAAATTTGAAGTCCTTGATGAAATTTTCTTTTAGTTCATTCCATAAGAATGTTTCACCTCGTCCTTCTTCGATTTTGTACCATTTGTTTGGAAAATAATCTAATGTCGACAATAATAGGTGTATCCATATCTATTAGTCTTTATATCCCATTCTTCTCCATTCTTTGTCATGTGTAATGATTTATTTTTTAGGATCCTGGCCTTGTGTAAAGACTAGTATTTGGGATTAATTTTTTAGCTTCTTTCCTCCAAATCTTTCAACAAAGTACGTTGAAGATATCGACCATGTTTTTCATCTTGACTTGTGGGTATCCCACCACCAAGCAGCTTGTCCTGTAAGTTTTTTGACTAGACTTTGAAGTCAGTCACCTTCACCTATATTTTTAGACACTTGTTAGATGTGAAGGATTGGCGATTCTCGTTCTTTATACCTAAGTGATGATCAAATTGATGTTTCTTTTTTCATTGGTGCCCAGGATGGATACTCCCTAAATTTTTGTTCGAATATTTAAGCAATTATAGAAACAAAGAAACATTGTCATGTTTTATTTTTCAGAATGGCTTGGACGGTCCAACACTCCCTTTCTTGTAGTTCATAATTTTCCATTCCACAATCATATAATTCTACGTCTGATTTATACCCAATAGAATATGCATTTCCTAAGTGAAGATCTCCATATATGTTTGGTTCAACATAATCCTCATTATTCTGAATTTGGTATAATTGTCAGACATCGACTTCTTCATCTATAGGTTTTGTCCATGGTTATACTTGTGATGGATGAATTGGAATAATCACTTTCTACCCATTTCCTTTAAGTTTTATCCTTTCTTTGTCTAGTGAAATTAATGCCTTCATCTTTTGACCCCGTGGTCGCCCTACCAAATCTGGGAAGGAGGTAGATCCTTCCTTAGGATTGATTATTTCAAAGATGAATTTTGTAGTGATACCTTTGATAGTCACGTCGACACTCTTCCAGACACCAATGGGTTCAATTAGTCATTGATAAGCTAACTTCAAGTATATGCCAGATTTGTTAAGTCGAGGTTACCTAATTTTTCCCATGTGTCCCTGGTCATAATGTTCATCTGTGATATGAAGTCGAGTGTCATTTTTATTTTTTTGGTTCAAGCTACATATGCTTTTACTTGGTTGTATACACCATATTTACTCTTAAATTTGTACAATAAGTTGATTAATTTTGCAACAGAATTATCAATATTTCTTAAATTAATTAATTCTCGAGACATCTTCTGTCAAGCATCATCAGTTACTTCTTATGTAGCTAATTCTTAAAATATGTTCGTCACATCATTATATAGTTGATTTTGTATAATAGGGTTAGGATAATCTTCTTTATTATTTATTTAGCTTATTTGGGGGTTATCTGGACTGATGTTAGTACGTTATCGAGTAACTATTTGCAAATTCTTAATACGAATAACATCACATTTTTGTACACTAGACAAGACATTAAAAAATTTCTTGTTATTAATTATTTCAAGCATGGTGGGGAAATCCTATAAAGAGTGATCACTGACACCACAACTTGTAAAAAAATTAAGATAGGTTCAATCCTTGTATGGGCACATGTCGGTGCCCTTCGTTTAAGCACGCATAGCACTGGATAGGTCGACACAGTCTATTCTCCCGATTCCCAAAGTATCGACCTCGACCTGAAAATTCTCCATGTCGATTGTTGTCATATCGATGCTCATATATTTGGTTGTCATATCTCTAATTATTCTTCCCATTCCAATCATTATTATTCCTTGTATTATTGTCATTATTATTGTGTGTGACCATGCTTGTCTGGTGAACTGCATGATAATTCTATCGGTTTTTTAAGTTTATCTTACATTCAACTCTGTAATGGATTTTGAATTCACATATCACGCACTATTGATATTTTTCACTCTTCATATTATATGGAAAATATTTTATTGTATGTAGGTTTTGCTCTTGACATATGTCATGAAAGAATTTTGACTGAACGAACTTGACGTCTTATCGATGTTCTTCCTGTCACCAGTAGTCTTTTGTATGCCTGACTGTCGAGCATTTTGTACACTAGCCCTCATTTCCTTTGATGCTTATTTCCCTGATTGATTTCTACATACTCTCCAATTTTTCTTCAAGTTGCTTATCAAGGGGGTTTACAAGGTAATATTTGTCTATGTCTATTTGCAATGCCTTAGTTAGTGCATCTTCGTACGTGTTGAATTTGTCTAGCTGGATGTGCGTTTGGATTTTATGTAAGAATCCTGAAAAAGACCACTGGATGAGTAATTTTTCATATATATTGTACTCCAATTGGACTAGTATGTATTTGAACCTCTTATCATACTCCCAAATTGTTTCAGTCGGTTTCTAGTTTGTAGTCTTCAATTTCTTTGCTTCCAGATGTTTGGCATCTAGTGTTTTGAAGAATGAAATAAACTATTGTTTTATTTGTGCTTTAGTAGCATTAATTGTTTTCTCGATATACGTCATGTACCATTTTAGTGCTCGCTTACATAGAGCACTAGCAAACTGGGCCATTTTTCAGTCTTCATTAGTAACCGCATTTTCCTCCCAAATTGATTCACATACAAACCAGTGTCATTTGGGATCCTCATCTCCCTCATAGAGGGGGATGTGGGAAGACATATTTGAAATATATCTAGTGTCTATTTCTCCTTCAGGCAGTGGAGGGGGTGGTGGTGGTGATGGTGGGTTACTTTCTGTGACTCTAGTTTCTTTACTGCTATTCTCGACAGAACTTTCGTTTCCATCGGATGATTTTTCTATGATAGTCGTGCCACTTTTGACTAGAATACAATTTATATAGACTCCTTCTAATGACACCCAAGTAAATTTATGAGCTCGGGGTTCTTGCGCTTGTGGCTCTAATCAATCCAGTGTGTTCTCTATAGCTGTGACTGGCTAGGGGGGTCTCCTTCATGATCTAGGTAGAATAGGTGAATAATGCGGTTAGATGAATATGATTTAAAAGTAACCCAATTCCCTTCTTGAGGTCTATGAATTACTAGATGATTGATATCATTTCCTTCACCATCTGGTCGAATCCATACACCTACTTCACCAGCTTGTAGTCCTAAATATTCTTGAACAATATCATGTACTCAGGAACTCTTGCTAGAATTTAACGGGGAATGAGGTGTGATATTTTAGGGTATATCAACTTGGAGAGCTCTACCACAATATAACCACAATTATTCCTTCATTGGTTATAATTCTTCATCAATTCCCTCTTCCTATCGGTCATGACTTGACTCTGGTATATTTTCTTCTTTTTCTGTCACTCTATTTTCCATTCTCCCTTGTTGGTGCACAACAACATGATCTCTAATATATTCCCTTCTCTTTTGCCTCTTCTCCTATTCTATATTTTGTATATCCAAAGTGCTTTTGTGAGTAACTGTTCTAATTTCTCCTTTTTGGCTCAATTTTTCATTGCTGGCATTGGTGTTTACTTCATAAGTCGAATAGAATTTCTCTTAATCTACTCTAGACCATGACCAGATACCCCCATGATTTTTGACCTGAACACTTTTAGAAAGACCGGGTAGAACTCTCTAATTGTTTAAGAATTACTCCCACTCTCTTTCTTGAACAAAGTTTTCCCACTCCTTTTGTTTGGCCTCCCTGTTTTTGTTAGATGGAGGATCTATCAATAGTGCACTAGGTTCGACAACATTACCAACACCCTTGTCGATCCAGAAATTGAAACAAAGTGTCGACAACAAACATAGGAACTGTTTGGTGAGGTTGTTATAGAATCTCTCTTGATATTATTGATAAATACTCTCTCTTCGACTGCTCGCTCCTCACAAAACTCGTCAGTGATTCTTTCGAACCACTCCGGCAAATTTGTGTGGCCTCCCCTTGTTAACTTTTGGATTAATTGTTGATCTTTCTTTCTTTCTGATTGTTTCATCCAGTATCTTTTTCATAGACTGAGGTACGAACTCAACAAACTTTTCATGTGTTTTAGAGAAAAACTTCTCCTTTACTTAGGAAATAGTCAGTCTTTTTCTTTTGGCATAATTTTGCAAATAATTTGCAATCTTACGTTACCACCAATTCTTAATCTCCTGCTCTTAGATGATCTAGTGATAGTCATTTCATCAATATATGTACCACCGAAAATGTAACCAATGTTGTGATCAATCATATTTCAATGTCACAAATGATACACATAAAGAATCATATAACAATAACAGAACAAGAGACAAGAATGATAGACAAAATAACATATTATATTACTCAATTACACATGTGGGTTCATACAACAAAACCAAACCAAGTATCTATCTGGCTCAACAACCTATATATATGTTTACAAAATAGTTATAGAAACTACCTCTTGGTTCAACCAACAGACACGACCTATGAGGTTGACCTAATATACAATTAGTCGACTAGTGAGTCTATTCGACTTAGCTGACTAGCTCCTCCAACATATCCCCCAGCATTTTCAGCATCCTACAACTCGCTGAGACAACATATCACAAAATCCAATGTGACAAAAGAAGTAATTAGAAATTGGTACACATACTATGGCCAAGTGTTTCGACAGGTACGAAAGACTCATGATCTCATTAGTTCATTGTAGATCTAGAAAGGAATCACAAAAGCAATGATGCAAATAATTTAGGACCAGCTCATAGAAGAAATGGAAAATCTAGAAAAATTGGAGAAACAAGAACATCAATGGATTAGCCAAGCCATACCAAGCCTCTTCAATATCGATAATATCCTCCCTTACATGAAAATATTACTTGAATATGCTGAATAAAAAGGACAACTTTTGGGGACTGACATGAGCAATATCTTTAACATAGAAATAAATAAAAGGTAGAGAATTTGTCGATTCTCACTACTTTAACCAGACATCCAAAAGGTGCTTCACAATGGAACCAATGTTGTAATCAATCATATTGCAATGTTAACAATGATACACATAAAGAATCATATAACAATAATAGAAAAAGAGAAAAGATTGGTAGAAAGAGTAACAGATTATATTACTCAATTACACATGTGGGTTCATACAACAAAACAGAACCAAGTATATATCTGTCTCAGCAACCTATATATATGTTTACAAAATAGTTACCGAAACTACCTGTTAGTTCAACCAACTAACATGAACTATGAGGTTGACCTAATATACAATTAGTCAACTAGTTAGTCTAGTTGGCTTAGCTGACTAGATCCTCCAACACTCGTCCACTTGCGTTGTCGACCATCTAGTTTAATTGCCTCATTTATGGCCCAATTTGACTCTATCGCACTTCGTCAGATGTCACCAAAATCCCTGTCTGATGCGATTTTTGCATCCTTTTTTCTCTTGTGACCTTCCTTACTATGATATCCTTAGTTCACACACTGTCGATAACCATTTTTACCACAATATCCCTAAAGACTGACCCAAACAGGTTTTAACCCGTCCAACAACACCTGCGAAGAAGATGACGTCTCACTCGAGATGTTTGAGGGAGGTATACAGGAACCAAGTTTCTACAGAGGGGAAGAGTACTTGTGCACTTGTCTTTCTCAGTCATACTATTATCTAGAGATTCATAATATATTTTATCATATCATTCATTCACCATTATATCAGATCTCCCATCACACCATTCTATTACACAAAAAATAGATCGACACACAAGAATCCATTTATCATTGTTGTAATCTCACAGATCACATAAGGTTACCAATAATACACATAAGAATCATATAAACATACAGTGGAAAGAGACAAGAGCAAGTAATGGAACAACAAATTATATTATAGAATCACATGAGGGTCCATACATATACAAAACTAAACCCCATTCTCAACTGGCTCAACAGCCTAATATATATGATTTGCAAAACGGTTATGAGTACCTACTTGTCGGTTCAGTCAACCGACATGACCTTTGCAGGCTGACCTAATCTCCAATTAGTCAACTGAACCAACTAGTCGACTCACCGACTAGCTCCTCCAACATCTCCCCCAGGAACAAAATATTTCTTTGTTCTAAAGAAATAGGGGAGGTACTCAGAAATATATTGTCTGAAGTAGTTACTGCATTTTTTTGTCCTCAGTGGCTATGTAAATGAATAGACAGCCATTTTTTATTACATACTTCTATAATAGCTTCTCCCTTGATGGATAATTGGTGTTGAAAATCTGCCCAGCTGCGTAGAGCGTTTTGGATATCGATGGTCAGGGTTGTGAGGCTTGACAGACTCGACATTTTCTCTTGAATGGAATATTTTTTGATGTTTTCCAAGTCAGGTCCTAATGAATGAGCCTTTTCATCTATTGTATCTAACAATATTTTCATCTATGGGAATATTTTTTCTAGTGTGCTGATGCTTGGGAGTGCTTGGTTCATCCATTGATGCGCTTGGTTTTCTAACTTTTCTAGCTTTGTTGTTTCTAATATGATCTGGTCCTTGATTGTACTTCTCATGGTGTCATCCAGACCTTGTTGTTTTTCTATGTTCTGGATGTGATCACGGGTCTATAGAGTCTATTGGAATACCTATCCATAATAGGTGTACCAAATCTACAGGACTTCTTCCATGGTGACAGACTCTTCTAAATGGTCCTGCAGTACCTTGTGTGCCTCGAAAAATGTTGTGTACTGCTGCCTTAGTAGCACAAATGTTTCTTCCTTTTTTTCATCTCTCTTACTCTGAAATTGTGCCCGTAGCTTCGACAAAACACTTTAAAACAATTGGTATGATATTTCCAATGGTTTTTTGGTGTCGGTCTCAGCCATCCCTGGTATCATTGTTTGTGTCAGAGTGCTGAATTTAGTCAAGAATCCAACTTGTTTTGTTTTCATTTTCTTAATTCTTTCTTGTTTTGTTTGATTTCTTGTTGACACTTCTTTGGTGAGTGCTTCCAGGAGTCGATCCAAATATCCATCTATTAGCTTTGGTGTTTCAACTATAAAAGTCAATTCCAGTTGATGAAGGTGGATAATTGTCATTGTTTTTTTTTTTGTTTTTTTTCTTCTTCTCTTTTCTCTTGATTTTATGATTAGACTTATGGACCACTTTTGATCTTGTCTATACTGATGTTGGCTATTGTTGTGCTGTTTGGTATTCTTCATTCAGTGTATTCTTAGTCCAGTGAACTTCTGTTGTGGTGGTATTAGCTTGTTGGGTTTCTAGGATGGGGTTTGTGGTTGTTTGCGCTTCTACTGGTGGTGAAGATGGTGGTTCTAGATTGTGATGAGACTCTGGTTCTGGTGGTTGTGGTGATGGTGAATGGTCTGGACTTAGGGGATTGGTCAAAATATTTTTAGGTATGGATTCTTTGAATTTTGTTTGAGGGTCGACAGGATTTTTGATTCCTTCATATTCCATGAAGTTGTCAATTTCAACATCTAATGCTGCTTGATTACCTTCGAGGACCAATAGTCCCCTCCTTGCCTCATTGACTGGATGGTTTTGGAAGGTTGGTGTAAATCATGAGATGTGGGTGGAGACTATGGTGGATGTTGAGTCAAGGTTGCAAATGTATGATGATTTGATAAGTCCTATGACTGATCATGGTGATGAAGTTTGTGGAATGAGGCTTTATCAGGTAGAGCTTGACTCGACAAGTTTGTGGGTGGCGTTGATTTGCTGGGATTTAAGGAATAGATTTGGAAAATTATTGATAAATTGTTGAAGTTGAACATATTTATCAATTTTTTCCTTAAGGGTTCCAAGGATAATCTCATTGTAGCTCGGTGATATGGCCACGGTTGACTCTAGTGTTATCTTAGTCGAAGAAGGTCTTGGTGAGTCTGGGGTTAAATCGATAGAATATATTACAGGTGGGGTAGCAGTTCTTACCTTCTTCAACCTGCCTTGTTTTTCTCCTAACTTGACAAACTGCTTGAATTAGGTCTCAACTGATACCTTGTTTTTTTCAGCATCCTCTGGGATTTTGGTAGTAGTATCCAGGATTTCTTCCTCGTCTTTCGACTCTTCTGATAAGATAAGTTTACCCTTCCCCTTCCTTTTCCCCCGATTTCCTTTCTTTTTTCTTGAGGTTTCTATTTCCTTAACTATTTTCCTTAAATTTCCTTTTGTCATAACATACTCTAGGTTATCTGATAGAATATCTTCCTCTATCTATTCTTCTCCTTTGTCCTATTGTTGAGTTGGGACGATAATGTTTTGCTCTGTCGGTGTGACCTCCTGTTGTTCAGTCGGTGCATTTTCAATTTGGAGGGGTTTTTTCCCCTCTATTGGAGTGTCCCCTAATGTGAAAGTACTAATATGAAGGTTGAATTCATATTATTCCTCCTTATCTTGGTTGGTTAATGGCTCTATAATGACTTGATTATTTTTCTTTTGCATCCTTCGGCATGGGGATGTCGGTTTTGGTCTGCCTGGACAAATTTGTGAAGATATCCTCGACTGTTGGATAGTAGTTGAGTGGATTTTCCTTTGATGTAGACCCTTGCTAATGCCATACTACTGTGTGGTCTAGTTCTATCTGGATGTGTGCTTCAGGAGGCAGACATCTTTGGATTTTTTGAGGCACCCTCCATATGGTTGTTCAAATTTCAGGTTTTGAAACTAGTGTTCCAGGAATACTTTTCCTTCTTCCAGTTCTAGTAGGGTTCCAGCCATTAAAAACGGCTTAAAGCGCCACATATGAAACATGGTTGGATCCAAGAAGTATTTATGCCCGACTGGACATAGGTGGTACATAACTATCCATATTAAGAGTGATGGGAATATAATCATTGCACCTGATTCCTGGCACTTCTTGCAGATGGATTTGAGTATGGAAACCATGTATTGGGCCCAATGGTATACCTTTCCTATGCTTTCTATGCAGTGGACTACTTCTAGCATGTCAAGATTCAAGTCATAGCCGTGTCCTATGACAGTTAGGCCGGTCGACACGATTTTGGCCACCACTTTGGGTGTGGTGGCTTGGACCTGCCTGATTATTATCCCTTTTAAATTTTTCCCTGTCGGTGTTCCCGTTATTCTTTCAACTAATCCTTCCTTGATGCCTACAGGAATAGGGTCACCTTTGTTGAACAACCCAGTGAGTTTATAAATGGTTTCAACTGATATTTCCACTGGTGTGTCGAAGTAAAACTTCCCATTGTGGTACCAGCTGATTATGAATTTGACAATAGTTTCCTTCATTCCTCCAAAACTTTCCATGAGCGGTGCATTCATAAATTTCATAATTGTGCTATGATTTACCTTGTCTTCTTCCTCTGCCATTTTTTACTTTCCCTGGTAAGCCCATTCTTTGATTTCTATCCAATGTTTCGCCCACGAACCCTCTTGCACTTTTGCATTTTAAATGTTCTTTAATCATTTTACTAGTGAAATTACAGGGGATTCCAGTTCTTTTATTTTGGCTTTCGTGGCTCTGGTTTGTTTTGGGGCCATTTTATCGATTGTCTGTTTGGATCTATTGGTAGTTTATTTGCTCAATGGGGTCTGGTAATTTTGTCTCTAGATCTTGATGAAACAATATGTGATTTTTTACTAGTGTAGTATTTATCGGTGGAGCAGATGGCGATCTTGTCGATGGTGTTATTAATGGCGTATTTAATGGTAAAGGATGCTCTAATGAAGGCTGAGTTAATACGTTATGGTTTCGGTGCTCCCTTTAACTGTAGTAATGATGAGTTGATTTGACATATTGATCCTCTTGTCGATGATGAAGGTATGGTCGATCTGTGGTATGTCGATGGTAAAAATATCAATTATTGTTGAATGGTCTACTACGCCTGTCAAAGTTCATTTTGATTTTTTTTTATTCTTTTTGGGTTTTTAGGTTTTTTCTTTTTATAGATTTTTGTAACAGTTATAAAACCATTTTTTTTTAGTTTTGGTACCATTTTAGGCGGGAACCATTTACCAGCTTCCAAAACACAATTCCCTATAATGTTCTTAGTCGAACTAATCCATTGGCATTGCTTTCTTTGATAATATACGCTCCCATCCATTTTGTGTGTAAATTTTTAGGTTTCCCTTTCACCCAACTGTTGTATAATAATGCAAGGTCTCCGACTGACAAAATCTTATTTTTAATGTTTCGGTCATGCCAAGCCTTCTGTTGTTGCGTCTGAATTTTTTGGTGTTGTATAGCAAGCAATCGGTATTATTCTAGTTTGGATAATTGCATTAGTCTATCCTTTCTTACTTCTTTGACATTGATATGTAAGATTTTGGCTATCACCGGTGTCTGCTGTCGAAAAAGTAAAGGAACGACTGCTTCTTGGCCGTAGACTAGTCGAAAGGGTGTTTGGTCGGTCGAGCATTTATATGTTGTTCTGTATACCTATAATACCGCAGGGATTTTCTCATCCCGGTCATCTTTGTCGGTATTTCATATTTTTGTTAGACATCTTGTCATTGTTTTGTTGAATGCTTCTATTGCTCCATTCGACTAAGGGTGATAGGCTGTGCTTCGTCGATGGTCAATTTTGAATTGTTCTCTCAATGCTATAATTGTTTTATTGATGAAGTGTGATCCTTAGTCACTGATTAAGGTTATAGGACATCCAAAACTAGTGATAATGTTTTCATATATGAATTTAGCAGCTACTTCACTAGAGCAGGTGTCTACAGGTTCCACTTCTGCCCATTTAGTGACATATTCAGTTGTTGTTATGATATACCTTGTGCCTGTCTTTTTTGCTGGGACTAGAAATGGACCTATAAAGTCGATAGCCCAGATTTAGAATGTGAGGCTTGGGTTTACTAATATTAAAGGAATTTATGGACTAGGTAGTGGTCGACCTAAACGTTGGCAGTGATCACATTTTCTCGTAAACTTTTTACAGTCTTTGTATAGTGTCGGCCACCATAGTCCTAATTGTTGGGTTTTCATTGTAGTTGTATCCAACTGAAAGTGTCCTCCTGCTAGTCCATAGTGTGCTTGATGCATAATGTTTTCTCATTCATGTTCTAACAAACACCGATGGAGTACTTCCTCCAAACCCATTTTATATAAAAATCCATTAATAAGGCTATATGGTGCAGCTTTCATGGCTAAAATTTGTTTCTTTTTTGTGTTCATTCCATCTGGTGCTTGACAATTCTCCAAAAATTGAGTTGTTTCTTCCAAATTTGTAGGAACAGATTCTATTCGAAATAGATGTGCATTCGGCAGGTCATCTTCGACTCCTATCAGCTCCTCCCCTGTGTCAATTCTCGACAAGTGGTCGGGCCCGGCATTCAATTGTCCTGGTCGAACTACAACTTCGAATTCAAATTATTGGAATAGTAATAGCCAACTAAAGATTCTTCCATGGTGTAAAGGTTTATTGATGAGGTATTTTAATGCTTGATGATCTGATAGAATATGAAGGGGTTATCTAGTAGGTAGTGTCGATACTTTTGAAGAGAAAAGACCATCCCTAATGCCTCTCTTTCTGTCGTGGAGTAGTTGCATTCAACTTTGTTTAATTTTATACTATTATATATGATTGGGTAATACATGCCATTTTTGCCATGTTGTGTCAAGATTGCTCTTATTGCTAATCCTGAGGCATCGATGTGCACATGAAATTTGATCGACCAGTTCGAGAATCAAAGAATGGATGCATCGACTAGTTTACTCTTTAATGTGTCGAAGGACGTATCACATTCTTCTATCCAGTTAAACTCTTGATCTTCTATGAACAGTTCTTATAGAGGGTATGTCATATCAGAGTAGTGTCGAATGAATTTTCTATAGTACCTTGTATGTCCTAACAATAATCTGATCTGTTTTGGATTCATTGGTGGTTTTAAGTCGAGGATAATTTTTATCTTTGCAAAGTCAACTTTGATACCTTCCTTACATACAATATTCCCTAATAGGAGTCCTATAAGGGTTAAGAATATGCATTTCTTTATATTGAGAGATAACTAAATCTATCGACAGTGTTCCAGCATAAGACTTAACCATTTACAGTTTTCTTTCAACATAGAGTAGATCGTCCAGTCGTCGAAGTATACTACCATTGTTTTGTATATGTATTTCTAAAATGTCTTGAAAAATATTTTTGAAAACACTGCGGGTTCATTTTTGAGACCAAAGGGCATGGCTCTGTAGGAAAATGAACCAAATTCACATACGAAGGTTGTCTTTTTTTATTTTCTTTGGCTATTGGCACCTGATTATACCCTGAAAATCCATCCGTAAATGAATAGCATTCCTTCCCTGTGTCTTCGTTTAGGATTTCATTAGCGTATGGATTCGGGAATGGATCTGTTAAGGTAACCTTGTTTAATTCATGAAAATTGACATAGATTCATAGTTTTGTCGGGTCATGTTTTTTCAGTTGGATGACCATTGGGATTTCCCATTCTGACTGGTCGATGGGGTAAATTTTTCCACCTGTAAGCATATTGTCGATCTCCTTTTTGACTATTTATTTATATTTATGTACCAAATTATAAGGTCTTTTCTTGACAGGTCGGGCATCAGGTTTGATGTCTATCTTCATCTCGCCCATTTCTGCTACTAATCCTTTTAAGTATTTGTAGTCTCGTGCAAATACATATTGAAATTTTTTTAATAAGTCAATGATTTCTATCGTTTTTTCTTCACTCCAATAGTTTCCAATTCTTGCCATTTTCAGTCTATTATCGTTAGAAATGTCAATTTCTTTAGTTTTTACTTTTGCATCCATCCATTCTAGTGCTTTATTTTCATTAATTTGTCGACTACCTTCTTTGAAATGTGAAAATGTTGCTAGAAATTCTGTTGCTGTCATTCGATCGGTGTCATTTTTATCGGTAGACTCTATTTTGAATATCATTTTAACTGGTTTTATTGTTTCTAGGTGATCGATCTTCCATTGAAAACTCCTCCCATCTCTGTGTTCATTTTCTAATTTAAGTATTGTCGAATCTGGTATTTTGTTGGATCAAATGTTATAGCATGTTGTATTTGGTCGGATTCTATTTTTTGTGTCGACTCGTTAGTAGTCGGTTGTATAAATGTATTTATCTATTTTGTAGCTTTGATTAGTTTTGTGTCTTCCAGTATAAAGCTAAAGTCCTTAATGAAAATTTCTCTAAGTTCATTCCATAAGAATGTTTCGCCTCGTGCCTCTTCCATTTTATACCACTTGTTAGGTAGGTCATCTAATGTCGAGGGAAATAGGTGTGGTCATATACGTTTGTCTTTATAACCAAATATTCTCCACTCTATTTCACATATTTGTATATGCTTTTATGGATCTTGTCCTTGGATGAAGACAGGTATTTGTGCTTGTTTTGCTAGCTTCCTTCCTCTGAATCTTTCTATGAAGAAAGTCAAATTTGTTGTCCATGTTTGCAGTCTCTACTGATGGGTGTCCCACCATCGAGCAACTTGTCGTGTAAACGTTTCAACTAGGTTTTGAAGTTGGCCATGTTCACCTAGGTTCTTAGAGACTTGTTCTACATGAAGAGCTGGTGATTCTCTTTCTTTATACCGAAAACTTTGTTTATTATCTATTTTTATTGGTGTTAATGAGGGGTATTCCCTTATTCTTTTCTCAAATATTTTTGGAATGGTCGATATAGAAAAGCATTATCGGGTTGATTTCTTCTAGATAGCTTGAATGGTCCAGCAACCTTGTGCTTTTGTTTAATAATTTTCAATCTCCCAATCATACAATTCTACATATGAGTTATATCCGACCGATTCTTGGTTCCCTAGATGAAGTTCGCCATAATTATTGGGTTCAATATAATCTTCATTATTGTGTATTTGGTATATTTGTCGAATGTCAACTTCTTCATCAATAGTTTTGGTCCAAGGTTCACCTTGGGAAGGGTGTGTTGGCACCAGGATTTGAGGCCCCAAGGTCGAGGGGAAGGGCCCGCTCCTGGGAAACAGTAGAACCACTTTAGACTGCGCCTCTGACCCTGCGCAATCAGAGAGGGATCTCTCATTTGTCTTTGGAGTCTACTCTGTGTAAGATATTCAATCAAGGATGGTTAGGAGTCCAAAATACTAAATGAGACAAAGTGTATTAAGGTGAGATGCAGGTGGGATTATCAGGGCAAGGGACCATTGGCAATGGAGTTGAAAACCTAAATAGGGAACATTTGCATGAGGGAAAGAAAGACATGGGGTTGCAAACAAAGGCAAGGTAGCCATCGATCTTGCAATCAGGATTTATTTCGCTGGTGGTTAGAAAACGAGAAAGAACAGCCCATCATGCAGAGCACCAGCTAGATGAATTCTGCACAACTTTAGAAGAAAACTTGATAAATGTCTGAAACAATAGCCGGAGCATAGCAAGTATGAATTCCTAATTGTTATACACTAAGTTGCAAACATGAAAGCAATCAACAAACTGGAATGAAAACAAGAATCATATTTCACGCAAAGGAAAATACATATTGGAAGAAGAAACGGCACATGAATCTCTGTCATGAGAAACAACTCTTCCTCTGCAATTTTATTCATAACACAGGAAACATATCTTATTTACAATGGAGAGCCTCAGCCCTAGAAATTTTCCCAATCTAACCAACTCCTATCTCCCTCTATCAGGAGTGTATTTATACTATTCTAATGCTGAGACTATTAAACAGAAAAATGTTACAAGTCACAATCAGGTGTCAATAGTCTAGAGAGTGCAACTATCGCTATGTTTTACAAATATAAACAAACAATTGTGGAGACGTAGCACGTGATAATGCAAGCTAACAACACATAGTTATATAGGGCGAACCAAAACAACCTAGAAAGGGCTATACCCTTAGAATATCAGTCGTTGTGATGGCGGCATGTGTGATGCCAGGGTGGGTATATTTCCTTCTGATGTTCAATTATATTATCCGATATGGATATGATTCCAAGCAATTCCCACGTGGCCGCCAAGATAGTTTCAAGGGCTGTGGATTTGACTTTTCTTACCCTTTAACTTACTGATGATGGTGGCGTTGGGATGGTTTAGTTCATCACCTCTCTCAACCTCATGCAAATTCCAAGTCTGTCACCTCAATGAATCAGACTTCCATCTTTCTTACTGCTTCCTTCTAAGTGAACCATGTGCCAAACCTGTGAGTCAGGGAAACTAGCGTAGCTAGACATGACCTTATCCTTAGGCCTATCCTGAATGGCATCAGAGAAATTGGCCAATCTACAAGGACACAAATTACACATGTGGACATCTCCTTCTCTCTCATCTTTGCACTAGATGTAAAATTGTGCCCTGGAAGTCTTTTCAGCCATATGATTTGAGGGATCTTTCACGTCCATCGTCCATGTCCCATTATTTTTTCCGCCAACTTTTATCCTCTGGATACCACAAGCAGTTTCGGATCATGACATTTTCTCAACCGTCGATCATGACCAACCCTTACATGCAGCCATAGATCTGGGTGGGCTACATTACTTTTTGCAATGAGAAATATCGGTATTCCCTCTCGCTAGTTTACATTGCAAAATAAATTGTGGTCGTAGATCTCTTTTCTTTCGTGTCGTGACCATTGATCTTTGCAACCAGTACCATTATTTTGTGATTTGGGATCGTAGCTTTACCTGCATAAGTGTGGTTTGCGAAATTGACTGAGACTGTAGATCTGACTCGGATCCCATCTCTGTCGTCAAATTTTTTTGACCTTTAACCAATTTCGCAATCCAGAAAAGTGGTTTTGGTCGAGGATGTCCACTTGCACAAAATGTTTTGGAGCCATTGATCCACCATTCGATCAACCTCAACCTTTGATATTGAGTCCTGTTAATGCTTTCAGTGCACCTACCGCTTTCTTTTTTACCTTGCACCTCTGATAACCTGAACAGAGCTCACACAAAGTTTTGAAAGGAATGGGATCCTCCTCGAACTCCTATCAGGCTTACAAATAGAATTTTGAAAAATGGAGTGTTAAGAACTAGATCCATGAGGGATGCAATTGTCCCAGTGAGGTAGCAAAGAACCCCCATAGACCAAGTGTCAAAACCATTGGGCTTCCTTCAACCTTTCTTCGAAATCTCCATTATGCTTCGAGCTACTGCTTCAGCAAATTTATGCCACCCTTGCAAACTATGTTCTAGACTGCAAACCTGTGCTTGCAACTAAAAATGAAAACAAACTACAATATAAATTATGGAAATTCTCGATGATGCCTAAGCTTATTTGTTACTACCTACCCTAACTAATTTATTGCATGAGTCCGATTAAGTGAAATCGGACTTCCAATGAAGCCAATCAAGCAACTTTCCTAACAGTATTGTTCTTTTTTCATGCTTGATGGATAGAAATGAACTAAATAAAGGGAGAGGGTAATGAAAAACAAATTGATCATCAAAGAAGAGAGGTAACCCATCACTACCCTTACCCAGGCCTTCCATGTACTCCGCCACGGGGTCATATAAATCATGGAAATCTCCAGCATATTCTGGCATATGTTCATGGGAAAGATATCTGGAACTCCCTTCTTCTAGTGATTCATCAGGATGATACTTGGAAGATTGTATAAGGTGGTATACAGAATCTTTCTTCAATGAGGCATCCCCTTTTTCACTCAAAATTTCCACAACGAGAGCTTGACGTACCTCAAGAGGGACATCCTTTGCTTCTCCAACGGAACCAAGTAGGCATATTCCTCCTGTGTGAGGTGGTACTTGCAAAGGCAGAACGTCTAAAAACATATTCATTTGAGGGCTGCATCCTTCTCTATGACTTGAGACCTCATCACAAACCCCCGACGTATCAGTAGCTAGAGAGGGATTGCCTGGTAGTTTCTTCTTATCATCTTCTTTCCTGTATAGGTTTCTGAATTGCAGCATCTCCCCTTATTTCTAATTTTGCTTAGAGGTTTTAATCAGGTGCTATATTAATTCAAAGGAGGAATAATGCAAGGGTAGGCTATCACCTCTAGTTCCCTTATCTTCCTTTTCCTCTTTAACCTTCAGACTTCGCATTGCATCTTGATCTTCTTTATCCTCGAGCTTTGGTTCAACATTTGGCTCTTCAGGTGTAGTCTATAGGTGTTATTCCTCATACTCATCATACACATGTGCACCAAAATCCTTCTTTAAATCATCTTTTATGGACCCTGGGTGGTTTAGGTCGCCATATTTAGAGAAAAGGCATGTGGGACCGCAAGCTCCTGTATAGGGTAGATCATCTTTTTGTATATCAGGAGAGAGATTTAATGGGATAGGAACTTTCCCATTCTGCTTGAAGGGCCCAACCAATTTTAATGTATCTTTAATTTCACCACCACCGCCCTGATCTGACAATTTCTTGGACATCTTAAGGTTTTCCTCAACCTCCAAACAATCTGTAAACATATGCTATAGAGTGGTTGATTTTCTTTCCAAAAGAAGCAAGGTCAACTCAGGAGGAAAGGTGGCTGCATAACAAATCTTGGTAGCATTCTCAAGAGGTTGGACTTCCTTAGGCATGTTATAATAAAAGCTTGTGAATCTTCTATTAAAAACAGATATGGCTTCACCCTCATGTCTCCTTAGGGAATAAAATTCTGAAAGGATTTGCTCCAGAGGCCTTCTCCTACTCCAAAAATTTAAGAAGGTGCAAGAAAATTCTTCCCAAGTGTTGATGGACTTAGGCTGCAAGTGCTTGAACCATTCTTTAACATCTGCTTGCAAGGACTGGGAGAAATCCCTCATGCAGACATCCTCATGTTCTATCTCAAAAATATCAGATAAATATTCGAAGGCTTGTAAATGTTTCTTAGCGGTGAGGTCTTCGTATTCTCCATCAAAATTGGGGAGGTACTTGTAATGTTTTGCGGGAAAGTCATGGAGGATGGGAGGAAATTGTAGTGGTTTGTACCGACTTGGAGAAATGGGAGAGACAAGGTTAGGCACCATAGCCAAGCTATTGTCTGAGGTTTCATGAATTTCATAGTGGTGACCTTTGACGTCGTGAGCCCCTGGATAAAAATCTAGGCCATGACCAGATGTACAAGACGACACAATGCTTTTGGTTTGTAAAGAAGGATAAACAAGAATATATTCATAGCTCTGTTCAGAACGAGTTGAACCATAGAAGGTGGTTTTAATAAATCTAGGGAAAGATAAGAAAAAACTTACAACATAGAACAAGGCATCCTGGAAGAAACATAGACTCGAGTATCTTGACTTTTCGCCATGCATTTTTCAGGCTCTGTAAGGGGTCCATTTTCCAGATGGAGTTTGCCAGCTTTCCTCGGCCATTTTATTTCTAGTTCACACCACCAGCGGAGTCACTGAAGTCTGAATCCTTCAATAGTGGAGTCACCAGGTGAAAGTGCTCAACCTTCTTAATGTCTGGTCATTGTTCACCATCAACAACCAGATCTAAAACCATGTCATTTCTCCCAGGGAGTATCTTCAATTTCATCCTCGTCAACGACGCCAGTTTGTTGGCACCGGGATTTGAGGCCCCATGGTCGAGGGGAAGGGCCCACTCCTGGGCAATAGCAAAACCGCTTTATACTGTGCCTCCGGCCCTACGCAATCAAAGAGGGATATCTCATTTGTCTTTGGAGTCTACTCCATGTAAGATATTCAATCAAGGATGGTCAGGAGGCCAGAATCTTGAATGAGACAAAGTGTATTAAGGTAAGATGCAGGTGGGGTTATCGGGGAAAGGGACCATTGGCAATGGAGTCGAAAACATGATTAGGGAACATTTGCATGAGGGAAAGAAAGATGTGGGATTGCAAACAGAGGCAAGGTAGCCGCCGATATTGCAATCATGAGCTATTTCGCGGGTGGTTAGAGGACGAGAAAGAACAACCCATCGCGTGGAGCACCAGCTAGATGAATTCTGCACAACTTTAGAAGAAAACTTGATAAATGTCTGAAACAACAGCTGGAGCATAGAAAGTATGAATTCATAACTATTATACACTAAGTTACAGACATGAAAGAAATCAACAAACTGGAATGAAAACAAGATGCATATTTCACTTAAAGGAAAATACATATTGGAAGAAGCAACGACACATGAATCTCTGTCATGAGAAACAACTCTTCCTCTGCAATTTTATTCATAACAAAAGCATAAGATATTATTTACAATGGAGAGCCTTAGCCCTAGAAAGTTTCCCAATCTGACCAACTCCTATCTCCCTCTATCGGGAGTGTATTTATATTATTCTAATGCTAATACTATTAAATAGAAAACTGTTATAAGTCACAATCAGATGTCAACAGTCTGGAGAATGGAACTATCGCCACATTTTACAAATATAAACAAAAAATTATGGAGATGCAGCGCATGATAACGCAAGCTGACAGCATAGAGTTATATAGGGCAAGCCAAAACGGCCTAGAAAGGGCTATACCCTTAGAATATCGATCGTTGTGATGGCGGCATGTGTGATGCCAGGGTGGGGATCTTTCCTTCTGATGTTCAATTATATTATCTGATATGGATACGATTCCAAGAAATTCTCGCGTGGATGCCAAGTTGGTTTCAAGGGATGCATATTTGACTTTTCTTACCCTTTCACTGACTGATGATGGTGGTGTCGGGATGTTTTAGTTCATCACCTTTCTTAGCCTCATGTAAACACCAAGTCTGTCACCTCAATGAATACGTATTCCATATTTCTTGCTGCTTCCTTCTAAGTGAACCACATGCCAAACCTGTGAGCCAGGGAAATTAGTGTCGCTGGACATGACTTTCGCCTTAGGGCTATCCCGAATGGCATCGAAGAAATTGTCCAATCTACAAGGACACAAATTACATGCATGGACGTCTCCTCCACTCTCATCGTCCCATTATTTCTGCTGCCAACTTTTCTCCTCTCGATACCATAGGAAGTTTCGGATCGTGACATGTTCTCAACCGTCGATCACGACCAACCCTTTCATGTAGCCCTAGATCTGAGTGGGCCCCATTACTTTTCACAATGAGAAATCTCGGTATTCCACCTCACTAGTTTGCATTGCGAAATAAACTGTGGTCGTAGATCTCTTTTCTTTCTTACTGCGACCGTTGATCTTCGTAGTCGGTACCGTTCTTTCACGATTTAGGATCGTAGCTTTACCCGCACAATTGTGGTTTGCAAAATTGACTGAGACCGTATTTCTGACTCGGATCCCATCTCTTCCATTGAATTTTTTTGACCTTTAACCCATTTCACAATCCAGAGAAGTAGTTTTGGTCGAGCATGTCTGCTTACATGAAATGTTTTGGAGCCATTGATCCACCATCTAATTAACCTCAACCTTTGATCTTGAGTCCTGTTAATTCTTTTAGTGCACCTACTGCTTTCTTCTTTACCTTGCACCTCTGATAACCTGAAGGGATCTCACACAAAGTTTTCAAAGGAATTGGATCCTCCTCAAACTCCTGTCAGGCTTACAAATAGATTGTTGAAAAATAAAGTGTTAACAGGGTGAATGGGGATAATAAATTTATGTCTGTTCCCTTCTAATTTTATTCTTTCCTTGTCTAGAGATATTGATGCTTTCATTTTTCTTCCCCATGGTCGACCTACCAAGGCTGGCAAGAAGATATATCCTTCCTTAGGGTCGATAATTTCGAAATCTATCTTAGTCGATATGTCTTTTATCGTTGTATCAAAATTTCTCCAAACCCCAATGGGTTAGATCAGTACATGGTCGGCTAATTTGAGGTATATTCCTGACTCATTTAGGTGAGGTCTACCCAGCTACTCCCATGTATCTCTTGTCATAATATTTACTTGTGAATCGAAGTCGAGAACGAATTGTCGAACATGATATCCTTCAATTTCAAGATCGACAAGTGGGTCAGCATCACTTTTGTCTTTTTTATTCAAACTGCATATATTTTTAGTTTGTTTATCTGTATTATTTTTGTGCTTCATATTATATAATAAGTCAATGAATTGAGACACCGATTTATCATTCTGTATTAAATTTAATAGTTCTTCGAATGTGTTTTGTCGTGTGTCATCGACTACTTCTGGTATATCAAATACCTGAAACATGTTTGATGCATCGTTATATATTTGTTTTTGTTTTGTCAGATTAGGGTAATCATTTTTTTCTTTAAATTTACTTATACGTGGGTTATCATTTCCGATTTTCATCCCTTGTCAAGTTACTATATGTAGGTTCTTTGTATGTATTACATCGTGTTTCTGAACACACGAGAAGACATTAACGTTTTTCTTTTTATTAATATTGTCAAGCATGGTGGGACAATCCTCTAGTGAGTGATCACCCACACCACATCTAGTACAAAAATTTAGATCAGTTCTATTTTTGTATGGACAGTCTATGTAGTAGTTTCCATCTTTAAGACATGTAAAGAACTGGATGGGTTGTCGTGGTCAGTTGTCATGATTTCCAGAAAATCGTCCTCGACCTCCAAATCCTCCATGACAATTGTCAAATCGATGCTCATACTGATGGCCTTCATATATTTTATTATTTGGATTGTTTTGATCATTACTGCTTGGAATGCTATCATTATTCTGTGTGGTTGCATTTGTTTGGTAGACAGCTTGGTAGTTTTGTCGATTCTTCATGTTCAAATGGCAGTCATCCGTTGCGCGACTCTTTACCTCGCAGATTGCGCACCAAGATGCTTTGCTATTTTTCATCTTATACAAGAAATATTTCGTTGTATGCTCTCCATTTTCTTGGCAAATGTCACAGAAGCATTTTGTTTGAACAAAATGAACATCATCGACTTATGTATAGTAGAAAATTATCTTTAGTGTGTCCAGCCATGGAGCACTTTGTGCACCAGACATCCTGATTTTTTAGGTTCAACTCTTTCAAATATTTCTGCATGATTTCTAGCTATTCTTCTAGCCTAGTATCAATGGGATATGTTGGGAAATCCTCATCCATCTCTACCTGCGGAGCTTTGGTAAGTGCGTCTTCATATGTTTTAAATGTCTCCAAGCTTATATGTTGCCAGATTTTCTGTGACAAGCCTGCAAGAAACCACTGAATTAATAATTGTTCATCAATTACATAGTCTAGTTGGCTCAGGAGGTCCTTCCATCTCTTATCATAGTCTCGGATAGACTCTACTGGTTTCTGAGATTTCGTCTTCAGCTTTTTTGCTACTAGATGCTTTGCATCTGGTGTTTTAAAGAAAGATAAGAATTGTGCTTTAATGTCAGCTTTGGATTCTCGGGGTGTTCTCTCGATATAAGTCATATACCAAGTTAATGCTCTTTTTCATAAAGAACATGCAAACTACGCCATCTATCGTTCTTCACTTGTAACTTGATTGTCCTCCCATGTTGACTCACATACGAACCAATTTCGTTTGGGATCTTCGTCACCCTCATAGAGGGGGATATGTGCTGAGTCGTGACCCATGTCAATGTTGATGTTTCCTCTAGGAGGTGGCAGCGGTGGAGGTGGCAGTGGGAGTAGTGGGATACTCTGCGTATCTCTTTATTCAAAACTGTTTTCGATGGAACTTTCATTCCCATCGGCTGTTTTGTTTGTTGTTTCTTCTCCCACAAGTAGTCGGTTTGGGTCGACTTCTTATATTGATGTCTAGCTGCACTAGTGTGCTAGCAAGTCCGACTATTCTGTTTCTTGTAAATTTGTGTTTGGCATGGGGTTCTCCTTCATGTGTCGGGTAGAGAAAGTGGATACTTTAGTTGGAAGGGTATGCTTGAAGTGTTACCCGATTCCCTTCCTCTGGTTGATGGATCACTAAATGATTATCATCATTTACTTCATCTTGTAGTTGGATCCATATACCGAACTCACCAACTCTTAGTCATAGGTCCTCTTCGACAATGGACTGTATTCAGGTCCTTGGATTTATTGGAGACAGAGGTCTTATCTCCTGGGGAATTTCTAGTTGGAGAGATTCTCGCTTCTCTATCCACAAATATTCTTCCATGGGTGATGCTTCCTCATCCACACCTTCTTCCTATCGGTCATGAACCGACTCTAGTAGATTTCTTCCATGTTCTCTCACCCCAGTGGTCATTCCTCTTTGCAATGTTCTAGATTGCTCTCTTCTCTCTTCCCTTATTTTCTTCCTCTTCTCTCTTTATAACTTTTGCAAGTCCGATGTACCTTTGTGTGTCACTTTTTGTTTGATTTCCTTCTTAGCTCAACTTTTCATTGCTGGTGATGGTATTTTCTTCAGTTGACTAGAATCCTTTTCACTATATCCTGACACATGACTAGCTACCCCCCCATAGCCTACCCAACGCTTTAGAAATCTCAGATAGTTCTGTTTATTTGCTTAGGAAGTACTCTGACTCCCTTTCGACAATGAATTTTTCCCACTTCTTCTGTTTCTCTGCCCAGTTAGTATTTGGTGGCAGTTCATGTAGTAATGGATGAGGTTCTATGATATGGCCCACTCCCTTCTCGATCAGGAATTTGAATAAAAGGGTTGGTAGAGAGCAAAGAAACTGCTCAGTGAAGTCCGTATAAAACCTTCTCTCGATAATTTTGACCGAGACGCTTTCCTCCATGACCTATTTTTCACAAAATTCATATGTGATCTTTTCAAACCACTCCGATAGGTTTGTTCTTCCACCTCAAATCATTTTCTCCAGTAACTCTTGGTCTTTAGTTGCTTTCGTATTTTTCATCCAGAAGTTTTTTCAAAAGCTGAGGCACTGACTCTATAAAATTCTCATGTGTTTTGGTGGAGAATTTCTCCTTCACCTGAGCAATGGTCAATCTATTTATTCTCGCGTAGTTTTGTAAGTAATTTGAAATCTTATGCTCCCACCAATTCTTAATCTCTTTCTCTGATATCATTGACGTATGGTCACGTCATCTGTATATGTACTATCGGCAACAAAACCAATGTTGTAATCTCACATATCACATAAGGTTACCAATAATACACATAAGAATCATATAAACATATAGAGGTAAGAGACAAGAGTAGGTAATGGAACAACAGATTATATTATAGAATCATATGAGGGTCCATACATATACAAAACTAAACCCCATTCTCAACTGGCTCAACATCCTAATACATATTATTTACAAAATGATTATGAGTAACTACTTGTTGGTTCAATCAACCAACACAACCTTTGGAGGCTGACCTAATATCCAATTAGTCGACTGAATCGACTATAAAACTCGCCAACTAGATCCTCCAACAATCATGTGAAGACTTCTCATCATAAGTAAACCATTAAAACATTAGACCACAACACATCATTCATTTAGATCACAACATTCACAGTTAACATTTATTAGATCATAAATCACATCGCAACATAACACAATGAATTCCCAACAGCATTATCATCTTATTAAGTCTCACAGGTCACCATACTTCCTCAAAATACATCTTCCTGTTCAATAGCCTCGGACCAAATTAACAGATACAAAGATGACAAAAGATCGATTATCCAAAGATGTCAAAAAGATGATGATATTCCAAAATATGATCTCTGATATGGATATATTCCTACTAAATACTTTAATAGGCTTGCAAATTTACAAAATGGTCCACTTCTAACTACTTTTCTAACTAACTCAGACCAAAAAATACAAAAATACAACCAAGTCGATGACTGGTCGACTTCTTTGCCTTGCGTAATGTTCTTTGATTTTTTTTGTTGTTGCATCATGCACACCAAGACCTCCTTCCAACAATCATATGATAAAGTAATTCACTCTAGGGGTAGCTAAGACCTAGAGGAGACTTATAGCACCTAGTGACCATGACTAGCAATACATGACATATCATATCTGCATGACTTGATACAACAAAAGTCTATACTTTGATACAACACAATTCTACAGTATTGATACAACACAAGACCAATATTGATACAACACAAGAATCAATCTTGATACAACACAATATTCCAACCTTGATACAACACAAGATCAGTAAATGCATATTTCATGAGTAGGACTTGATACAACACAATTTCCTAGCTTGATACAACACAAGATTCCTTAAATTAATACAACATAAGTTCCTAAATTGATGCAACACAAGTCCCTTAACTTGATATAGCACAAGTTTTTAAACTTGATACAACACAATTTCCAGACTTGATATAAGACAATTCTCCTGGAGAATGACTCCTGATATTGTTGTACATTTAACACTCCCTGACAGCGAGGGATACATTCTATGCCATACCAAGCTTCTCATAAGTATCTGAACTTCATCAAAGATAGAGGCTTTTTCGTCACATCTACAATCTTCTCATCAGTATCTATATACTAAATTTTTACAATACCTTTCTAGACCATGTCTTGAATGAAGTGATGCTTCATTTCAATGTGTTTTTACTTGTCATGAAACATAGGACTTTCAGAAAGCTTTATACAACTCTCTTTATCACACCTAATCACTTTAGCCTCTAGCTTTAATTCACCAAACAATCCTCCAAGTATATTTCTCAACCACACTGCTTCCTTGCAATAAGTACTAGCAGTAATGTACTCAGCCTCTACGGTACTCTAGGAAACTGAACCCTGCTTTTCGCTAGACCAAGAAATTATAGCAGAACCCAAGCTGAAACAATAACCAAAAGTGCTCTTCTGATCAAAAATGTTGCCACCCCAATCAAAATTAGTGTATCCAAGCAATAACACTCCTCCATTGGAGGCATACCTGGGTCCATAAGCAACTGTACCATGGATGTATCTCAATATATGCTCATCTACAACCCAGTGTATGTGTCTAGGATTAGTCATGAACTGACTCAAAATGATAACTGCAAATAAAATGTCTAGCCTCGAATGTATCGTATACATCAGTGATCCAATCAACTGTTTATATAGTGTGGGTTCCACCATCTCCAATCCAATCTCATTCTCATGGAGTTTCCACATATTAGAATCCATCAGAGTATTCATGGATTTAAAATCCAACATGCCCAATCTACGCAAAATATCCACAGTGTGCTTCCCTTGAGATAGAAATATCTCATCATTACTCTGCCAAATCTCAAGACCTAGTTCTTTCATCTCAAACTTTGAGGTAAGCTACCTCTAACACTTAACAATTATTCTTTCCTCTCTAGTGAGGAAAATATAATCCACATATAGGACTAAAATTAGAAGTAGTTTCTCCACTACTTTGAAATACAAGTTTGAATTTTCCATGAATCTGCATCACTCTTCAAGAAACCCAGTTTCTGAGGATAATTGTCTATTCTGGCATACCAAGACCAGGGATCTTGTTTTAACCCATACAAGGATTTATTCAACTTGGACACATGGGACTCCTTGCCATGTATAACAAAACCCTCAGGATGCTCAATGTAAACCTCTTCCTCCACCTCACCATTGAGGAAGGCAGTATTCACATCCATCTAGTGAAGCTTCCATCCCAATATTGATGCAAGTGAAATAATAGATCTAATTCTGGTTGAAATTGTCTCTTATCCCTACTATATTTCACCATTTTGATTTCATATTTAACCATAGATCATTACACTCACTTTCTAATGTTTATATTTTCTTCTAAATTGTTAATTAAAAGCAAGGAAAGTGAATGACATGAATTCATAACATATTTTTTGGTAATGAGCTATTTTCTTGCATTTGGTGATATGTTTCAACATTTTGGATTAATATCAAAGAGATTGAGGTGTTGGTACCCATTCCACTACTCAATCAGGCACTTGTTTCGGTACTACTTCAAATAAGATTTTTTTCCAAATACTAATGAATGCATAAAATCATTATATATATTATTACTCCAGCACACAATTCATTAGGTCATTATTCTATTGGGATTATTATCACATTCCATTAGGGAATAATTGTTATATCACTAACGTCTTGTTGGAATAGTTCAATTTTCATAAAAGAAGGTGCACGCAATGTTTTATTAGCCACCACTTAATGAAAGAGAAACATGGATATATTTCATGAAAACTTAACATTTTCCTGGTGATTGGGAAATTTCTTGTTACTTCAATGTTACCTATCCTATTGGGCTAGCTAGAGTGGTTGACTACTATGAGCCTCACATAGGAGGTCTCAAGATTGATACTTTGCAATCAAGGATACTTTATATAGAGAAATTATAAGTCCTACATTAGATGTAACTAGTACAGAGACTACAATCATGTGATATTCATTGAATTGAAGTAGATGCACCAAACATGGAAATAAATTAAAACCAACAACCTAGATAAATGATGCATGCTTTGTCATAATCACTTCTATTTCACATTTGTAGCGTGTGTAAGGAATATATGTAAATTTTATTTTGATGGATTCGTTGGATTGTTATTCAATCCATGACTCTAACAATGTCAGATTCTTCTATTTCTCAATAAGGCAAGCACAACTTACTTGACCCACAATCATAAACTTGCAAGGTGGAGGAAGTACATATCCAAACATCATAGCTATACACAAAGAAAACAAATAGTATGATATCATATATTTCATAGATCGCTAAATACAATATAAATTGGTAAAAGATAACAACAAAACTTCTATCTAAAAATCCTAAGCAAAAAGAAGATTAAGACATTTAATGATAAACCCAAAGTCATTGGATTTACTGATAATTATTTTGTTCCATTTTTGTTGCACGTGATACCTACAGAAATCATGATGGAATAATAAGTTTATATGACTAAATGATAAATAAATAGGAAAATCAACATGTATTAGACATCAAAGAGACTAAATGGGAATACCTATTTGAGCTTCTCTTTGTTTCTATAATAATTTATTCTCTATTGAAAAGGGGCAACCACGTGAAGGGGGAATGGGGTCTTGACTTAGTGAAACTATGCCATAGAACCTTCGTTCATGGGATGTTAAATAATAACCCTAAATTCAGTAGATAGTAATAAAAATTTCATTTTGTTGAGCTCCCATCCCAGTACACACTTCATTAGAGGAATTTTGGGGTCTAAAATGGGCCTCCTAAGGAAAATAATAAAATAATAGTTAAAATAATAAAATAATATTGATTAATTTTGGAGGAAGAAAGAAAAAAACTACTTTTTGTGTTCGTATTTTCGACATATCTCCCTGTGTTTTTACTCAAATTTCGATCGGGAGAGCTTGTTGGATGCGGAATTTGATTCCGGATCCAACGAGTACCCACACTGCATACTTTTGATGGACCCCGCTACCCCAAAAACAAGAAATACCTGAAAAAATGTGATGATGACATCATCATCACGTTTTTTCAGGTATTTCTTGTTTTTGGGGTAGCGGGGTCCGTCAAAAGTATGCAATGTGGGTACTCGTTGGATCTGGAATCAAATTCCGCATCCGACGAGCTCTCCCGATCGAAATTTGAGTAAAAACACAGGGAGATATGTCGAAAATACGAACAAAAAAAGTAGTTTTTTTTAATGACAAATATGCCAATTCAACCATTATGGTTGACTTATTTTATTGAAATTCTATTGGTTCTTGAATTCCAACTCACAAAAACTTATTTTGGCACGTTTTCTTATAAGGCCCATTTTAGACCCCAAATTTCCTCTAATGTCCAATTAAAAAAACCATATTTTATGACTATTTTTACTAGATATGCCTTTTTATACCCCATGTTGGTAGAGATTACTATAGGTACTTGTATACAACATTATATATCCCTACTATAAGTGGGTGAGACTCATTTGATAGAAATACATGAATAATCAAAATTTCCTTAATATTCTAAGCGTTTTCCAAGAGTAGAGCAGGGATGAAGAGAGGGAAATACACGTTGAAGCATGTTGTTGTAAGAGATCCACCTACTTGAGCATCTATGGCCTTTAAGCCTCCATTAGCATCTCACTTTCTAGTTCCATACCTTGTCTACTTCCACTAAATTAAAAACTTGAAAAAACTTGAAATCTATCTAGCAAATTTTGAATTCAAGACCAAAATCAAAATTGGGGGGGAACTTAAATTGAATCTTATTGAATTAAAGAAAAAATAATGATTACAAGCTTGATTTAGAGGTGAATACCTTCCCCTTTTCTTTGATCCATCTTCTTCATCCATGCCTTTGATCACGAAATTCTTTGTGTATAAGAGAAGCTTTCTAGCATTTCAATCCTTCAACATGTCTTTGCTTTCACTTTTTCTATTCTTTATTTCACCCTAAATGCATTTATTATACAACATTGGGATTTGTGCACTCAATTTCCAAACATGAATGTGTGAGTAAAAATTTTCATGAATTTTGATTATTTTCATAAAAAACCCCACTTTTACATAGTTTTCCAGGCATTTGACTTTATTTTTAAGGATTTTGAGGAAAATTAATACACATTATGTGTATTTTTTCCACTCTAAGATTTGTGGAAATTGGGTTTTGGCCCTTAAGTGGTCTTGGAGTTTTCCTATTTAGATAAACCTTTGTCTTCACATATTTATTCCTTTGTAGAAGAGGAAGTCAGATGAGATATTAAAGCTCTTAATTTTTCCAAATTTCCAGTCTTCATGTTGTAGGTGAAATAGAAATATGCTTCTAACCTTCAAAACTTAAGGGTGTTAATTTGATTGTTAATAGATTTCCCTTAATGTGTGAGGTCTGAAGCGATGTTGAGGGCTGAAATACATTATCTCTTCAATTATGATTCTCTTTGTACTCTTTAGTGATCAATGCAGGATGGTAAAGGATTATCTCATGGGCATAGGATTCAGAAAAGCACCTGCAAGTCAAAGAAGGAAATTATCAACTATACAATATCGTCATGAGGTAGGTATACCAATGCTCAACAGTAAACAAGAATGGTCACAAACAATACACAATGGATCCATGTCAAAAGTAAATATATAAAAAAAGTATACATGTACTTTATCATGTGCAAAATATCCCAGTATTCATGGTACTTTGACATGGCAGTTCAATCTCGTGCAACTTGGGAAATGCATCAATGAGTGATAGTACAAGTTTATATCATGAAAACATATGAGTTGATGTCAAGCATAATAAAATACCATCTGATTATCGGTCATTGATGTATATCGTTAACATATGCGAGGAGACCCATCGATAATGATGATGGACTCCAAGGTACTAATTGAAAACTAACAAGTGTGAATAGATGTTCTGAAGTCAAACACTTGTAGAATCAAACAATCAGGGGTCATTGATGTATATCCAATTTCATTTGCAAGGAAACTTTCCACTACTGTCTACAAGATCCAAGGTACTCCTTGGGTTCCTAAATCCATTTCCTAGATGATTGTTTTGTGTCGATAGGAATAGATCTATCAAAAGGAGAACATTAATGCATCCCACATCAACTAACACGAAACAAATATCAATAGTTTGATATTATTTCGTAGAGCTACGAGATCCAACACTGTATAATGACTCAAGGAAGGCTGGCATGATTGGTCATGAACATTTGAGGAATATATGACATTGTTTAACTTCCCTTGAACACATAACACAACATAGAATGAACACTTTGTGACAAAAGACTCGAGTAACTAACCATTATAAAATCCGTCAATGAGAAATTCATTAATGAAATATCCATAGATGATGGGAAGGATAACACATTGGTGGAGTTATATTAAAATTATTATTGTTTCCTAAGGAAAATGTAAATGATGTACTAATAGAATATACCAAATTATGTGCCGTGTTCAAGGGAAACAAGGATTGGTTGTCTTCATTTGTTTAAGGATACAATATTATATGATTCAAGTCTCCCCTTTTTGGATTTTTGTGTTTTTTTAATTTTTTATACATTTTTTCATTTATTAGCTTGAAAAAGGAGTAATGAATGCAATAGTACATGGGAGGGAATGAGTGTTGCATGGGCGTACATATATATTTCAAGGGAATAAGTCAGGCTGAGGAAAATATACATATTTTTCAATGTTTTAGCAGTAATGAAAGATTCTTGAAATTTAAAACTTTTGATAATCACATCCAGTACATGTAGATCTCATAAACAATTCAAACACACAATAATTCAATCCATAAGGCATAATATGTACTTTGGGAAAACCATTGAAATATGGAGGATGAAAAAACCAGCAATCCTTTCAGTATGATAGATAATTGCAGATAATTATTTACAAAACATGAGAATATTTATTGATAAGAGATATAAAAGAAGCGATAGAGAATATAGATCACTAGGAACACTGTGACATCCTTGTCAAGTACATAACACTTTAATAACAAGCTTATTTAGTGTTACAATGAGAGTTAGTGAATCGTTGCATTCCTTATTGCACTATGAACACTGTGTGCATTGTGTTCACTACCCATACATTGAACTTTTGTTCCTTACTTGACTTGGCTCCAAGTTGTCACCTAAAAATTTCCTCCCATTCAAAAGATATGCACCTTCCTTCTTTTGCTAAGTAATTGTCTTTAACTGAATGTGAACTGATTGAATTGAAATGAACTGATTGAACTGAATGTGAACTGATTGAACTAAAATAAACCATTAACTAACTTCTTGATCATTATTTAGGAGTTTAAATGAATGTATTTAGAAATTCACTATCAGTTCCATCCATCAAAAAACATTTTGCATAAATCAAGGAGTAGATTCCTTAATTAACTTAAACTTGTTTTTCCAAAACTTAGACTTAGCTAATGTCTTTGTGATTCGAGTTCACTGAAGGTATGACATGGAAAAATTATATATGGTCTATACATGTTTAATTAATTAATCATCTTTATCATACCATACTCAGAAGAATTGTTCCATACTAATGATCATATGTATTATCGTGGTTCATATAGTCATATGCTAAAGTAATTCACTATAGGGGTAGCTAATACCTAGAGGAGACTTATAGAACCTAGTAATATGAACTAAAATCCTTAAATATGGTCCAGATATCACCCACAATAAATCTAGAAGTGCATTCATCTTCATTTTCTTCTCTTATGCAACGACCTTCCGGTGACTTGTAATCCACTTCCTGGATCTCTACCTCTACCTAATTTCTATTCTCCTCCAAGAAACTTGAGACTTCTTCATATTTATTGGTAATTATGTCACAACATTTATAAGATATGTTTGAATAAAAACCAATCAAACTCATAAATCTTGAACATGCAGATGGATTTGATGAATCTTCACCTTTGGTTCCTTCTTCTTCTTCTTTGCTTAGAGAGGTGGAACAACTTGTTTCCTCTATGGATTACTTTATGCTTTTGAAATAATCCTCATCAAAATTATTAGGAAAAAATCCATACTTGATACAAAAATACTCCTTGAAAGTCATCACTGCACTAATAGTCTTTCCCAAAGTTAGATACTCCTTGTAACAACAAGGCATGTTTTCACATGATTCTTTCATATTTGTCAAGTCTTTCTTAAAAAAGGGAGAATCAGATCTGATCTCTTGTCTATATAATGGACAATAGAATTCATCATATTCATGTCTTGGTATACCTCCATAAACATAGAGGATTTCTTCTTCTTCACACTGCTCATCATAGTCATTATCAGAGTATGACATGGATGAAAGTTTCTTCTCTTGAAAGAGTATTTTCCACAGGGGTGGAGGAAAGTGCTCTAATACCACTATAATATCCCTGATATGGTATCATATCAGAATAATATCTCTTCTTCCTGAAGTAATTTAAATTTGAAATGAAAACTTTATAATTAAACTAGTCACTTCTTAAATCAGGGAAAAATATAGCCAATATTGGAAAATCTAGGAATGTCAGTGGGCTAATGGAAGATACCAAGAGAAAAATTTGGAAAAATAGACTTATTTACATAATAAATTATTTTTTGGGTCCTTTTATGTTTCTAAATCATCTCCATTTAAGTATAATCCCACAATTCTGGGCGTCCCAATATGTGCAAACTAGGAATGAACCGTCACATCCAATCAACCAATGGATAAGATAGTATTAGGAGACTTTTATAACTCTGGAATGAAGGTATATATCAAAATTTTCAATTTTATACAGATCATAGGCAAGAAAAAATTCTTCTATAGGTTGCAAAGGCGAAACTAGTTCTTAGGACAGCTCACTAGCTTCATCTTCAGGATTTTCCAAACAAGTAAAAAAAGCTACAAATTCTCAGTTTTAGACATTGTAGTATTATATATACATGTTAAGAACACATCCTAACATGAATGAGTATATTTAGTGTCCCAGAGGTCGAATTATGCATTTTATGGTGAAACTAGTCAATTCTAGATGCAAATCTAAACTAGGTTGGGTAAAAGCAAGAAAAATCAGTCATACAGACTCAGATTGATATGAAAAATACATATCATGATTTTTATCTCCTAAATAAATCAATTTTCCGTAGGTCCACTCAGACAATTTATTTTTTGATAAATGATGAAGGTTTCAGGTCATATTATGAACAATGCTTGGATGACTAACAAAGTTGAAATATCTGGTGCTCAGTTTTTCAAAAAAATTGAAAGTTTTAGATTTCAATGGCTTAGGAGAGCTTTCAAACAACTCATTAGCCACTGAAAAGCTAAGCTTTCGGCAGCTAATGGTTTTGACTCAGGAACACGTTAACCATTGAAAGCCTGTTGATCACGTTTATTATAATTTTGGGAAAAAGGGACTTTCAGTGGCTTAGGCGAACTTACCAATAGTTCATTAGCCACTGAAAATCCTTGGTTTTGGTGGTTTAGTGATGGATCCAAGAATACAATAAACCACCAAAAGGGCGTTGAACTTCGTTTTAAATCAATTATGGGAATGAGACTTTTAGTGGCTTAGACGAATGGATCAACAGTTCATTAGCCACCAAAAGCCCAGCTTTTGGCAACTAGCGAACTAAACCCTAGAGTCTCTTAACCACCGAAAATGCCAAAAATGGAAAACGGTTATCTGTCCATCAAAATCAAACTTATCAACATGAGGCATGTCATAATTTAGCATGATTAACCACTGAAAAGACCGGAGAATTGCAGTAAAGCATGACTTGATGGCTAAGAGATCGTTATTGATCTAAGATGATTGATGGAAATCGAAACCCTAGAATCCTTCCATCTATCCCACGACTGTAGTAAACCTCCATGAAACACCAAGTTCAACTTAAAAAAGATAACTAACTTGGCTATCTCATGGATATCACCAGAATCCACTATCATCTTATTCGTGTACCTATCAAGTGGTTAACCACCCAAAATCAGTGCCATAACTTCAGTCCACTCCTCATTTGTTGCATGTATCCTTACTGCTCGAAGGCATCTCTGAAAACCAGCCCACTAACCTCCTCCACAGAATTAGAATTTCGATTTTTGCAGGTACTAACAAACACAGTTCAGAGATGAATAAAGGAGGACCTACTCTGAGGCAGGAACTAGGAGACATTAGCTAGCTAGAATCTCATCCAAAAGTATGCCAATTCTTTAAAGATGCAAGTTTTTATAGATTTTGTGAGAAAATACAAGTTTCATACTAGCAGGTTGCAGAAGCATTTGCCCTTTCTTTTGATGGTTCCAAGGCACTGATAGGCAAGGAAGAGTTCTTAGTGGATGAAACCCACGGGGACTTCACTTGTTGACCAATATCCTATCACGTTAGTTCATATTGTGGGTTTAAAATTATCAAAAATTGAACCAATATATTGCAGGTATTGGGGGGGATGAGGGGTTTAAGGTGGGGGTGGGTAGGGTGGTTTATAAGGATTTAGGTATAAAAAGGGGTGGGGAGGAGGTTTTAAGTATTGGGAGGGGGTTTCAACAAAAAGAATTTGGGGAAATATCTCTGGAAATTAAGGGTATTCTTTAATATCCCATGATCGCACGTGCTATGTGAGAGGTTCACTAAGTGAATTCCCCGTGATGAAACCCTAATTGCAGAAGTGACAGAACTCCCAAGAACTGAGGCAAAGTGGTTTAAGACCACCATTACTAAAAATGTGGAGTTCAGATCATATTTAAATCCTGAACACATAAATGTAGTATGGAATAAAAGTGTTCCATCCACTTGGCTAGAGGAGACGTGGCAGCAATTACTGAAGGCAATTTTGGTGTATATAACCTATGAAGGCAGGTACAATAGGGAGATTATATATCACTTCAAGCTGACGAACCATTTTACAAGAAGGATCCCTTTAAACCTACCCTTATACCTCCATATGAGCTTAACCAAGATGGCACACCAGGTAAAGGCCCAGTCCACCAAAATCGCAGGAAGGTTATCTCACCATGGCCTAATACAACTCATTGTCCAAGAATTACTACAAAGGAGAAATGTAGCATGGGAATATTTTTATTCTGGAATGAGTTTGAAATAGGCCTACAGCCAGAAGAGAAAGGAAAGTCACCTTCAAAGAAATCCAACACCCCCAAGAGTGGAAAAAGGAAGAGGAGGGCTATCTCACCAGTAACAGTGGATCAGCCTTCTCCCACTGATGAAACCCACCAAGCTAAAATAAACCTGCACTTCAGTGAAAAAGAGAAGGAGGCCCCAGCACAAATTGGAAATATTCTGAACTTATCTTACTCAAACTCAGAAGAAGGAATGGAGGAGGAAGTTAACCTAGCAGAGCAGGTTGTAGCAGAAAATGAAGAAATTCCATCAACCACACCAAAAGAATACTAGGGTGAACAAGTGGAAAAGGATTCCTCCAATAAGCCTAGGTCACAAAGAGTTAACCAGTTGCTGAGGCAAGTATATGAACTAGAAGTTTTAGAGAGAAAAATAAAAAGAAATAATGCAGTGCTAACAAAGAAAAACACTTAATTGAATAATTTCCTGCTAGAAATGAAAGGAAGGTATTTTTTTGCTGCAAAAAAGGAATCAGAGGTTTATGAAAGACAACACCAGGATTTACAGGATGATCAAGCTTCTAAGGCTGAAGGTGAAGAGTTCTAGATCAAACCCTAGTTCTCAAACTCACTTTGCACTAGAAACCCTAGCTGAGGCAGCAGTGAGCCTTCAAAATCCAGAGGCAGCCCAGGATGTAGATGTTTTTCCAAACCTTATGCAGGGTCAAGGAGTGCCAAAAGATCAACAACAAAGCTAAAAAGGGATGCTTGGGAGGCTGATTACAATTTTGCAGAAACAGGTCTTTCGATGGCTTAAGCGGATGCAATAGCAGTTCATTAGCCACTGAAAGCAGATCTTTCGGTAGCTAACAGACCCAGGATTCTGCTTCTTTAACCACTGAAAGTAGAAAGGGATGCAGAAAGATGTTTTGGCTCACATAACTAGTTTTGGTGAGTAAAACTATCTCAGGGATGAAATATAAAGCTGAAATTTGCTAGAAAACACCATTGGAAGAGGTTTGTTCCAGTTTTGAGGATACAGTCAAGGAGAAAAGGGTCACAAACGCTACCTATTTTTTACCAGCAGTGGCTTATCTATCAAATGATAGGTTATAGCTCTACTTCAGTAATCACTGCAGTCATCCAAGAGTTCAATGAGGGAACAAGAGTTAAAGTTAGATAGAGTAGTAGTTAAATTAGGGTTTCTGACCTAATTTTGCAAAAAACATTAATTTTATCTATTTTTAGTAAAACATATCCAATTTTTTAGGATCTGAATATTTTTGTAAGGGCTATAAATCCTAACACTTATTTGAAACAAGCGTTTGTCTTTGGGGACCTGTAGACCATTATTATTATCAAGCTTCTCATATTATTCATGACCTAATATAATCTCTTTTGCTATCATATGTTCAGCTTCCATATCTTTTCTATTCTGTGCTTGTGCTTAAATGTTTGATTCAGGTTTATTCATGTTATTCAATATCTGATAGCTGTAATCCTATCTGTATTTTGATCAGTTAAATGGAAAGTACTTTTCCTTGTTATGATTATCCATTTATATGTAACTGTTTTATATATGAATCTGCCCGCATAGTAAGTTCTCCATATTTTCACCCTATTATCCAACCTCTAAACAGTGGTAGTTAGAATCCTTATCTTTGATTGAGTTTTATGCATGTCTTGAGAGTGTGAGGTCCTATAGGTCATCTGACTTAATCCATTTAGAAAAACCATAAAAACATTTAAGTTACGAGGAACCATCGAGCTGCAACCTAGAGGAGTTTCCTGGAGTGATAAAAAATTGGCACCATCGCTGGGGAGAGGAGATTGAAGCTTAGATTCCCTGGGAAATGACATAGATCCTACTTTGATGATAGACAAATTCTAGACACTATTCTGGTTGTAATCATCTATCTGGTGACTTCATTGGAATAAGGTGGCTTCAAGAAGGCCAAGTACCAGAGCAAACCCTCAAGGGCCACTAGTGACACCTATTTCATATCCAAAAGAGATTCTAATAAGAGCTAGGGGTCCACTTAGACAGAACTCCAGAGCTGCAAGGAAATCCACACCAGGTATTTCAAGAGGCATTTCTATTTTTATATCAAATAGATGTCCATTTCAATCTCTTCCTGCTAAAACATATAATTCTCAGGAATTTATAGTTGAATCAGAAAATTTTAGGGTTGAGTAATCTTCAAGCACTCCTGCTTGTCTAGGTCCAATCCCTGGTGACTCCACTAAGATAAATCCACTCTGAATACTTTCTCAGCTACCATCCACACCAACAAAAGCTTCTTCTACCCTTTCCATACCCTTTTCCAACATGGCTGCCCCTTTTATCAAAATGGGAAGGATCTTGATAGCTAGGTATGCCCCTCTGAATTTCCCTAACCCCCTCTCTGCTATGCCTACTGGAGATTATCTCAAATGCATGCCTAAATTTACTGGAGAGGGAGATTTCACAGTTGAATAACACCTAGAAGCATTCTACAGTTATGCTGAGAACATAAACATAGAACAAGAAGATGTGTGGACTAGGGTTTTCGTGCAAATCCTAGATGGTCAGGCTAGGAAGTGGTTCAAAGAGCTTCATGCTGGATCAATAGCAGGCATTGAATCCCTAGATGACATATTTTTGAAGCAATGGGGGGAGAGAAGAGACCACCTTTATTATATCACCTATTTTATAAATCTGAAGAGGGAGAATGGTGAGTCTGTTTCTAACTTTAACAAAATATTTAACAAGATGTTCAGCAAGATCCCTACTAAGATCAATCCCACTGACACCTCAGTCAAAATCACCTATGCCAATGCCTTTGATTCTGAGTTCTGCCTTCTACTTAGAGAAAGAATATATGATTCCTTGTCACTCATGCAGGATGCTACCCTAGAGGTAGAATCCAACATCATTGCCTGTAAAAAGGTCAAGGGAAAGATAGATAGGAAGAAGCATCCCATAGATCCTCTTGGGGCTTCTTCATCAGAGAACAAAATTGACAAGATGGCCAAACTGTTGGATAGTTTGATTGCTGAAATGTCTAGGTTGAAATACCGAGGGAAAATACCTATGAGGGGTAAAGGGCCAAATGATTTTACTCCCAGAAACCCTAATTTTGTCCCTTGCAAAATAAATAACCCCCCAGCTCAAATCCTTCAAAGAGATAGGAATCAGGCTGAGGATCAAAGAATCAGAGCTCCCTTTCAGAATGTTGTACTAGAAGAAGAACCAGATTTCACTCAAGAAGAAGGAGAGGCAGAATACAACATCGACTGCATGGAGGATGAAGCTGATTACTCCTTCATGACACAAGAAGACGATGAGGAAGCCCTCATGAATGAGTAGATCATGGAAGAATCCCTATATCAGGTAGATGATCAAGAGGGGTATAATTTGAGATCTAGGTTTGTTGCTCCCCCTAAGAAGAATGTTGTTCCTGCAAAGCATCCTGCTACTCCAGCTAAGAGGATTACTGTTCAACCCAAGAAGATGGCTTCCACTCCAAAACAATAGCAGAGGCCATTGAAACCATCACCTCATGATCCTATTCAGCTCAAAGCCACACCTCAATAGGTAAGAACTTCTGACAAGTTGTCCTATGCTTTCAATCTTGAGTTAGAAATTCGGAAGTTAAAAATCCCTTTTCCCTTTATAGAAGTGATGAAAAATGAGGCCTTCAAGACATCCATATTAAAATCCCTTCAGCCAAGGACTCCCCTAGATGCTGAATTTTTGAACTTGCAATATGAGAAGCCCATAGTAATCATAGGCCCTATTATTGAAAAGTTGGATGAGTCTTATCCACCTTTCTACATATCTCTGAATATCCATGATAAAATCCTTCATAATTGTTTGTTGGAATCAGGAGCTTCCCATAACCTAATACCAAAATATATGATGGATGAGTTTGGCCTCAGCATTACAAAACCCTGCCATGATATGTTCTCATTTGACTCCAGGAAGGTCAAATGCTTGGGCCTCATCAAAGACCTTGTCATAAACCTTTCCTAGTTGCCTTCAAAAAGCATAGTGATGGACATAGTGGTAGTTGATATCCCACCTAAGTTTGGCCTCCTTTTGTCTCGCTCATGGAGTAAAGGATGGGTGGTACCCTTCAAATGGACCTCACATATGCTACAATTCCAATGTTTGGAGGGGTGACCAATAGACTCTACAGAGAGAACCAATTCACCTATATCATCAATAATGCCAAGAACTCTATAAATCATCCAATATATGCAGTAGAAACATACTTTGGGTCATGCATCATGCAGATAGATGATTCCCATCCAACATCCATACAGCTTACAAATCCCATCTATCAAAATCCTGAAGAAATAACCACCTCTGTTTGGAGCATGTTTTTTGATGGGGCCAGTACTCAAGCCTCAGCAGGTGTAGGAATATTCTTGATTTCACCTTCAAAGGAAACCATACATTTGTATTATAACTTGGATTTCAAGACTACTAACAACATAGCAAAATATGAAGCATTGATGTTAGGGTTGAAAGCTGCAAGGAAATAGGGATCATGTGCATAAATATCTTTGGAGATGCAAATCTCATCATACAGTAGGTCAACAACACCTTTCAAGCAAAGAATTTTAGACTGGAGGATTACAGGGATGAGGTATGGAAACTTAGGGACTCCTTCATGTTTTTTGAACTCTCATATATACCTAGGTCTATGAATCACTTGGATGATTCCCTTGCTGTCTCTGCAAGTCTGTTTGTTCCCCTTTTACCTCTTAAACTAAGCTATGATATTCAAGTCAAGTACATGCCATCCCTACCTGATAATGTGAAATTTTGGAAGGTTTTTGAGATTGATTATGAGCTTATTAAATTCCTCCAGGTAGTAGATGAATTTTCTGATATGCATATTGATCAAGAAAACCTAAATATGGAAGAATCTCAGAGGCTCAAGTTAAAAGATAAAGTAGGTGATCAAAACATTGTTCAGTTACCTAGTAATTATATACCTCAGGGCTTGGTACCCTTGGAAGAGCTATTTGATCATAACGATGTCCCTTTTAAGCCTGCCAAAAAGGATAAATATCCTGTTGTCCAAGAGCAAAACATAAGTAGCCATAGTTGCCCAAAATTCATAAATATGTCCACTGAATTGACTGTTGATCAGAGGTCCAAATTTTGTAGCCTAATGAAAGGGTTTGCTGATATCTTTTCCTGGGAATACAGTGACTTGAAAACCTATGACACTAGTATAATCCAACACATGATTCCCCTAGAGAAGGACACCATTCCTTTCAAATAGAAGCTCAGATCCATCAGTCCTCTCCTCCTTCTTATGATTGAGAAAGAAATCCAAAATCTCCTTAAAGCCAAAATCATAATTCCCCTTAGGTATTCCAGATGGACTGCAAATTTAGTGGTGGTAAGGAAGAAGAACGGGGATATTAGGTTATGTGTGGATTTTAGAAACCCGAACAAATGCTCCAAGAAAGACAACTATCCACTACCCAAGATGGAACACCTGTTGCAAAGAGTCTCAGGGGCTAGTGTCATGTCATTCTTGGATGGTTTCTCTGGATACAACCAAGTTGTTGTGCACCCTGATGACCAAAGAAAAGACTGCGTTTACCACTCCCTGGGGCACTTTCATGTATTCCAAAATGCCATTTGGGATGATGAATGCTAGGGACACTTTTTAGAGAGCCATGGACCTAGCTTTTGTAGGATTGAAAGACAAATTTGTGCTGATATACCTGGAGGACCTCACTATTTACTCCCACATCCATGAAGAACATTTGCAGCACTTGAGGAGGGTATTTCTGAACTGTAGAAAATTTGGGATATCACTGAACCCGAAGAAGTCTCAATTTGCACTCAGTAAGGGAAAACTCCTAGGTCACATAGTCTCAGCTAAAGGTGTGAAGATTGATCTGTTAGAGTTGAAGCAATACATAAGTTGTCCATACCTAGGTCAAAAAGGGATATTCAGTCATTTCTGGGTAAGATAAATTTTGTCAGGAGGTTCATCCCTAACTTTTCTAAGTTGGTAAAGCACATAAAATCTATGCTGAAAAATGATGCTGAAATCAAATGGACAGAGAAAGCAAGAAGTTATTTTGTAGACATCAAGAAGGCTATCATGGAAGCTCCCACTCTGATTAGTCCAGACTACACCAAGGGCTTCTGCATTTTTTCCTTTGCATCCTATGACACCATGGTAGCTGTGTTATTGCAAAAAGATGATGAATTCCTTGATCACCCTATTGCCTTTTTCAGCAAGACATTGAGGGATGCTGAACTAAAATATGATCCCATTAAAAAGCAGGGTTATTCTCTCATCAAGTCATTGAAATCCTTCAGGGTTTAAATTCTACATGCCAAAGTCCTTGCCTATGTCCCTTCAGCTACTATAAAGGATGTATTGACCCATATTGACATTGATGGAAAGAGAGCTAAATGGATTTCCTAGCTTATTGATTTTGACATAGAGGTAAATCCCACCAAGTTAGTGAAAGGCCAAGGTCTAGCTAAACTCATGGCTAAAGAAAATTGTGATCTTTTGGGAATGAATTTTATTGGTATAACTTCAGCTAACCTGCAGACAGAAATAGCAGTAGAAACAACAGAAGAAGTTCATGAGCAGAATGATAGTCAACAAGTAGCTGACAACTTGTCCTCATGTGAGTGGTATTTAGGTATTATTCATTTCCTGCAAAAGTTAGAAGTTCCTCCTAGGCTCAATCTAAATCAAGCACGGGCTCTTAAACTTAAGTTTGTAAAATTTTGTGTAATTGATAAACTGCTATATTGGAAAGATCTGTCTAGTGTTTTGTTGAGATGCTTAGATAAATAAGAGTTAGTTCAGGTCATGCATCGGTTTCATTATAGCACATGTGGAGGCCATCATTACTGGAATACCACAACCCACAATATTCTAAGGGCTGGGTACTATTGGCCTATTATTTTTTCTGATGTGTGTACCTTTGTAAGAGCCTGTGAAAAGTAACAAAGATTCATAAGGAAGCAGCAACTCATATCCTTTCCCCTCAAACTTATTGTAGTGAATAGTCCTTTCCAGCAGTGGGGTCTTGATTTCATAGGTGAAATTAATCCTTCATCCAGTGGTCAGCACAAATGTATCCTAGTAGCCATAGACTATTTCACCAAGTGGATAGAGGTAGTACCTACAAGGAATGCCACCCACCAGGTTATCATGAGGTTTTTGTATGAGAACATCTTTATCAGGTTTGGATTCCCAGTAAGGCTAGTGACTGATAATGCACCATATTTCAAAGTTGTGGCATTGGTTAACATGGGTGAGTCAATGGGCATTCAGCTGGTGCGTTCCACTGCCTATTACCCTCAAGGAAATGGCCTTGCTGACTCATCCAATAAAATCCTAGTCAGGATCATTAGAAAGATATTGGAGACTAATCAGAAAAGCTGGGATTCTAAGCTAAAGTTTTCTCTATGGGCTGATAGAGTGACTGACAAGAGATCCATAGGGACTTCTCCTTTCAAGTTGGTTTATGGTACTAAGGCCATTTTTCCCATTCAACTAATTCTTCCAGTTGCAAAATTCTTTTAGGAGGAGTAGGATGAACCAAATGACATGGAGAGGAGGATGCTTGATTTGGTGGAATTGTAGCAAGTCAGGGAATAGGTGATGGAAAGGTTAGAAGCTCATCAACAAAAGATCAAGACTATTTTTGACAAAAGGGAAAAAGTGGACAACTTTCAGGTTGGAGATTGGGTCCTCAAGTGGGATACTGTCAAGCAAGACAAGGGAAAGCATGGAAAGTTTAACTCTTTGTGGATAGGCCCTTTTGTGATAGCTCAAGTGCATCAAAAAAACACCTTCAAATTTCAAAATCTGGAAGGAGAGGAGGTGTTTGATATCCCAGTAAATGGGCAATTTCTGAAACTCTATTTCATATGAGGCTTTAAGGCCTTGTTATTGTAAAATATTAGTTGGTAGATTGTTTTTGCTTACAAAATAAACTCCATTCCCAATGGAACAATAGTAGATAGGTTTAATTCTTTTTTTTTTTCAGGAAAGACATTTTGGTCTGGGGTTCTTGGGACCTCACAGGGAGGTTCCCATCCCAAAGTAGGAGCTAGATGTTATCTCCTAAATAAATCAATTTTCCATAGGTCCACTCAGACAATTTATTTTTTGATAAATGATGAAGGTTTCAGGTCATATTATGAACAATGTTTGGATGACTAACAAAGTTGGAATATCTGGTGCTTAGTTTTTCAAAAAAATTGAAAGTTTTAGCTTTCGATGGCTTAGGCGAGATTTCAAATAACTCATTAGCCACCGAAAAGCAGAGCTTTCGGCAGCTAACAGTTTTGAATCAAGAACACATTAACCACCAAAATCCTGTTGATCATGTTTTTATAATTTTGGGAAAAGGGGACTTTCGGTGGCTTAGGAAAACTTACCAATAGTTCATTAGCCACCAAAAATCCTTGGTTTTGATGGTTTAGCGATGGATCCAAGAAGACAGTAAACCACCAAAAGCGTGTTGAACTTCGTTTTAAATAATTTCTGGGAATGAGAATTTCGGTGGCTTATGAGAGCAGACCAACGATTCATTAGCCATCGAAAGCCCAGCTTTCGGCAGCTAGCGAACTAAACCCTAGAGTCTCTTAACCACCAAAAATGCCGAAAAGGGAAAACGATTATCTATCCATCGAAATCAAACTCAACAGCATGAGGCATGTCATAATTTAGCATGATTAACCACCGAAAAGATTGAAGAACTGCAGTAAAGCATGAGTTTATGGCTAAGATGTGGTTATTAATCTGAGATGACAGATGGAATTTGAAACCCTATCTTCCCTCCATATGTCCCACGACTGCAGTAAACCTCCACGAAACGCTAAGTTCAACTTAAAAATGATTACTAGGCTGGCTATCTCATGGATATGACCAGAATCCACCATCATCTCATTCAAGTACCTATCAAGTGGTTAACCCCTTAAAATCAGTGCCATACCTTCAGTACACTCCTCATTTGTTGCATGCATCCTTACTGCTCGAAGCCATCTCTGAAAACCAGCCCACTAACCTCCTCCATAGAATTTCAATTTCAATTTTTACAGGTACTAACAAACATAGTTCATAGATGAAGAAAGGATGACCTTAGCTCAGGAAAAAACTAGGATACATCAACTACCTAGAATCTCATCCAGAAGTCTGCCAATTCTTCAAAGATGTAGGTTGTTACAGATTTTGTGAGAAAATCCAAGTTTCACACCAGCAGGTTACAGAAGAATTTGCCCTTTCTTTTGATGGTTCCAAGGCACTGATAGGCAAGGAAGAGTTCTTAGTGGATGAAACCCTAATTGTAGAAGTGATAGAACTCCCAAGAACATGGGAGAAGTGGTTTAAGACCACCATTACTAAAAATGTGGAGTTCAGATCATATTTAAAACCTGAACATAGAAATGTAGTATGGAAGAAAATTGTTCCATCCACCTGGATAGAGGATAGGTGGCAGCAATTACTAAATGTAATTTTGGTGTGTATAACCTGTGAAGGCAGGTACAACATGGCAATGATGTATAACTTCAAGTTGATGAACCATTTTATAGGAAGGATCCCTTTAAACCTACCGTTCTACCTCCACAAGAGCTTAACCAAGATGGCACACTAGGTAAAGGCCCAACCCACCAAAATCGTAGGAAGGTTATCTCACCATGGACTAATACAACTCATTGTCCAAGAATTACTGCAAAGGAGAAATGTAGCATGGGAATTTTTTTTTATGGAATGAGTTTGAAATAGGCCTGCAGCCAGAAGAGAAATGAAAGTCACCTTCAAAGAAATCCACCACCCCCATGAGTGGAAAAAGGAAGAGGAGGTCTATCTCACCAGTAACAGTGGATCAACCTTCTCCCATGTCTAAAACCCACCAAGCTAAAAGAAACCCGCACTTCAGTGAAAAAGAGAAGGAGGCCCCAGCACAAAGTGGAAATATTCTGAACTTACCTTACTCAGACTCAGAAGAAGAAAGGGAGGAGGAAGTTAACCTAGCAGAGCAGGTTGTAGCAGAAAATGAAGAACTTCCATCACCCACACCAAAAGAAGACCAGGTTTGACCAGTGGAAAAGGATTCCTCCAGCAAGCCTAGGTCACAAAGAGTCAACCAATTACTGAGGCAAGTATATGATCTGGAAGTTTTAGAGAGAGAAATAAAAAGAACTAATGTAGTGCTAACCAAGAAAAACACTCAATTGAATAATTTCTTGCTAGAAATGAAAGGAAGGTATTTTTTTTCTGCAAAAAAGGAATCAGAGGTTTATGAAAGACAACACCAGGATTTGCAGGATGATCAGGCTTTTGAGGCTGTAGGTGAAGAATTCCAAATCAAACCATAGCTCTCAAACTCACTTTGCACTAGAAACCCTAGCTGAGGCAGTAGTGAGCCTTCAGAATCTAGAGGCAGCCTAGGATGTAGATGTTTTTCCAAACCTTATGCAGGTTGAAGGAGTGCCAGAAGATCAACAACAAAGCCAAAAAGGTATGCTTTGGAGGATGATTACAATTTTGTAGAAACAGGGCTTTCGGTGGCTTAGGCAGACGCAGCAGCGGTTCATTAGCCACCGAAAGCATAGATTTGGGCAGCTAACAAACCCAGGATTCTGCTTCCTTAACCACCGAAAGCAGAAAGGGGTGTAGAAAGATGTTTTGTCTCATAGAACTAGTTTTGGAAAGTACAAATATCTCAGGGATGAAATATAAATCTGAAATTTGCTAGAAAACACCATTGGAAGAGGTCTATTCCAGTTCTGAGGATACAATCAAGGAGAAAAGGGTCACAAACCTTACTTGTTTTTTACCAGCAATGGCTTATCTATTAGATGACAGGTTACATCTCTACTTCAGTACTCATTGTAGTCATCAAAGAGTTCAATGAGGGAACAAGAGTTAACTTTAGATAAACTAGTAGTTAAATTAGGGTTTTTGACCTAGTTTTGCAAAAAACATTAATTTTATTTATTTTTAGTAAAACAGATCCAATTTTTTAGGATCTGAATATTTTTGTAAAGGATATAAAGCATAAGACTTATTTGAAACAATCACTTGAATACGGGGACCTGTAGACCATTATTATTATCAATCTTCTCATATTATTCATGACCTAATATAAGCTCTTTTGCTATCATATGTTCAGCTTCCATATCTTTTATGTTTTGTGCTTGTGCTTGAATGTTTGATTCAGGTTTATTCATGTTATTCAATGTCTAATAGCTGTCATCCTATCTATATGTTGATGAGTTGAATGGTAAGTACTTTTCCTTGTTATGATTATCCATTTATATGTAATTGTTTTATATATGAATCTACCAGCATAGTAAGTTCTCCATCTTTTCACCCTATTATCCAACCTCTTAACAGTGGTAGTTAGAAGCCTTATCTTTGATTGAGTTTTATGCATGTCTTGAGAGTGTGAGGTCCTGTAGGTCATCTGACTTGATCCATTTAGAAAAACCATAAAAAACATTTAAGTTACCAGGAATCCTCGAGCTGCAACCTAGAAGAGTTTCCTGGAGTGATAACAATGATTATAACATCGTTTTACAGCCAAATATGTTGAAATTACTCTCATAAAAATCCTATAAATCTCTCTTTAACAATATGCATCAATGCAATATATTTTAGAATCAAAAATCAAAGGAAGACTTGGAGATTCGAACCCTCAATTACTGGAAACTTATGGATTTGATAAATACACTTGTTACACTATCATTAATGGCTAGAAGCAACTATCATATCACGAATCAAACTCCAGGTGGTTTCTCCTTAGCTTTTGTATGACCTGCAATGAACATGGGAAGAAGGGAGGGAGATAGGAACATGGTACTTGGGGCACATCACCCAAGAGAAATGATGCTCATCACTCAGTATTGAAGCCAAGATTCACATGACATCAAAACAATAATAAACCAAACTGGATAATCGAGCAGAAAGCCTTCCTTTATAGGCTTGAGTGACTTGTTGAGCACGTCATCCACCTGTTGACATTAGGGGAATTTTGAGGTCTAAAATGGGCCTCATAAGAGACATAATAAAATATTGTAAATTTGTCATTTTTGGGGGAATGTATATTTACAACTCACATTTGCATTACAATTCATCTAGCTATGGTTAAGTTAAAGTGAAAAGATGTACACAAATAAAATTGATAAAAAATAATCATTCATATGATTAGAAACATGAGTACTTTTGAATGCATAAATGTACTAAAATAAAGTACTCATCAAATAAAATAAAATAAAGTAAAACATTTTAGTTTTGAATTGTAAACCTAAATTAAACTTTTATAAATAAATTCTAAATTATACTCATTTAAAATAATTCACATTAATAATTATTTATTTTATATATTTACACATTTAATATAAAATTTTAATCTTTATTCTTTAATTAAATATAAAATCATATATTATATTAAAATATAATATAATATAAATTATAATTATTATAATATAAAATAATTATTATAATATATATTATATTATATTTTAATATAATATGATGTATATAAATGTGTAATATATGTGACTTTATATTATAACAAAAATAAAACATAAAGATCTTAAATTAAATATAACATTATATATTATATTAAAATATAATATAATATGATATATAACCATTTATATAATCGCATAATATATGTGACTTTATATTATAACAAAAAGAAAACATAAAAAGTGGATTATGTTACATAACTTGAATATGTTGCTTTATGTTATTATATCTATTATATATCTCATAATAAAAATTATAATGTATGACCTTCTCTTAGGAGGTCACGAGTTCAAATCCAGAGGGGGTAGTGTATGTACACCTCTGTAGACTTTAGCAGTTAAATCGCTGCGCAGAGGGGGGTCCCTTGTCCCACAAATAAGGGGGTCTCATACACCAATTTGGTGTCTCGCTTGGCGGTGACCTTAAAAATAGATTATTATTATTATTATTATTATTATATATGATGTAATATATTATATAATAATTTCATTATGTTATAAAAAATTATATATACAATAAAATTTGTTTATTATATAAAATTCAAAAGTACTAAATCATGATTTTATTTTTGAATTTATGTTCGAATTTTGATTAATAATATATTTGTATATTCAAAAGATAAAGTGTTTTAATATGAAAATACTTTAACAGTACTTAGTACACCAGCATAGATCCATCTTAAACCTAGATCTAGAAAGCATCAAGAGGGATCCAATTTTTTTAGGTGTAAGTTAATTTTATCTTAAATTTTTAAATGTTCATAAAAAATTACATCTCAAACATTTTGATCCAAATAGTGTTTGGTAAATCTAGGTTTAACGTGGATCTTTTAGTTACTTTTCATTTAGTTTTATTATTTGATAAATTAGGTGACATGTTTTTCTCTATATTCTTTTTTGTTTTAGCATAAGTGTTGGTGTAATGTTAGGCTAAACACACATTGATCTCATCAATGTTATTTGGATGGCACTCCTTTATTCTAATAAATAAGCCATAATCAAATATATCAAAACTCTACTCTAAAGCCACACCAAATAATATCTAAATTTTATTATAAAAAATGTTATATTTTTATCATGGTGAATTATAAAGAAAGTTAGTTAATTTAAATTGTTTTCAATTATTTTAAAAGTAATTAAAAATGAAGTAAAATAAAAGGGCTAGAATCTTGGAAGAAGGTTGAATATTTTTTTTTTAAAGTTTAGAATAACTTTTAAATATATGAATTCACAATACAATTTATTTTTTTATTTTTTTATTTTTTTTTATTTTTTCGGTTAACATAATGTTTTTTTTTAATGTAGGTTGGCATAACGTCACGGGATCTCCCCCATACTGGGTTGAGAGCACCTTGCTTCTCTCGGTGCAATAAATATTATATTTGAAAGTAATTTATCAGTACATTTTACATTATGAGTATGGTTAACCATGGATTTTCATCCACCATTTACAATTTGACAAGTAAGGAACTTTAACTCAAGCAATGTCACCTCAACCATAAGGGATGATGTCATTCTCTATAATTTGATTGGTTCTTGTAAAGTTTATTTTGATGGTACATTTTGTGTTTTGAGGCCCATTTTTTACCTCAAAATTCTCCAAATGGCAGGAAACCCACTTGTCAATCCTGTCCCTAAGCCATGAGTGCGCCCTCCTTGATGAGATTAGCAAGTTTGGTTTGCAAATGGTGTTTCCTTGTTTGTATAACTCAACCCAAAGTGGAAAGTCTCCCTCCTTGAGCAAAATAGTAAGAATGAAGCTTGGGTAAGGTTTTAATGTTTGTATATTTCAGTCCAAAATAGAAACTATGCCCTCCTTGAGTAATTATCAAGTTTGTGCATAAAGTAATGGTTCCTTTCTTTTCATTGCTTTTGATAGTTTCTATATTTTCTATGATAGATTGCTTTTGCCTAGTTTTGCATTGTTGTCATTTTTCCATCCTAGGCAATTTTCCTAATGTGCCCTCAACAACTCATTTACACCTTTAATTAGTTTTCATAATAATTAACTAATTACAAATGACATGAATTTAGAAATTACATGCCTCTATAGTTTTAAATAATCAAAATTCCTAGGCATAATTGATTAATTCAATGTTTTGACCGTAGGAACTTGACAAGGTCAACACTTTCAAGGTACCTTCAAGGGAGGGGCATGACAAAAGGTAAGGATCCTACACCTTTAATTGTTTAGAATTTAAATAAATCCATATGAATTAATATCATACTTTGTGTGTGTGTTGGTTATGAATTTAATAACCAAATCCAATGAGGAATAATGGTCATATTGTGGTAATGTATGCCATGTGCAATAGTCATGGGTGAGGCCATGATGGATATTTAGTTGAATTCTTTGGATAGGCCTATGCATGAGTCTATCTATGCAAAGAATGGGTTATGTAAATCCATATTTATACATTCCTATGTGTGAGTACATGTGTTGAGATGCATTATGGAAGTGCATGGATGTGAATGTGGACTCATTGTGTGAATGCATGGGTGTGCCTTAACAATTTCATTGCAATTCATTAATATATGGAATGATAAAATTAGTGGCAATTATAAGATCATTCCATGAGTTGATATGGATGTAGGAAAATGAATTGCATGAAGGATGTAGTCTTACGGGCTAGCTATTGGATGCTCTATTGGAAGGGCAATGTTGCACAAAAGGGAATTACTGTATTATAGGTAATTTTTCCTAGATATGGAAATGTGTGTGAACCTATAATGAAGGCTAAGGCTTACCATGCACCAGGATAAGTTTAGAAATTCTAGTTTGTGCAATTGGATCCTGTAGGTGATCTAGGAGGATCTCTGAAGCCGATCAAAATAAAAGAATTCAAAAAGTGAATTAAAGTTTACATATGCAAGGAACTCGTCAAGATCTATTTGGAAATGCTCATTTTGTGTGAAAATGCCTCCGAATGCAGAAGTTACTAAAGTTTGAAGTTTCAACAAAATGATTCAAAAAGGAAAAAATGGGTAAAATTAGAAAAAATGTTAATTAAAAATTTGGTTGGAGTCAATGGGAATTGAACCCAATACCTCCATATATACCAAATATTTCACAAGTTGTATTATCCAAGGTTCCTGCCAGTAGTTATTGTTAGTCACATTGTTAGTATTATTAATCCTCCCTTGTCTAATTTGGTCATATGTCTAAATCATGAGTCATGTCTAAATCGGGAGTCCATCCAGTCTATTTTTAGTCACTAGCACCATTGGGTCCACTTCGCCTAATTGGGGAACATATTCTGGTTACTAAGTGTGGGGAACACTAATTGAGGCCTACTGCCATTGATTTCACTTGTATGCATCAATTTAGGAGCCTCCTAGATAAATCCCTACAATTTAGGAGCCACTGGGAGTGCCGATACAACCCTTCATCAGTTGAGTTTAGTTAGTGACTAGTCAAGCTGAGTTAGGAGTCAGTTACATTTAGTTCTAGTCCTCTACATTCAGTTAGGGCTAGGTTTGCACGGTTGCATGTAGGAGAGGCAGGAGAGGCACATTTCTCACCTACCACCATCAGTTAGCCTTAGTCAACACTATATTAGACACTTGATTTGTCTTTTAGAAGTCAGTTGAACTCTGGTAATGGTTTAGACAAGGTTAGTTAACTATTGGGTCCTTCGATAATGATTTAGACAAGGTCTTAGTTACCTACAGTCAAGTAGAGTATAATCAATTCAAATTTCCTCATTTGGATTCGAATTGCATGTGGCTATTTAAGATATTGTACTTCATTGTAATTATTATCTAATTACTCTTTGATTAATGAAAAGCATTCACAGTTGCAGGCCATTTTTGCATTGTTTTATTCTTCAATAATTGAGTAAATTGTGTGATATATCTTGTGAGTTGTGTGTTTTTCCATAGATCTATGTGCTCAATTTAATATGGTATCAGAGACTCGGTGGACAAGGCACTTCTCCTGCTCAAATATCCTACTGGATCATTTTTTCTGAGCAAAATTGCTCCTTCCAACTCTGCACCAGAAGCAAAAGTTTTACCACTTAATACCCCAAGTTAAGGAATTTTTGATCAAGCTTGCTTGATTAATTATGCTGGGTGTGATGAAAACCTGAAATGTGTAGGCTGTCCGACCTTACTTTGAATGGATTCATCAGTTCCTCTTCTCATCCCATTCACAAGCTATTCAGAATGGAAGACGAAGATGATTGCATCTTTGAAGAGACAAGATCTCTATGAGGTGTTTATTGGAATTGGTGAAGAGTCCTATGAGAGTGAGAATGATTGGATTAATGCATGTGATGGAGCTTTGGGAACAATAGCACTGGCTCTTTCTCCTAGATTGTGCTATCTCAATAGATCTATTGAATACCCAAAGGAACTCTGGACAAGATTGGACAAAACCTTTGGAAAGATTGATGAGGATCATAATAGCACTTTGGAGAGCACATACAGCACCATAAGAGTTCATAATACAAAATTTTAGGGCTCTACTCTCTTTTCTAAGGTTGTTTAAGATGAAAAAGAAGCAAAGTCCTCCTCCAGTGATTTTCCTTTGAATTCTGTGCAAAATTTGTCAGTAATTGCTTCCGAAAGTGAAGATAAATTTGATTTTTCTCCCTCTAATGTTGCTACTGGTGTGAAAATATGTAATACCTTGGATATTTTGGAATAAATATCATACTACTAGAGTGATCCATTCGCTTCCCGTGATCTATATCTTCCAGCAAAATTAATGAGAAGTCAGTTTGGAATAGCTACAAGAAGTACTACAAGAAGTGAAGCGAAGGGATATTATTTAGATATGATATGATATTTCTTGGTTCAATATTTCAGTTTCATAAGCTTTTAGTACTTCTTGTAGCTATTCTCATTAATTTTGTGAAGCGAATGGATCATAAGCAGTCAGTTTGGAAGTCTCCTTCCAAACTGTTGCTGGGGATTTCATTTCATTTCAAAGTTTTGGATCTGTTGTGAACCCATTTAGATCTTATTTAATTTTTTATCTGATATTATTTGGTTCAAATTTTAAAATCCAATATCTTTCAGTTATGCTTGTAGCTGCTCTCACCAATTTCGATGTGAAAAATCAAGTACCGCAATTCTTCCTTAAAATTGTTGTTGGGGATTTGGTATTAGTTTCCTCTTATGAGGTTGATGATATTTTATTTTGTGATTCATAAGCTATTTTAGAAGCTATATCAGACTATGGAGCTCAAGTATTCACTCTCTACAGTTCTAGGGCTTCTCTACCTTTGGTCACATGCTCAACTCCTCACATAACTAGTAAAGAGGAAGATTTTCTGCATCCGGCTGGACACTTGCTCCTAACACTTGGGGCTGTTTTTAAAAATCATGGTTTTCTGTTCATGGCTGAAACATATCAGTTTCTTGAGTGTTCCTCACATGGTTTGAATCCTCAAGAACCTTTTCTCACTTATCAGTTGATTTCAGTTGCTCTACATGGGTCCAATCTTCATCTGATAGCTATCTATACTTCTAATTTAGTTGAGCATGTCATTCTTCTTCCAAAGAGGAATATTCCTCCAAATGTAATGATGGAGAGGTTCACATGCCAGGCCCAAGGATACCTGTGCATAGAAGAACCAGATTGATCCTGATTCTACCTGCTTAATTAGAGGGGGGACTTTTTCCCCATGTGGTTTTCTCCCTAGATCCTTGTATTGAGCAGTTACTTTACTTTACTTGATGTAATGGGTGACCTATGGTATTAGTTACCAGGGCCCACAGATTGTCCAAGTTAGCATTTAGGCAGGGTGTTAGAATTATTAATCCTCCCTTGTCCAATTTGGTCATATGTCTTGTTAACCCAAAAAATCCCCACATAGCTCTCAATGGCCTACACCACCCAAGGACACCATCTCATAACACTTATTTCACTCCATTAGAGCTTCCATTTGACCCCCACACCTCCAAGAGAGTCCGAGGATGAAGAAAAGGGCTAAAACCCCAAAAAAGAGCCCAAAATAGCCCCCTAGGAGCTAAATCCCTTAAAAAGGGGCTAAAACCATAAAAGGGGATAAAGTTAGGGTATAAGGGGATAAAGGCCCAAAAAAGGGGCTAAAGCCCTAACCAAGGGCTTAAAACCCTAAAGTCCCTTCGAAAAACTATAAAAGGAGGGTGGGGGGTCACTCTCAAAACACTCCTCACTTGCCTATTGTTATGCTACCCATGGATGCTTTGAGACCTTTGCCTCTCAAACCACCCACTCTCCCTCTCCTCCATCTCCATCTCATCAAGCCATTGCTTCCCAACCAAGAGAGAGGTGCTCCCATGAGCTAGGGCATGGTGGCCCATTTCCACCTAAGTGAGGTATAATTTCTTTTCATGTTTTTTTACTTGTTTTGCTTTCTAACTGATATTTTACTTGCAGGCTCTATTTGTTGACATTGTTTGCAGGTTTTCCATTGTAGTAGCTTAGGTTGCTTGCAGGTTTCAAGGAGGTGGAACCCTAACCCATTTTTTGCAGAGGGGTTCAAAAGGGCTTCATCTCCCTCTTTCTTTTCTGTTATTAGCTCTTAGATCTAGTTTATAGTTGTAGTCATTTGCTTACTCTTGCTTAGTTTCAGTTTGGAGTTCTGTTTATGCTATTTTCATTTCATTTTTTCCTGTTTTCAAACAATAGGAACCTACCCTTGTTCTCTATAGGCACAAGGGAGCCATTCCTACTTTTGTAGTGAGGAGAAATATTCACTACAGCTTTGGCGACTCCACTAGGTCGATCCCACAGGATCCCTAGGCCAAAAATTTCAAGTTTTCAAGTTTTTTTTTTCAGTTTTACCCTAGTTTCCAGAAATATTATGTTAGATCTATTTAAATCTGCTTTATTTCCTGTTTTAGTCAGTGTCGAAGCCTCTGCTAGGCCAAGCTGAGTCAGACTGACCCCAGTACCAGTTACTGTCGGCCAGATCTGACCCTGCATCACCAAAAAAACCCTTTCCGGAGCAGGGCGCTCTTAACTGTGGAAAAGGTGAGACTGGGGCATTGTTAATTGGCCAACAGGTGTGCCTAGGGTGCACTTAATCCCCAAAAAGGTGCAAATTCAGCCTAGAAGCTCAGGTTGCAGCTGTTTTCACATTCTATGCGACCCCCTTGCTCATTTCTGGAAATATCTCGCAGCCCCCTCACTGGATTTGGTCAGAAATGTGCGGCCTGTCACACAGAAGTTGTATTCAAGTTTAATTAATAGTAATTTTCAGTTTTAGGGGACTGTTAGTGTGGCCCAGCCACCTCTGTCCACCATTGTAGGTCTCTTTCAATTCCATTTTTTACTTTCTGCAAATCAATCTATGAATAATGTGTATATGCTAAATCAATCATTAAGGCTTAATAAAATGAACTAGTCTAACTAAAAGTAACTTAAAAATAACCATATTCCTGCCCCCTTCCTCCTCTACCCAGTCATCACCCTCCGGGGTATTCTGGGATACGACGAAGGGTAAGCTCATATAGATCTAGGCACTCCATGGTATTTTTCCCAAACCACTAAAACCAGGTGACCTGGAAGGTAGAGGGGGTAGAGAAGGAGGGATTCTCACGATGCTAAGCATCCTCCCTGTTGACCAACCTAGCACTTGGGAGGTGACCTAAGGATCTAAGGATGGGCTTAGTCCCATTGTGTTGAGAGCCCAGCACCTTCTCTTGGTTGAAGAAGAATATCACTAAGAGGTAGACATTTAGTTAGGCCAACAATTCAGGGTTAATCACCACACTTGCTTACAAATTTATATTTATGTTTGCATACAAAACCATGATATGAACTCTACCATGAATTCATAAACCATATTGCAAACCAAATACCAGAACAAACAAGCAAACCAACACACCATACCAAATAATTAACCCAACTCAGTTCATGACGTTGGGTAAGCCTTAAAATTTACCAAATTTACACTAAGTTCAATCAATTCTGTAGTCTTTGAGGACATATGTCCCTGACTGCTTCAAATATGGGAAGTACTTGGGATTTTCCAAGAAACTCATTGTGAGGAGTACCACAGGAACCCCAAAGTAGCTGGCTGCTGAGAGGAATTGCCAAGCGAAACGGGCAATGACCCCTTCCGATTGTGTAGAAGCACCCATGAGGAACAAGCCAAGCGTTGTCTTCTGGTAGTCTTGGTGGCTGAGAGACAACCTTTAGCCAATAGGAATCCATTGAAACTAGGGTCTGAATCTCATACCCACCAGTTTCATACACAAAAGCAAACACAATTGATCCTCCGCGATCTTCTTCATGCCTAAGAGGTGAACCACCACCATTTGGAACACTTGATCGGCACCTTCGAAGTCGCTCTCAATGATCTCCCACACCGTTAGAGGGCCACACAGCCTCTAATTATGATTTAGACCCATATCAGTTTGAACCAGACCTCCACACCACACATCAAGCCCCATGGCTAGTGCAAACCCGGATCCATTTTTCGGCCTAACCTTAGCAAGTGGACCCATGTCCACATCACAACCTGTCACCCACAACTTGGCAAGTGGTCCAATTACAGTCATGCAGACTATCATTATCCAACTGCCACCACCCATAGTAACCAGCCAAGTTGACCCAGTGGTAACACACGGGGGCAGTGGCCCCTCCACACACACTGCCCCTCCGACCACACAAGGGGGTAGTGCACCATCCACATACATTTCCCCTACTGTAATACATGGGGGAAATTCCCCCGCTACCCATACCATCCCACCCACAACACTTGGGGGCATTGGCCCATCTTCCATGGTACCACCACAAGCACCCCCAGCCATGCAAATGCATTATGCACCTGCAAACCCCACCCCCATTGTGGCCCCATCCCACATCAACTTGGGGTCAAATATGCCCTTCATGGCTCATCTGAACTTTCCTAACTTGGCTAGATTAACGAATGACCCCATCCACCTCCAAGCTTTCTGGCCACCCATGCCAACTAAGCTGCCATCACACATCCTAAAGTTTGAAGGCAAAGACGGGGAATGTCCCCAAAATCATATAGTGACATTCCATATATGGTGTTCATCCAACAACATCATAGATGACTCCATCAAGTTGAGGTTGTTCCAATGCACCCTTACAAGTGCCACATCCAAATGGTACATTGAGCCACCAGAAGCCAAGTACCTCGACTTCAAATCCCTAGCCTTCATGTTCCTACAGTATTTCCAACTCCCTGTCAGATATGACAAGGGGGTGGATATCCTGCTATCCTATCACCAAATCAACACCACTCACATAACGGACCATATCCATGAGTGGCAGCGATGCCATAGCTTATGCAAAATCCAACTAGATGACAAGATCTTCTTGGATTGGTTCCTTAAGAATTTTCTACCACACATCACAAAGGACGTTGCATCTGAACGTGCCCAATCTGAAGAAGAGGCCATATTGAAGGCCCAACAATTTGATCTCATTTACGCCTTGTATGGATACTTGTACATTGTCATTCCAGACGCTTCCCATCCAAGTACCTCTTACCGCGACGCACTAGGGGCATCCCACACAGTGGACGACATCATAGGGTTAGTCTCCCAACAACCATAGCCTCGACTGACACCGCCTGTCATTTCACTGCAACCAAGCAACACTACTAATGTTACTTACCAAAACCAAGCTCCGGACTATGCTAGAATGATGTCCTAGTCCGGAGCAACAACCTCTTATGCACAACCTATGCCACCGCAGTAGGCTCAGGCCATGGCTTGGCTAACACAATAGTATGTGGTCCAAATGCCCACATTTGTGGCACCACCACCCCCACAAATATACTATGCACCACCGGTGCAACAAGTTCAAGCCCCCACCCCTGCTCCACCCTCTCTGTTGGGACAAGTTTTCACACAACAAAACCGTCCCAACCAGCCTGCCCCCAACAATAAACAAGGGAAAGCTAGAAACAACCGGCCCCGCAACCAAGGCAATAACCAACTGTAGGGAGGCGGTCAGCAATCGAACCCTCCCAATAATGTCGCGGCTAACCGGCCATCCCAAAACCCCCCATGACAGAATGCACCAAGACATAACGCTTCGTTGCACACAAACCAACCTTGTACACTCTATGATATTTATGGTCATTACACATTTGAGTGTCGCCTCATGGCTCACGCTAAGCAGGCCATTCAAAATGAGGCCCAACATGTCGCCAATGCTCCCAATCAAGCCCAACCCAACCAGGCACTACAAGAACCTCCTCCCATGGTGCTTCAAAACCCACTACCAGTCCAAGGATTGGTGGCAACCATTCCCCCTCCCTAGGCCAATCCCAACACTCCGGGGGCACCTCCCATGGACAAAACAAGTGTTCACCACTTGCTAGCCATGACCACTAAAACCAGCCAAGTTGGCCCAGTGGTAACACACGGGGGCAGTGGCCCCTCCACACACACTGCCCCTCTGACCACACAGGGGGGTAGTGCACCGTCCACCTACATTTCCCCTACTGTAATACATGGGGGAAATTCCCCCACTACCCATACCATCCCACCCACAACACTTGGGGGCATTGGCCCATCTTCCATGGTACCACCACAAGCACCCCCAGCCATGCAAATGCATTATGCACCTGCAAACCCCACCCCCATTGTGGCCCCATCCCACATCAACTTGGGGTCAAATCTACCCTTCATGGCTCATTTGAACTTGCCTGAATTGGCTAGATTAATGAATGACCCCATCCACCACCAAGCTTTCTGGCCACCCATGCCAACTAAGCTGCCATCACACATCCTAAAGTTTGAAGGCAAAGACGGGGAATGTCCCCAAAATCATATAGTGACATTCCATCTATGGTGTTCATCCAACAACATCATAGATGACTCCATCAAGTTGAGGTTGTTCCAATGTACCCTACAGGTGCCACAGCCAAATGGTACATTGAGCCACCAGAAGCCAAGTACCTTGACTTCAACTCCCTGGCCTTCATGTTCCTACAGTATTTCCAACTCCCTATCAGATATGACAAGGGGGTGGAGATCCTGCTATCCTGTCGCCAAAGAAACACCACTCACATAACGGACCATATCCATGAGTGGCGGCGATGCCATAGCTTATGCAAAATCCAACTAGATGACAAGATCTTCTTGGATTGGTTCCTTAAGAATTTGCTCCCACACATCACAAAGGATGTTCCATCTGAACATGCCCAATCTGAAGAAGAGGCCATATTGAAGGCCCAACAATTTGATCTCATTTACACCTTGTCTGGATACTTGTACATTGTCATTCCAGACGCTTCCCATCCAAGTACCTCTTAGCGCGACGCACTAGGGGCATCCCACACAGCAGACGACATCATAGGGTTAGTCTCCCAACAACCATAGCCTCGACTGACACCGCCTGCCATTGCACTGTAACCAAGCAACACTACTAATGTTGCTTACCAAAACCAAGCTCCGGACTATGCTAGAATGATGTCCTAGTCCGGAGCAACAACCTCTTATGCACAACCTATGCCACCGCAGTAGGCTCAGGCCATGGCTTGGCTAACACAATAGTATGTGGGCCAAATGCCCACATTTGTGGCACCACCACCCCCACAAATATACTATGCACCACCAGTGCAACAAGTTCAAGCCCCCATCCCTGCTCCACCCACTCCATTGGGACAAGTTTTCACACAACAAAACCGTCCCAACCAGCCTGCCCCCAACAATAAACAAGGGAAATCTAGAAACAACCGGCCCCGCAACCAAGGCAATAACCAACTGTAGGGAGGCGGTCAGCAATCAAACCCTCCCAATAATGCCGCGGCTAACCGGCCATCCCAAAACCCACCATGACAGAATGCACCAAGACGTAATGCTCCATTGCACACAAACCAACCTTGTACACTCTATGATATTTATGGTCATTACACATTTGAGTGTCCCCTCATGGCTCGCGCTAAGCAGGCCATTCAAAATGAGGCCCAACAAGTCGCCAATGCTCCCAATCAAGCCCAACCCAACCAGGCACTACAAGGACCTCCTCCCATGGTGCTTCAAAACCCACTACCATTCCAAGGATTGGTGGCAACCATTCCCCCTCCCCAGGCCAATCCCAACACTCCGGGGGCACCGACCATGGCCAAAACAAGTGTTCACCACTTGCTAGCCATGACCACTGAAGAGGTCAACTTACAGACTAGATGAAATTAGTATGGTACCACCACCAAACCTACCAACTCATCAGCAGCATCCATGTCTAAGACAACCAACCTACCTCTCTAGTTACCCCCGTTCCTATGCCCCCCCATACGTAGAATCACCAATAATGCCACAGCTAAAGCTGCAGTCATCTATAGGTTTGTGGATGATTTGGCCCAAACATCAACTACAATGTCCGCTCTTGAGGTACTTAAAACATGTCCAACGTAGAAAAAATCCTTACTAGCCTCTCTAGGGGCAGTAGACCCCTCCGAATCCAAGTCAATCACATTTGACATAGAGAACAGAGAGCCATGCATGCCCTCCACTATTTCCTTCCAAAGCCTGGTGTCCATCCAGAACTTGGTTGTGCACCGATGCATAGTGGATGAGGGGGCATCAACGTGCATCATGTCTACCTTGGTTTGGTAGAATCTTGGATCACCAATTCTGCAACCGTCCTCCACGACTCGATGGGCTTATGATGGACACCCCACTAAAGCCCAAGGAATCCTCCCCCATGTCCCCATCATGTTATCTAGGAAGACAGTCCTAATCGACATCGAAGTCATCAAAGCTGAATTGGACTACAACCTCCTCCTTGGGAGGAGTTAGCTGTACACCATACAAGTCGTCACATCAACTATCTTTTGCCTCATGATGTTCCCCCACAAAGGGAAGATTGTGATGGTTGACCAGCTCACCTACCACGATCCACAAGGGTTAACAATGCCTGCCAATGTTATCCCTACCATCACCACCATTGAGCTGCAAGGGGCAACCGCACATGCTAACGTCATCCCTATAACCAACATTGTGGTTGAAAACACACCAGCCTCCCCACCGTTGAATGTGGGCCCTGGGTTGTTTACTGATCCCACCATGATGGCTCCTTTCCTGTTGGTGTCACCACCACCGACACAAAATCAAACTGTAGACTTGTGCATGGTCTCATCAAGCATCGCTACACCCAAACAGCAACTGCAGCCACAGCCCCAACCACAACCACAACATCGTCTGCAGCCACAATGCCAATAGTAGCCGCAACATCACCCGTAGCAGCAGCATTACGTGCAACTGCAACCACAACTTCACCCCCACATGCAACTAGCTGGAAGTTGTGTGGGCTCATCTCCAGTCCATACAATTCCCTTCCTCTTTCCCCCACCTAGTGTCATGAGCAAGCCGCTCATGGCCACCTTAAGCCTACCCAACTTTATGTTGGGGATCCCGGTGTGGTATCTAGATCCACCAGCTCAACCAGCAATGCCCCAGGTTGTTTTAACCCTAGTCCAACCTATTGCGGTTAAGTCTCACCCTCCACCCGGTCCACACAAGCCAAGCACCGCACCCGCACCTGCACCGCCCCAACCCAAAAGGGCTAGGGGAAAGAATACCAAAGCCACCGCAGAACCACGACAAGTCCTTCCTTGTGCCATCTGTGAACAATAGGGTCATCCAACTCAGAGCTGCCCTGAAATCCCAGTGATCCATGCACATCTGGATGCCATGGATATGAACGAAAACATCCCCATGGTTGAACTCCCAACCGTGCTAGTATTCAGGAACAAGGCATTGAGGACAAACCATGCTTGCACCCTTTGCAACTTGTATGGACATTACTCCCACCATTTCCAAGACCTGCCTGAATTTTGAATGGCTCTCGTCGCCCTCCGTCGCCATTCCCTTGAGTCTGAGATCACCTTGATCGAAGAAGTTCACCCACCACCTCCTTCTTCAGACACCATGTGCATTTACATGATCTCCAATTCTATAGATCCTCTTGTCTCCACCATCACCGACGGTCCATCAGACCTGTCTCTTCCATTATTTCCACCGCCCCAGCTCCATCCGCAGCTGCAACCTCGGTCGCAACCTCAACCTCAGTTGATCATTTTCCTTTTCCTTTTCCTTTTCCTTTTCCCTTTCCTTTTCCCACCATTCGGGATCATGATTAAGTCTGCCTTAGCAACCTGCATTTTACAGGATTTCACACTAGGAGATCCTATGTGGTACCTTGAACCACCTACCCTACCTCTAAGGCCCCAGGATGTGTGGACTCATGTCCATCCAATTGACATGATGTTGCACCTACCTCCAGGTCCATCAAAGACTCCTCCCGCCTCCAGGCCTGCCCCTTTTCCTCCAACAAAGACTAGGGGAAAGGCCACAAAAGCCACAACCAATACCACTTTCATGATATCTAGCACTAGTTTCCATTTCTCCTCGTCGGCCATGGAAGATCCACCTGATCTATCCTAGCACCACTTATGTGATGATAGAGATATATGTAAGACCACCTTTGGTTTTACCCCATTCCATTTAAACCATAGTGTGGAATCGGTTCTTCCCATAAAAGACTAGATTTCATCACCCTACCTTACCAATGACCTTCGTCTTGGCAAGGGGGCACACCTCTTCGCTGACTCAAATGACTGACTCTTGAAGAAGCCATGCAACGGGCTCCACCTCAAGAGAGTCTATGCCTAATGAGTCCCTTATAGCGTAGTTTTTTCTCTTTCTTGTTTTTCAATATTTTTAAGCACAAGTCAGGGGCAGCACCATCAGCTTCTAGTCCAAAGTCACCCGGAATCGGTTCGAAACACCTCTCACACCTCCAGGCTCAACTTTACACCTCCTTATGAGACCATCGTCTCATGTTTAACAAATTAATTTCGGGACCATTTCCCACAATTCACCTTGATTTACGAGCCATGACATAACGATATGAGTGTCTATGGACCGGTACTCGTATCACACTTCCCGACCACTACTCATGCAAGCTGTTGGGCCACCACCCGTTAAGGATTGTACTATAATTTTACTTTTTGTATTTATAAATGTGTTTTTTCACCACACCTTACGTGGACATCTGGACCATCGTCCACAAAACCCTTTGTTTTTCTTCCATGTATTTGACATAGAAGTGTCCTCAAGCCACCGCCCATTAAGGAATGTAATTTTAGCTATTTTGTATTTTTAACACATAGATTGTCTTTTCTTTTTACTGCACCATACACGAACCTCTGGACCACTACCAAAACGATTTCTTTTCTTGCACGTATTTGGCATGTAAGTGCCCCTGGACTTGTACTCACATCATATGTAGTAAAGTCTGTCCACCACAACACACACACGCGCTCTCCTAACCTTTGTCCGAGAGCCACCTCGATTTGCATGCCTCTACCACACCAACTCACAGGCCTCTGCCACGATATATCCCATGCATGTATTGGTATGTTTGAGAGCCTTCTGCTCCATCCATACTGCATGGATGACTTGTGGCCCTCTGTCCACCATCCTGACATGGGGGCACCGCTCATGCCACCGTAGTCAATTGACCACATTGGAGTTTCGTTTAAGCTCTTTTCTAACTCCTTAAAACAATGAAAATATCATCGAGCGCAGCTGCTTCCTTTCCTGCTTGCTAAAGTATAGGAAAGGGCATCTACATCGTCTCATTTACCTCCTTTTGCGGACCATGTAGACCACCTCATGAAAAGGACCTCCTTGGCACACTCAAGACAAGATCGTTCCCCTCTGCATACTTTTGTGCTTTCTCGAGCAGAGGGGCCACACTTTATGAAAAATCCCACCACCGGTTGTCGTTAAGCTCTTTTCCAGCCATCTAAACAAGAAAATATTGCCGAGCAAACTTGGTTTCATTCATGCTTGTAAAAGTATTTGAATGAACATCCAATCAATATAGGTTTAACCTTTTCTGGCCTGATTGGACTACCAATGGTAAAGAATCCTCTCATCCCCTCCAGGATGGGCTAGCTCTCTTATGTATACTTTTATCCTTTTTCGAGCACAGGATACTACCAACGAAAAAGAGCCCCCACTGGAGTCTTCTTCGTGCTTTCAGACTCTCTAAAATTGAAAGCACCATCGAGCATTTACCTTCTCGGGCTCACCAAAAATCCACGAGATCATACCACAACGGTGTCCCTAGGAAGCATCCCCACATCGGGTCGCCTTTGTTCAGAGTACTCTACAATGTGTCTTCCTTGGATCCCATCAATATCAAAAGTGTCCACCTCCTCCAAGTATTTCCCATCTGCAGTGACATTCCCAGTATTACAGATATGATCCCATTCCCATGAGTTATGTTTCATTTTCTACCTAGTCCGCCCTGTCGTCATACTCTGAACAAAGGAAGTTTGAGTCTCCCACTCCCCCCCTACCCCTGTTCAGTTTTTCCCTTCCCTCCCCTCCCCCCCAATTTAGTGAATTAGTCCGCAGATTGCTTCACACCTTTCAGTTATCCCTCGCACTCCTGGTCAAGGAAACATCATTGCCTTGACCAGGGGCAGGTCTCCCTCTGTCGATGCCAACACACATATTCTAGAGGATAGACCCAAAGGTCCATATACCTTGGTTTCATTTACATCATTTATGAGTTCCTTGGACCACTTGAGAGGAGTCCTTAGTGCCTCTCGGGATGGTTGTTTCTCATGTGCTCGACTTCAACTCCATCATCGCACCGTTGAGATTTGTATAGGGTTTGTTCCACACAGTACTTGGTCGAAGACCCCGGATGTCACCCAACTCTAGCATATTGGTGAGTCCACTCGAGGGACCTAAACAGGTTATGTCCCATGTGATTTTTGGGTTGCATTGGAGACAGTAATCAGAAGCCCCAGCAGTGCTTCGGTATACCTTTATGATTGATGTAGCATACTTGTACCACAAAGACTCTGACTCTTAATCAGTGAGTCCATACAGCTATGTACCATTCCAGATCCAGCAGATCGTCAGTCATGAAGATGTAGCATTCCATGAGAATGCCATGGGTCCAATGTACCAGATCAATATTGTATTCAGCCTCACATGAGAGGCAACCAACATTGTAACATCAGTTGTATATGATCGGCTCTTGTATTTTAGAGCATAGATCAAATGATTCTTTTAACATTGTCACAAGCATGGGAATGCCCGCCTCGTCCATATACATGTCACACATTTATTATATCTCACCCATTGATGGGAACCAAATTAATACAAAAACCAAAAGCCACCATGCCCCAGCCCCAGAAGCACCACCTCTACATAGCAAATCCTATGATGTCCTTTGGCCATACGTTGAGCTCCTGCCCTCACACATCAGGGGGAAATATGTTAACCCAAAAATCCCCCACATAGCTCTCAATGGCCTACACCACCCAAGGACACCATCTCATAACACTCATTTCACTCCATAAGACCTTCCATTTGACCCCCACACCTCCAAGAGAGCCCAAGGATGAAGAAAAGGGCTAAAACCCCCAAAAAAGAGCCCAAAATAGCCCCTAGGAGATAAAGCCCTCAAAAAGGGGCTAAAACCCTAAAAGGGGCTAAAGGCCCAAAAAAGGGGCTAAAACCCTGACCAAGGGCTTAAAACCCTAAAATCCCTTCGAAAAACTATAAAAGGAGGGTGGGGGGTCACTATCAAAACACTCCTCACTTGCCTATTATTATGCTGCCCGTGGATGCTTTGAGACCTTTGTCTCTCAAACCACCCACTCTCCCTCTCCTCCATATCCATCTCATCAAGCCATTGCTTCCCAACCAAGAGAGAGGTGCTCCCATGAGCTAGGGCATGGTGGCCCATTTCCACCTAAGTGAGGTATAATTTCTTTTCATGTTTGTTTACTTGTTTTTCTTTCGAACTGATAGTTTACTTGTAGGTTCTATTTGTTGACATTGTTTGTAGGTTTGCCATTGTAGTAGCTTAGGTTGTTTGCAGGTTTCAAGGAGTCAGAACACTAACCTGTTTTTTGTAGAGGGGTTCACAAGGGCTTCATCTCCCTCTTTCTTTTATGTTATTAGCTCTTAGATCTAGTTTATAGTTGTATCCATTTGCTTACTCTAGCTTAGTTTCAGTTTGAAGTTCTGTTTATGCTATTTCCATTTCGTTTTTTCCTATTTTCAAAGAGTAGGAACCTACCCTTGTGCCCTATAGGCACAAGGGAGCCATTCCTGCTCCTGTAGTGAGGATAAATCTTGACTACATGTCTTAATCAGGATTCAAGTCTAAATCGGGAGTCGAAATAGTCTATTATTAGTCACTAGCACCATTGGGACCATTTGGCCTAATTGGGGCACATATTCCAGTTACTAAGTGTGGGGAACACTAATTGAGGCCTACTGCCATTAATTTCACTTGCATGCATCAGTTTAGGAGCCTCCTAGATCAATCCCTACAATTTAGGAACCACTAGGAGTGTCGATACCAACCTTCATCAGTTGAGTTCATTTAGTGACTAGTCAAGATGAGTTAGGAGTCGGTTACATTCAGTTGTAGTCCTCTACATTTAGTTAGTGCTAGGTTTGCATGGTTGCATGTAGGAGATGCACATTTCTCACCTACCATAGTTATTTAGCCTCAGTCAACATTGAATTAGACACTTGAGTTGTGTTTTAGAACTCCGTTGAACTATGGTAATGGTTTAGACAAGCTCAGTTAACTATTGAGTCCTCTCATAATGATTTAGACAAGGTCTTAGTTACCTACAGTCAAGTAGAGTCTAATCAATTCAAATTTCCTCATGTGGATTCAAGTTTCATGTGGATATTTAAGCCATTGTACTTCATTGTAATTATTATCTAATTAATCTTTGATTAATGAAAACCATTCACAGCTGCAAACCATTTTTGCATTGTTTCATTCTTCAATAACTAAGTAAATTGTGTGATCTATCTTGTGAGTTGTGTGTTTTTCCACGGATATATGTGCTCAATTTAATACACATGTCAAAAAATTTATTCAAGTTTGAACATAAATTACTTTGGGAAAGGGGGGGTCGAGGGCTAAGCCCTCGACCCATAAGAAAAAACCAAGGCTTGGATAAGATTATAACCAAAGTATCAACCAACCAATACCCTGTCACCATATTATATGCTACACCACATCATACAACCACCAAACCTTTGCCAATAAACATTACCATATGCCACAAACCATATGTTACCATATGCCATAGACCATATAAATAACATATGCAACAAAACCCATAATCAAAAATCGTGGCTTGGATAAAATTATAACCAACATATCAACCAACCAATACCTCATCACCATATTATAGCTACACCACATCATACCACCACCAAACCTTTGCCAGCAAACATTACCATATGCCATGAACCATATAAATAACATATGCAACGAAACTATTAATATGGAGAAAGGTCCACGGGTTTGAACCTGTGACCTCCTCCCCCTTTAACTAGCGCTCTAACCATAATGCCAATAGTGTCGCTTGTTATGGGATATGTGTTAACACCCAAAAAGTGTTCACTACCTCATCTACCCCACTACATGGCTCATTTGTCCATTTTCCTACCATATTTCCTTCAAAAACCTGAAAATCCCACCAAAAAGCATCCAAAAGGCCATAAAACCTCTAAAAAGCCTCCAAAAGGCCTAAAAACTCTAAAAAGCCTCCAAAAGGCCTAAAATGCCTCCAAAAGGCCAAAAAACCCCTTTTTTCCTCCAAAAATATCCAAAATTCCTCTAAAATAGCAAAAATCCCCAAAAGGGAAGAAAAAATATAAAATAATGAGGAAAAGGAGGAAAAAACCCTAAACCACATGGTTTCCAAAAACCATGGGCCAGCACTCCACCACTAAAAAACTATAAATAAGTGATGGAGACCCCTCATTTCACATCCACAATCACAAGCATCCTTACTCTGCCAAAATTGCTCTTGAAACCCTAGCTCACCCTTGGAGCTACTTTCACCATTGAGAGCCCCTTTTGGCCCATTTCCACCACCGGAGAAAGAGAAGGAGCAGCTGGAGCTCGGAGCAACTTCTCGGATCAGCGCAAAGGGCTTCACCAACCTCCACATCGGAGGTAATATCAATAAAAAACCATTCTTTATATTTTGCTGTTTTGTTTCATGCACGTGTTTTAGATTAGTTTTTATTTTTGTTTAGCATTTTCATTTTCATTTTACTAAACTGCTACTAAGGAGTCACTTCTCCTTAGTAGGTGCTCATTCGCACAAGCTAGGGGTAAAACCCTAGCCACAGTTTTGGCGACTCCGCTGGTTTTCTTTTGAATTTTTGTTTTCAGTTTAAAAAATTATTTAGCCTTTTCCTTTCGGCTGTCCCTTTCGGCTGCCGTAAACCGCATTTTTTCCCTCTGCAGTCGCGTCCTGATCGCGTCTTTCAGGCCTTTACCTGCGACCCAACCGCGGCTATCAGACCGTCTCCGACGCCCTGCCGGCGGATTCAAGTCTGTTACCTGCGATCCGACCATGGCTATTTAGCCTGTTTGTTGCAATCTGGTTGCGCCTGTCGGCCATTTTCCTGCGACCCGACCGCGACTTTCCGCCCATTTGCTGCGACCCAAACGCGGTTTTCATCCCCCTAGCTGCGACCCGACCGCGACTTTCAGCCCCTTCCCTGCGATCAGACTGCATCAGTCAGCTAGAAAGCCGCGATCTGTCCGTGCCTGTTTCTCTCAAACACGCGGTCCGACCGCTCGCTTTTACCTCAAACCCGCGGTCTGCTTTCTGCATATTTTACTATTTTTGAACCCAGCCCCTTTGCTGCAATATTTTCTGCATCTACACAGCCATCTGTTCCACCTGCAGCCCTACTTCCTTACAGCCTTTTCTGCAACATAATTTCTGTTCCATTTTACAGAATCTGTTTGAAATTTCAGCATTTTTATTCAGAAAATTTTGCATGTTAAAGTTGTGGATTCAATATTATTGATTAGAAGGTTGCCCCTTTGTGTGGCACTTCTATTTCGGGTTCATCACCTCACGAGCACACACTCTGTCACCTAATTCAAGTGAGACTTAAAAAACTACTTAACTCAACCAACATTCTAACCCCACTTGGGGAACACAAAAGAATCTTTGTAGTTAGGTAGGATCGGGGGGATAGGCTTCCAATAACACCCCTCGGTTACTTACACTTGAGACATAGTTGTTGTCCAATTAGGGAACCAAAATCCCCTAGTACTTTTTGGCACGGTCACAACCAGTTTACCAGAGGGCCTCTCCCTTATGAGGGTTGAAGTCGCGAGATTGGTTCCGGAGGCCTGAGTGGAATACCGCACTCCATTCAATAACTGAAGGGCTACCTTTCGTAGTTCTCAGGATATCCCTGTATAGGGGTATTGCGGTAAAAGGACCAAATGGCAGATTCACCTTTCTGGACGTGTCATGAACGGGGTATCTTAGTTGCCATTCTTGTAGGATTGACTTCTCGGTGTCCCTCCCGATAGGGGGATATCTTAGCCACTTGGCTTTCCTATTCATATTGTCTGACTTGGATTTCATCACCTTGCAGAGGATATGTCTAGTTGAGTCAGAATACTTTTAGTTAGGTGTTTGCATGCTCCCTTACCTCCTTTTTGGTCTAGTGAGTCCACCGTTTTTTATTTTTAGGAAACCTACTGTTTTTTGGTATTCTGACCATTTCTGTTGACACTCCACCTATTGTAGCACAGCTGTTACATTGGGTGTTTTGAGTTGGTTTTTGGCCTGAGTGCCCTATTTTTCAAGCTCTCCTTCTGCACACTCGGTTGCATTAGGGTTTTTGAGCTGTTTTTTACTCACCTCAACCCACAGAGATTTGACACCATCTGTCACCATTGAGTCTCCAAGAAATTCTCGGCGCCTCAAGGGCCAACCCCCACAGCATGGTTCACTTGACACCACCCGTCATCGACACAGATCATCTTCACTTGATACCACTTATCATAGAACTCGAGCCTTGTCACTTGACTCCACTTGTCAGCGGCATTGGACTCCGTCACCCGATAGTGACGCCCCTTATTTTACCTCCGATTCTGAGCCAGAGTCTGAGAACCCCATTTACACTACCCCTACTAGCCCCATGGCTGACGTGACTTCCACTCCCGTCTTGGTAGAGATCGCTAGCGGCCCATCCACCACTACACCAGCTACCACACCTACTTTGGGTATGCCCTCCATGGGGCCCCCATCCACCGTTCCCCTCACAGCACCTATTCCCGCAGCAGGATTACCTATTCCCACTCCATCATTAGCTCACACTACCCAAGGTGGTGCAGGACCATCCCACATCACCTTAGTTCCCCCACTTGGGGGCAACCTCCCTAATGCTACCCCTCCACTTAGGGGAATTGGCCTCAACTTGGTCCAAACCACTACTGTGTCACACCCTACTTCCAGTTTGCCCTTTATGGCTAGCCTCAACCTGCCTAACCTAGCCAGATTAACCAACGACCCTATCCGACACGACCCTGCGTGGCCTCACATGCCCACCAAGCTCCCCTCTGACATCCCCAAGTTCGAGGGAAAGGCAGGTGAGGACCCACAAAACCATATTATGTCCTTCCATCTATGGTGTTCCTCCAACTCCATAGTAGACGACTCTATCTGCCTCCGTCTCTTACAGTGCACCTTCACTGGCTCTGCAGCCAAGTGGTATATCGAGCAACCCCATGGAACCCATGCCACCTTTTCTTCCCTTGCATCAACCTTCCTGCAGTTCTTCCAATTACCTGTCCGCTATGATGCGGGCGTTGAGATCCTACTATCGTGCAGACAGAACACGGCTACCCACATCACGGACCACATTCATGAGTGGCGTCGACGCCGTAGCCTATGCAAGATTAAATTAGACGACCGTATCTTCCTAGATTGGTTCCTCAAATCCCTCCTTCCTGTCATTGCTAAGGATGTGGCATCCGAAAGACCCCAGTCTGAAGAAGAGGCCATCCTTAAGGCCCAACAATTCGACCTCATTTATGCCCAGTCGGGGTATCTCTATACCATCATACCTGACGCCCCTCATGGTAGTAAACACTCAACCGTTGGCTCCCCCTTAAGCCAATGCGCCAACCCAACAACAAATCACTTATGCTGCTTCTGATCAACCCATGCATGACTCCGGTACCCACCACTTGTTGATGATGTCCTCCGATGAGGTCAACCTCCAGACCCGGCAGACCCAATATGGCACCACCCCTAAAGCCCCTCCTGTCGATAAACCCACTAATGCTCATCCCACTGATCAGGCGTTACGTATACCTCCACCTCCCCTAGATGGTGTTCCCAAAGCACCTCATTTCCCGCTTCGCCGTATCAACAATAACCCCAATGCGCGGGCTGCGTCCAACTATAACATTGCCGATGACTTAGCCCAATCCCCCGCAGCCATGTCTGCGTTAGAAGTCTTAAAAAACTGCCCTTCACAATGCAAGACTTTACTCTCAGCCATTGGGGCTATCGATCCAAATGATTCGAGTTTAATGGCATTTGATTTGGACCAATCCGAACCCCGCATGCCTTCCACTTTAGCGTTCCAAGTTTGTGTTTCCGTTCGGAATTTTGTCATCCATCGATGCATTATTGATGAAGGTGCCTCTACATGTGTCATGTCCACCCTCATCTGGCAGAAATTGGGATCCCCCCCTCTCCAGCCGTCCACTACTGCGTTGCGAGCCTACGACGGCCGTTCGGCTCAACCACAAGGCCTATTAACTAACGTCCCCGTCCAGCTGGCTGGCAAAACCGTCCTCATCGACATCGAGGTTATCAATGCACAGCTTGATTATAACCTTTTACTTGGACGCAGCTACATGTACGCCATGCGGGTGGTTCAATTCTTCCGTTTTTCGTACCATGATGTTCCCCCACGAGGGACACGTGGTCAAGGTCGACCAACTCACCTACTATGATCCCAATGCCCCCGCGGCACCCGAAAATGTTCTCCCCATGGTTGAGCAACCTGTTTCGGATGCCACCACTTCAGTGGTTTCCTCTATGGGGCCCAAAGTTTACTCAGATGCGTCCATGAACTCGACCTTCCAATCTATTCCACCCCCGTCACCCGCCACTGACGTGTCTGACCTGTGTACCCTATCCCATAACACGCGAACTCCTACTAATCAACCACCCTTGTTGCCTAAACCCCCTTTGGTACCTAGCCACATTGGTGCTACCCTCATCCATACCATCCCTTTCCTCTTCCCTCCATCAGGAGTAGTTAGCGCCCCGGTCATGGCTACCCTCAGCCTCCCTGGTTTAACCTTAGGATTACCCGTTTGGTATCTTTCGCCTCCCGTTCCCCCACCGACACCCGATGTCATCCTGCAACCGGTGCAACCCATTGTCACTACTAGTCAACCACCTCCCGGTGTTGCTACCCCGTCGTCCTCCATGAACCCCCCCCTCCTGCTACCAAGCCAACTGGGGGCAGAGGCCCCCAACCTTACTCTGCTGTCCCAACTCCCAAGACAGTCAAAAACCCCCCTGTGTTTCGTGCTCCTCCCAAATGCTCGCTGTGCGATGAGTTGGGCCATGCGACTCACCAATGTCCTCAGTTACCGGCATTACAGGCACACATGGAACTGCTTGACGACGACCCCACCATCCCAGTTGTCCACCTTGATCCAACCCCCAAACCTCGCGACAAATCCCTGTGCACTAACCACCCCTGTGCCATATGCGGTATTTACGGGAATTACACAAACCACTGTCCGTATCTCCCCGATTACAGAGCAGCTCTCTTTGAGATGAACAATCTGGATCTTGAGACCGCACCACCCACCATTGAGGAGATCCACCCCCCACGTTCTCCCCCTTCCAGAGAGGTTAATACCATTTATATGATCTCTTCTGCCGCTACTCCCTCGTCAACCGATTTGACGGCACAAACTTTCCACACTGATGAGGAGATCCTCAAGGCTCTCACTGCCCCGGAGTATCCCTGGGATGACATGCACCATCGTTCCTACTTTCTCCCAGATGAATCCTCTTCTAACACTGCTACCCAATTTGCAATTGAATCCAAAGACTTCCTTCCACCCAAGGTCGACTGGTTCAAGGACCCTATTCCTGCTCCTGACGCCTTCGAGGAGGGTAATATGGCCAACATCTTACCTATCATCCAAATTGATATCGCTGTCCCAGGAAGCTCCCCTAAACTCATCACTTTAGGAGCCTCTTGCAGTGAGCAATAGATCGAGGAATACAAAAAACTCTTCAGAGAATTCCGTGATGTCTTTGCCTGGTCCTACACCGAAATGCCCGGTCTTGACCCTGCCATTATAGAGCACCACATTGACACATGGCCTAACGTTCCCCCCGTTCGTCAGAAACAATGTCCCATTCATCTCTCAAAACTCCCAGCTATCAAAGCAGAGATTGAGAAACTTCGCACGGCTGGATTTATTTATCCTATTGCCTATACCACCTGGGTTTCCAACCCGGTTCCCGTTAACAAAAAACAAGGCACCATTAGAGTATGCACTGACTTCCGAGATTTAAATCATGCCTGTCCCAAAGACAATTTCCCCACGCCATTTATTGACCATCTCATCGATGCGTGTGCGGGGCATGAAGTCCTCTCGTTCATGGACAGTTTTTCCGGATATAATCAGATCCAAATCCGCAAGGAAGACCAGTACAAAACTGCCTTTACTACCCCTTGGGGCACCTTTGCCTATCGTGTCATGCCTTTTGGCCTAAAAAATGCTGGTGCCACATTCCAGCAGGCCATGACTTATTGCTTTCATGATTTGGTTCATATCCTGCTCGTCTACCTTGATGACCTGACAGCTCGTTCCCGGAAACGATCAGACCACCTTAACGACCTTCGGCAAGTTTTTCTGCGTTGTCGCAAATATCAGATCCACTTGAACCCACACAAGTGTGTCTTTTGCATTCTGGCAGGCCGATTGTTAGGTTTCATTGTTTCCCAGAAAGGAATTACTGTTGATCCCCTGAAAGTCCAAGCCATCTTAGACCTTCCCTCTCCTCGCACGCTCCGGAAACTCCAAAGCTTGCAAGGGCGATCCAATTTCCTTCGACGCTTCGTTCCTGATTACGCCACAACCGTTCATGGTTTCTTGCGCCTGCTCCATACCCACATCCCCTTTGTCTGGGATGAGCAAGCAGAAGCTGCATTCGAAGCCCTCAAGAAAGCTCTCACACAAGCCCCCTTGATCTCCCCTCCGGATTTTTCTCAGGATTTCATTCTCTACGTCTCAGCTTTCGATCATGCTGTGTCCAGAGTCTTGGTTCAAGAAGACACCTCACACTAAGAGCATGTCATTTACTACGTTAGCCAGACCTTGTCCGGCCCACCCCTACGTTACCCATATGAGGAGAGACTAGCCCTAGCAGTGGTATTTTCCGTCCAAAAGTTGCGACACTACATTTTACTTAGTCATACCACAGTCGTCGCCGACTCCAACCCCATGGTATATCTCCTAAACCGGCGGCTCCTGCAAGGTCGTGTGGCTAAATGGGTCATTATCCTCCAAGAATATGACCTCACATTCCGAACACCTAAGAGCACTAAAGCCCTTGCGCTTGCCCAGCTCATCACTTATCTCCCTTCCTTTCTCCCGGCCCCACCCATCTCCGATGAGTTACCCGACAATTACTTGTTCACTATCTCGTCTGATGACCCATGGTACGGTGATATCTTGTTATACTTACGCACGCAGAAGTTTCGACCCACGGTCACTTGTAATGGACGTCGTTGTATCCGTCACCAGGCCTCTTGCTACCTCCTCTTAGGAGATGTCCTTTACCAGCAAGGGGTCGACACAATTCTTCGTCGTTGCCTTACACATGAGCAAGCTGAGCACGTCCTTAATGATTGTCATAGCGGTGCCTGCGGCAGCCATTTCTCAGGGATGGCCACTCCCCAAAAGGTCATCAACACTGGATACTTCTGGCCCACACTTTTCACCGACTACATCACTGTGGTCAAGCATTGCCATAACTGCCAACTTTTTTCCCCTAAAGCCCGGACACCACCTGCTCCTTTACACCTGGTCCTCACCGTTGGTCCCTTTTGTAAGTGGGCCATCGACTTCATGGAGTGTCGACCCCCATCTGCGAATGGCCATAAGTATATCATTGTCGCCGTCGATTACTTCACCAAATGGGCGGAATCCATGCCCACCTTCAACTGTACCGCTGACACTGCTGCCCGTTTCTTTTTTAACTATGTTATCACTCGATTCGGGGTCCCTAAACAGTTGGTCTCATACCATGGATCACACTTTGAAGATTCCGTGTGGCGCGAGTTATCCACCCTCCTCAAGTTTGAACACCAATTTTCCTCTGCTTACTACCGTCAAGGGAACGGTCAAGTAGAAGCTGTTAACAAAATCCTAAAAACCATACTCCAATGCACTATTGACCGACATAAGTCCAATTGGAACCATATGCTTTTCCCTGCCTTATGGGCTTACCATACCTCCACCAAGACCGCCACTGGTTTTACCCCGTTTCATCTCGTTCACGGTGTAGAGTCTGTCCTCCCCATCGAGTGTCAGATACCCGCCTTGCATATCGCCGTTGAGCTCCTCCCCGATACCTCCCCCCTTGAGCAACGTCTGCTATCCCTCGAACAAGCAGATGAATATCATCGTGCCACTCTCCAGAACATCGAAGCGGCCAAAAACCACTCCAAAGCTGGTTATGACAAGCATGTCCACCCTCGAACTTTCCACAAAGGGGATCTCGTCCTCGCCTATGACCAAGCCCACGACAAAACCAGTAAAGGAAAGTTTGAATCCATGTGGCAAGGCCCTTACATTGTGCAGACTTGTCTCGGCAAGGGGGCATACATTTTAGCCGAATCTGAAGGCCACCCTTTATGCAACCCTCGTAATGGGTTGTATCTTAAATGTTTTTACCCATAACTGAAACCACGACCTCATTGGTCCGCCTTGTACAGTTTGCTCTCTTTTTTGTTTTTCACCTTCTTTACCATAATATTACATTCATCATTTTTTGCATTCCCACAGATAGACCATCTTCCACCTCGCTACACTGGCTTCGCTGATGGCGCAAGCCGCTGGTCTCCTAACTTGGATTCTGCAACATGGGTCTTATATTCCCCTTCCAACGAACTGATCCACCTTGACGGAATATGTATAGGCGTCGCTACCAATAACCAGGCGGAGTATGATGCTGTGACCGTTCTCCTGACTGCTTCCCTCCAGAGGGGCATATGTCACCTTCATGTGTTTCTGGACTCCCAGCTACTTGTCTCCCAACTCAACAACTGCTACCAGGTGCGTGATCCTTTCCTATTTAGAAAATTCCTGCGTACAAAACAACTCAATCGAGAGTTTGAATCCATCACATTCACACATGTCCCTAGAGCTTACAATAGTGTCGCAGATCAAATGGCCAATAACATCCTAGATTGGCATATCAATCACACCATGTAACACCTCCATCCTGCATAGCACCTCATCAAAATATATAAAAAACCCAAAAAGACTACAGTGCATCCACATTTGCATCCATGTACATAAACCATAACAACACATTTGAATCCCTCGGGGCATCCACGTGCCTAATCCTACATACATCATGTCGCATCACATAAAATACACAAGGGGCATCCACATGCCCAAACATCCTATATTACTTGCATCCATGTGCAATACAAACATATCACACATCATAAAGCGCATCCACGTGCGTACAACTAAAACAACATCACAAAAAGGTGCATCCATGTGCATATATATATACATCAAAAAATACATGTCACAGTGCTATACATGCCCTGAGTACCCCTGTATTCAGCTATACAAAAAATGCCTGTACATCCCTACATCTCATAAAATACACGCCATATCTACAAAACTCAGGGGGAGTCCCCTGCACTCCCTAATGAGAGTCGTACCCCGCGTCACTGCCAGTATCCGCTGCCTCTGAATCCTCCCCTCGCTCCTCCTCTGGCAAATCCTCATCCCGTCTGGGCTCCGATGCCCGTGCCCTATCCGCCAAGATAGCCACCCGGATCGCAATCGATCTGAAGTCGCGGGGTGCCCTCATGCAATCCTGAATCACGTCCGGATCAATGTCCCGCCACCCCTCGTCAGTCACCCCCACCAGAAAATGGTCGAGCAGGGCCCGTACAGACTCCAGCGTCCCCTCTGCGTCCCGGCGATGCACCTCCCCCCGTCCAGGCAGCGCTGGAATAGCCACAATCCCCCTCCGTGCCACATGCCCGGGCAGTGGCCTCGGACCCACATCTGCGAATCACCCATTTGTCAGTAACAATATATCAATCAACTATCATATCTATAAAACTTGACAATGCAATCAAACCATACGTACCATCTGGTCCCCATGCCTGTCCAGGTGGCCGTGGTGCCTCTGGATCTCCTGTGTAATCCATATCTCTATATGGATAATCATCCAGCGTCAATGGTAGCTGGAGCCACTATAGGTACAACTCCTGTGTGAAGTACCTGCCAACATCGCCGCCACCACGGCGGCGCATCATCTCGCCCCACCGCACCATCCGCGGTTCCCTCAAGCCTCCTGCTCTGACCGGCACCCTCGGCCGCAATGTGGGTACCCTCTCCATAAAGAATGCACATAAAAAGGAACCATAGCAAAACCCCTTGCCAGATTCCTTCGCTGCTGTCAGCTGCCGCTGCACGCAGGTCAGGAACATCTGGCCCCACGCATAATACACACCGGCCAGTACGCGCTCCACTAGCTGTATCTGACCCCCAGACACCTTCTCCGGTGACTGGGATCCCAAAACACGCACCACACAAGCTGCCATGGCCCGTACTGCTGGTTCCTATAGGTCTCTCACCAGAAATGCATTCCTATGCACCCGAGCCTCTGACCCACAGAACCACTCCAACATGTCATCCATATCAATGTCCGCAGACACCCACGGCTGTGTGTCTGCTACCCTCCCCAAGCAGGGCAACCCCGTCAAGAAGTATACATCAGTCAGGGTGAGGTCCACCCTCTCACCGCACTCGGAACGCCTGTGTGTCGGCTCCCAGAAACCAACCATTCGGTTCAGCAGTAATGCTGCTGACCGCATCATCGGTACCTTAGCAAAATTCAGCAGTCCAAACAACCCCAGCATCGACCGCACCCGCCGGTCCTCTCGGACGATGGCCATAATCTCCTCTGGTATCACCTGCTCTCTCCACAACACCTGCGGCATCCCGTCAATCATGCAAAGGAACCTCATCAGACTCATGTCAAACAAATCATCCTTCCCCTTCCTCTTTCAAAAAAAAAAAAAAAAAAACCC